>CAIGQZ010033112.1:5645520-5699137 GCA_903798205.1 Danio tinwini
TCTATCTATCTATCTATCTATCTATCTATCTATCTATCTATCTATCTGTATAATACACTTTATTAGGTACACTTGTTTAGCTGCTCGTTAACGCAAATTACTAAACAGCCAATCACATGGCAGCAACTCAATCAGGCTGGATTAACCAATGGGCGTTATGGGCACAGGCCCAGGGGCCCCTGCGCACTTGGGGCCCCTGCGAGGGGAGGGGTAAATGCTGATTTTGGAGTGTCTTTTTAGGCTAAGTGCAAATAGCGTACCTCGTTGGAATAAGCTAGTTGAGTGCTTCCCGCCAGCGCTGTTTGATCAACAGAGATAACATAACTTAAGAGAGCAGTAGACAGCAGGTGTGTGTGGCGTAGCTCGTGAAGAGCATGGTAACATGTTTTGAGGCGACCGATCATGAACGCAGTTCGAATCCAGCGTCTGATGAACACGTTCTTCTTTTTTCCCCCATTACATATCAGATTGGAAATACATTTATTTTTAATAGAAAGGAAATGTTTTTGTTAAAAAAATTAAATAAAGTATTTAAAATCTATATAATGAGTCACAAAGTATTTAATAAGGATAATAATAATAAATATTCTATAAACAGTTATTTTCCACCTGGTGTTAAATGTTAGCGACTTCTTAATATATTTAATCTGTATTTACAATGTTAGTCGCCCTGCTTCACCCATATTCTCCGACCTCATGGAGAGAGAGACAGAGAGAGAGATAGAAAAAGCCCCTGAAGAGGAGAGAGACAGGAGAGAATTGGTACAGTGTGTGTGATTTTGGATACTTTCAGCCTTATAATCAAGTGCTTTTTGCCTACTCTTCTTCATCACGAGGAAGACAGTAGGAATCATTAATCAGTGTCTGTATTATGAAAGACTTAGATTCATAGAACTGGACTGGAGAGGTGTTATATCCTAATCATATGCATTTTAACTTTGTAGAAGTTATACATTAAAAATACCCTTAAATATAAATTATTAGTACTGCTTCAGTAAACTTGGAACAAGTATATTAAAAAACATAAATTTTCACTAGTTATATTACTATTTTTTTTTAATCAAAGTGTGCTTTAAATGCTTTTAAAATCATTTAAATCTTTGTTGACTATAAATATGTACTATGTCATTTATTTAAAACATGTGGGCAAAATATTATAGATTACTTTATTTAAAAAATATTATATTAATCTTATTTTTTAATTCAACTATAGGGGTGCGGCCTTGTAGGGGGGCGTACAAGACATTGTGCCCAGGGGCCTCTGAATTCTTAATCCGGGCCTGAACTCAATGCATTTAGGCATGTAACCATGGTTAAGACGATCTGCTGTAGTTCAAATCGAGCATCAAAATGGCGGAGAAAGGTGATTTAAGTGACTTTGAAAGTGGCAGGGCAAATTGAAGCTACAATTCGCACAGGCTCACCAAAATTGGGAAAACGTTGCCTGGTCTGACGAGTCTTGATTTCTGCTGCGACATTCAGATCGTAGAGTCAGAATTTGGTGTCAATGACATGAAAGCATGGATCCATCCTGCCTTGTATCAACGTTTCAGGCTGCTGGTGGTCGTCTAATGGTGTGGATATTTTCTTGTAGTAGAAAATTTGTATAAGCACAGTGTACCCATCTTCTAGCGGGATAATGCACCTTGTCAAAGTGTGAATCATCTCAAACTGGTTTCTTAAACATGATTCTCATTCACTGTACTCAAATTGCCTCCACAGTTACCAATTCTCAATCTAATAGAGCACCTATGGAACGTGGTGAAACAGGAGATTCAAATCATGGATGTGCAGCCGACAAATCTGCAGCAACTGCGTGATCCTATCATGTCAATATGGACCAAAATCTCTGAGGATTATTTCCAGTACCTTGTTGAATCTATGCCACGAAGGATTAAGGCAGTTCTGAAGGCAAAAGGGGTCCAACCCGGTACTAGTAAGGTGTACCTAATAAAGTGGCCGGTGAGTGTATATATATGTATATATATTCTTTTATTCCAGCCAAAATATTCTTTCTCTATAAGAAACAATATAAAATAGAATAGGATACTGTTCAAATTTCTTAGCTCCATTACACAGCACTTGGGATATATTAAAAAAGTAAAAATAAATCACAGCAGGCCTAATGATTTTGTCGTCAAGTTACACAAACAAAGCACTTTGATTTTCTGCATTTAATATTAACTACATATTTTTAAACAATGTCACAATTCTTTGTCAAAATGAACACTTTTTGGGTTGTTTGACTTACCTTGAACTAGTACAGCATGTGGTAAAGAGATGGTGTTCTCAGATGACTCATACTCTGTTAATAATTGCCCTGGAACAATAAGCCTATTATGTATATTTTCTGTATAAAATAGATAAAGAACAAAATAAACGTTTCAGGGTGATTCTACAGAAACATTCTCTATTGATATGGGAAAATATCTAAAAATCTATTACTTGTTCTAATATTTAAACTTAGACCACCATAATAAATAACTATTTGACTTATGAAAACACATAAACACATTTTTGTACATTTATTTAAAGGTCATGTGCCATTTTTGTGATGCAATAAATGATGCAATAAATCACCAGTGAGAAACATAAGGATCATCACTGGTGTTTATTAAGGTAACCAGTAGTAAACCTCAATAACCTGCAAATCTAAATGTGAGAACTTGTGATAATAATATTTGTATAGGATTAACACTCACAGCTCTGATGTGAATATCTAAATCTCTTGATTTGCACACACAGAGAATAATCAAAACACCTGTGTTTTGAATTTGAAGTTACAGTTATTTATTCATTCATTTTCTTTTCGGCTTAGTCCCTTTATTAACCTGAGGTTTCCACAGCGGAATGAACCGCCAACTTATCCAGCATATGTTTTTATGCAACAGATGCCCTTTTAGCTGCAACTCATCACTGGGAAACATCCATACACACCATTCACGCACATACACTACGAACAATTTAGCCTACCCAATTCACCTGTAACGTATGCCTTTTGACTTGTGGGGGAAACCGGAGCACCCAGAGGAAACCCAAGCAAACACAAGGAGAACATGCAAACTCCACACAGAAATGCCAACTGACCCAGTCGAGGCTCGAACCAGCAACCTTCTTGCTGTGAGGCGAACGTGCTACCCACTGCACCACCATGCAGCCCAGTGTTACAGTTATGTATTTGCAAAATGTCATTCACAAATACAAAAATGTCAGACACAAATATGTACGGCAAATTTACCTGAGCACTTCATTGCAGTTTTGCTGTACATAATAAGGGTATTGTTAATGCTAGTGTTTTCCTCACTT
Source organism: Danio tinwini (assembly GCA_903798205.1). Lineage (NCBI taxonomy): Eukaryota > Metazoa > Chordata > Actinopteri > Cypriniformes > Danionidae > Danio > Danio tinwini. The sequence goes on from CAIGQZ010033112.1 coordinate 5,648,827, forward strand.
TGACACAGTCTAACGTAACTGCAGTATAAACAACTCAATGTAAAAGTATAAAAATGATCTCTCAGAGTAGCATGTTGAAACAATTTTTCAGTACAGCCTGCGATACATCTACTTTTATTAATACTGATGTATGAGACATGTTTGATTTGCACTATGACTAAAATAAGGCAACGTCTTCATTAAACTCTCTTTGTCAGTTATTAAATATTCCTTTAACATTAGACTATTCCTTAATTTAACTTAATGAATTGTAATGAGAGTGGATTGAAATGAATCAAAACTATTTGCTATTATTAATGCAAAGTGATTTGCAGCATATAAAAAAACGGTATTTGTTCCTGGGGTGGGGTGTAGGTTTCAGGAGAATCATAGGTACCCACCAATGTCAAGAGCAAATCTAAGCCCTTGAGTATACCAACATGCGTAAGATCCAAATGCAGCTTTATGAGTTGTCAGAAAGGCAAGGGTTGAAACAGGAGCAAGCAGCCATATAAGAATAATCCAAAGCATAAACAGAGGAACAGGCGAATGGGATGAGATGGGTGGCAAACTATCGACAAACGGTAAACAAACAAAACAAGGCAAGGCAAAACAAGGCACTTGATATTGTTCACAACAGTAAAAACAAGACTCAGCACTGGATGTGTGTGTGTGTGAATGGTGTGTATATAGCCCATGCAGGGGTGTAGTCAACAATTTTGGGCCCTATGCACAATTTTTTTTTTGTGGACCCCTCAAGTTGTAGTGAAGAGGGAGGGGATGGGTTAGGTGCCGCAATTGTCAAAATTGAAGAGCGAGAAGGGGGAGGATCAATATTTTATTGACGTCAATCGTAGAAAGTGAAGATCCTGGAGGGATGGGAGAGGTTGTTGGGTGGAAGGTTGGCAATCGTCGAAAGTGCAGACTAGGGGGGGCAGGGAGGGGGGGTTAGGTGGAGGGGAGTTGGAGGGGGCCCTTCTACTACATGTTGAAGGGCCCCTAACGTGCCAGGGCCCTATGCACTCTGTCTGTGATTGCAGGGCATGATGAGATTTGTAGTGCAGGTGAATGACAGGGAGTCTACACCATTAATAATCATAATTATTAGCATTATGATTAACATTATTGGTGTTGTTATCCTACATATATCATCATCATCATTCATCATTATTCTCGTTTCTCGTTAGTACTCCACTGCACCTTTTACAACAAATTTCCCCCCCCCCCCCCCCCACACACACACACACACATTTATAGCCTAACACTCACCAAACACCTGTAGTGTAGTTTCTCCTCTAAATTGATCTCCACTACTAGTTAGAAGAGTCAGACTGTACAATCCAGAATCCTCCAGTTTCAGGTTCCGGAGCTCCAGAGTGTTTTTGTCAAAACTGACTATACGGTGATACTATGAACTACAGAGAGTGAATCAGGTCATCCTGATAATATACAATTTGTTTCAAATTGCCAAATTGTACTAATCTTTGTTTAATCTTTTTTCTTATCTCTGTTTAATATTTGCACTAATCAACATTTTAGTCTTCTAATCTAAAGGAACCAACCAAGTCATGTGTAGAACATGTTATTCTGATTACTACTACTACTACAGTACTACTATTATTATACTGTAATTTATTGATCAAATTACTACATTATTTAGAAACATTATTTCATTATTAGGCACTTTCTACAGTTAAAATTACATTGCTAAAGGTCTCACCAAAACATGAGAACATCCACAGAGTCCAGTATAATCCACGAGAAACCATCACGATCGAGGTCTGATCTGCATGGAGCTGCAGCCCAAAGCGTCTGATCTGTTGTAAGACTAACGGCTGATATACAATGCAGACTATAAGATTATTACGCCACCTAGTGCTCATGTGAACATGTCATAGACTTAAACTTGGATATCTAAGGTTTATCTTATGTTTACAGCATTAATGATGAAGCAATAATTTAATGAATGAATAATAGTAACTGTTAAAAATAAATAAAATGTATTTAGAAAATTTTCCACCTATAGAGCTGGACCAGGTAAGAAGTGCATTGTCTTCACTCAATTTAGATTCTTTAATCTTCATTCTGTGAGACTATACATACGAATCAACATGTAAACCATACTGTTCATGCTTCTGTTGTACAGTACATCACACCCCTTAGATTTTATTCTAAAAAATAATCATATTCTCATATTGTTATATGAAAATTACTTTATTCAAGGCATTTGTATTTTGTTTGACTTAATACTGAAATATGCTTATAGACTTATATTTTATAGAGAATGGTGTATGTAGCATTATTGACTTATTTACATAATTTACATCACAAATGTTGTATTGTATTAGATTAATACAAAATAGTTCTAGTGAAACTATAAAAAGGACCTTTTTGTTATTTTTACTGTTTCTTGAGAAGTCACGATGAAGACCTTTTCCTCTGCAAGTGTTCTGATAAATGCTTTTTAGTTGCATATCATCATTAAGGATAAAAGAACAGTACGAAATGAAATAAATATTCAAAAGAGTTTAAAAAAAGAGAGCAGAAAGCATAACAAAGATGATTTATTCTTTATTTATTTATTTTATTTTTTTAGCAAAGAATACTATTAGTAATAGGGCAGTAAATTATGACAGAACAAAATGCTCATTCCTCCTTTATTATCTGATGTTGTGTTCAGGTCTAAAGGTGATTCAATGATTTACTGGCTCAGTGCAAGAAAGAAACAATGAGGATATGTCTAATGATTTCTGAGAAACTGTTTGATAGAATGAGCAGCAACTAAAAACTTGCTATAGTAAATGACTAATTAATAGAGTGATTTAAAAACTATAGATAAGCATACTTTATAATTAACAACTAGACAAAATAATGACTAAATGTGACTGTAAAAATTGTTGCTAAGAAATATATATTTTCTAAAGAAATGTATATTTTCTGAGTTTAAACTATGAACGTTTTAGTATTCAATTTGAATTATCTAGTTCATTTTCCAGTGTAAAACACAAGTTATAAACAAAAGGCATTATGGTAATAGGACATACACAAAAGTTGTCACCTTGGAATGATCAGATTCTATCTGCATTCTGTGCGAGATTATAAAAATTAAGTTGTCAATTTAACAGATCCAGGTTACAGTGTTTTTTTTTTTTTTTAAGTAAATTCAACTTGTCGCTTTTATGGCTATGATTATTCACTTTTTTTTGAAAAGTTAAATACTAATCACTTTTTACAGTGCAGGTCAAAGGTACACAGAAGCTAATCTAATTCTAAAATAATGTATTACAATGTGTTGTCATGTATGAGAAGAATAAACTGTTTAAAAAAATACTGGGAAAAAAATGCAATACTTCTCTCTAGAGATCAGTATTTTTTATTAACTAAATAAAATAAATTTTTGAAAACACGCTGATGTTTATTTTTGTAATTTAGACCCCATCAGTAAAATTGCTGACGATTTAACTTAACAGACTAAAATATTATGCATTTAAGAATTTAAACAAACAAAAAAACAGACTATATTTTAGCAAAGCATTTAACATTGTATATATAATTTCAAATATTTCACATTTTAAATATTTAGATTTCAAATATGCAACAACTCAGTAAAATGTATAATGACATAATGTATAATGTAAAATGTATAATGACATAATATTCATAATATATACGTAATATTCTACTAGATATTTTTCAATATATTGGTATTCAGCTTAAAGTGCAGTTTAATAGCTTAACTTGGTTAATTACTTTAACAAGGCGAGTAAGGATTATTAGACAAGTCATTATAAAAAGAATTGTTTGTTCTGTAGCCAACTAGAAAAAATAATTAAGGGGGCTAATAATATTGACCTTAAAGTATATATATTTTTAAAACTGCTTTATTCATTCATTTATTTTCCTTTGATGTAGTTCATTTATTCATCAGGGGTTGTCACAGCGGAATGAACTGCCAACAAGCATAAGTTTTACACAGCGGATGCCCTTCCAGCTGCAACCCAGTACTGGGAAACCCATACTTTATTGCATTCACAAACATACACCATGGCCAATTTAGTTTATTCAATTCACCTATAGCACTTGTCTTTGGACTGTGTGGGAAACAGGAACACCCGGAGGAGACCGACATGAACATGGGGATAACATGCAAACTTCACACAGACATTCCAACTGACCCAGCCAGGACTTGAACCAGTGACCTTCTTGCTGCAAAGCAACAGTGCTAACTACTGAGCCACCATGTCGCCCCAAAACTGCTTTTATTCTAGCCAAAATAAATCAAATAAGAATTTCTTCAGAAAAAATATGATCAGAAATACTGTGAAAATGTTCTTGCTACATTTAAAAAAATCACTTGAGAAATATTTGAAAAATAAATAAGTATTTCACAGGAGAGCTAATAAATGTGCCCTCATATATTTAATGTCCCAAAATTATAAATCATCACTCTGACAATCTCATTTTCTTCAAAGGTGAGTCACATTAATGGGACATTAATGCATATTCACTTTCCTTCAGTATGCATTCATTTTATTTTTATTTTTTCAACACAGCACTATGATACTTTTATCTGCAAGATAAAAGATGGTTGTGATGGGTCTTTTGTGTGCATTAATAGTGCTGAATGGCTCATAAAATATAATAAACTGCTGTCACAGAATAAAACCAAATTGATGCAGAAAGAATCTTACAATTCCAAGGTGGATATGAAATGCAGTAGCTTTAAAGTATGCACATGCAAACACACACACACACGCACGCACGCACGCACGCACGCACACACACACACACACAAACACAGACTACATCCATCATGTTCTTCAGCAGTAGTATATTAATCTTTCATTGTCTTCACTTTTCCACCTGCACACAGAGAGAGGGTTTGGTAACTAAATGGAGACATTGTAGATGTACTGTATATAATGAACTTAACAATATCTTATTTTTTACTGCTATATTTTACTTCTTTGACTACACTGATTATTTTCGTTAACATTCTGTGAGCACCCATATAGCATGATATTCTACAATGGGTTGGACTGGAATTTAATATCATAAAATCTAGCGAACTTGCTCACCTTCAGTTAAGGAGGTCTTTGGAGGTCCATGTTTTACATTTACATACTCATTTTCTTTAAAGCTCATATTCTTCCCCTGAGCCATTCCACCTCCATTAGTTCTCTGGAAATTAGTCAGTTCTTCATAGTGTGGTTCCTACAAACAGTTATTTGATTTTCTTAAATTACAACTACAACGTTAGGCACAATGATGATGTAACCTACTGTAATACAATGTTTTTGATATTTAAAACATAAAATCAAAGACATGCTGTACACTGTGGTAATTCGTGTCATAGTTTTGTTTTTATCAGTATAGGTCAGTTTTTGCCTTCATGGCATCATTAACATGCCTTTGTGCAATAATATAAAAGATTAAAGTCCATTGAAGCAGACTGTAAAATACACCTATCACTTCTTTGTAAAATCTATAAACTTTTTAATTACCTCTAAGATAATAGAGTGAATGACTCTACAGTATGTGTCATTTACTCTTTGCGCCAGTGAAGGATCTCACTTACTACCACTCAAAAGTGCTGTTCCTGTGTTTGTAGTTTGTCAGTCAAACAACAGATTTATAGGATTAAATGGGCTCTGTGCACAGCTAGAGTTTTAATGCCAACAATAGACTTCTGGTAAAAGCTTAATGTGACTATTGTCAAGCTCACAAGGTATAGTTTTACGGCATTGATGCTGTAATGTTAATACAATACATCCAGTTAAATAAGCATTCATTTAGTTGTTCAAGCGTAAAATAAGATGAAAGACAGTTGTAACCACTAGCGCCATCAGTAGCAACAGGCTAGCGCAGAAACTCCATTGAAAATACTGAGATAAAATGAACTGTCATATTTTAAAGACATGGCGGTTGGAAATTAACTTTAAGGCAGTGCTTCTTGTCCGATTTAAGACCCACTTCATATCATATATCTAACAGGCAGTGAAGATCGCTGATTTTTAAAAAAATCTGATCTTAAACGTGACAATTTTGTAATAGAAAGACAGTTCACCGGAAGCCCTTGGGCTGCCTGGCTGAAAATTAAAAGTCCATGTGCATATACTGTATAGCCCATTTGGCCTAAAAAATATATAATAAAATAAATAAAGTCACTCACGGGCTCTTCTTTGCTTTTTGCTGGTGCTTAAAGAAAGAAACATTTATTGAGTTAGGGACTGAGAGAAATATGACTGAATCAAAAGCAATAGGTGAAGTTTTTACCAATTTCCTTATATAATATAATATTTCGTAATTATATAATAACAAACCTACCTTCACTTGCCTGTGCTTTTTCCTTTCTGTTTAACGTTGGGCTGTAGAGTAAATGCAAAGATATTTTATTAAAACATTTTGTGTATTGTAATGCATTTTTGTTTTACAAAAGTACAGTTTATCACAGTAACAATTTTCATGTTGGTTTTTAAAAATATCCACTGGTGTAAAGTAACAAATTACAAATACTCAAAGTACTGTATTGGGTGGTTTATCTCAGGAGTTGTACTTTACTGTATAGTTTTAAAAATGGAAGAGTTTAGATGCAAAAACCTCTAAATGCCGTCTGAAATTTTCTTCTAAAATTAACATTTTTATCAGGCTTCTGTGTGTATGTTCTGTTACAATCACCAGCAATCTAATCCTTCCAGATCGCTGGTAAACATACAGATAACATAGAACTACAAATCTGCCGGTATATGGACTACAACATCCAGTCATGCAACACACACACACACGCAGACACACCTGCTTCAAGTCTATTGATTAGACTCACAGAGCTGAAGCTGCTCATGGACTCATTACTGGAATATTTATACAGCACACAAACACACAGAAGTTGCTAAGTCTTGTTTACTGAATGTGAACACTATGACGTATTTGTGACCTACGTCTTGTTTGTTTGTTTGTTTACGTTGGCTGCTGCCTGCCTGTACTGGCCATTTGCCTGTTATTTGATGACTCTTAATTTCCTATGCACATCTGTTTGCCCCTGTGTTGACCATTGCTTGCCTGACCATTCTGCTAAATAAACCTGCGTTTGGATCCTCACTTCCCTTGTCAGCATCCACTTCACATTATATGTTCAGTAATTTCACTTTTACGGCAAAGGATAAGTCATTTTCTTGGTCTTTAAAGTGAAATAACACAACATAAACAAAGGAGTCAGAGAAAAATGATAATTTTCTATAGAAATTTCAGACGGCACTTAGAACTTTTCACTTTTGCTTTTACTTGAGTATATTTTTGTCATTTTAGTCTCTGCAATTATATTACATGTTGAAGTAGCTTACATTAGCCATTACACTTCATTAAATGTTAAAACCACAGACACTTGCATCTCGGGCTGCAGAATATATCATTTCAGCATTGACATTACAATGTGTGCATCTGCAATAGTCAGATCACAGGATATGCAATGTTGAGTTTGGATTATAGATGGCCAGAAACCACAGGTCAAAACACATGACATTTGGAGACTCGGCAGAATTGATCCATAATAGAGTGAAAGTTTCTCATCTGCATGTAATTTTAAGGCATGTGACTTTGTTAGCATTTTAAGAAAGTTTAAAGCATTTTATTAGTGCATAAAGATGTTCAATAAAGATAAATTTTATTAAATTATTTATATGATGAAGATGCAATGTTATTTTACATTTGATTATTAAATTAAATATTATATACCTAATACTGTTAGACTCTTTTTATTTTACTTTCTTTATTGTCCACAACTGGAAACTTATCTTTGGCTTCATCATACAACCACAACAGCGTTCACATTAAATATATCACAGAAAAACAAGCAACACAAATACGTTCAATATCATCACATAATTCACATTAAAGACTCAATTAACCCCTGTACATCCTTAAACCCCAGTACTTAAAATTCTAATGGCAATCAGCACAAAGGATATTTGATACACATTTTTCTTTACTTGAGATTGCCTAAAATGTCTTTTTGATGGCAAGACCTGACATTTTAATTTTAAGGGATGGGAACAATCTTCAATAATGACAATAGTGCTTTCTGTTTAATGACATATTTTTCCTATCCATTAAATATAAAATCAGCTCAGATGTTTTAGGCAACCTCAAGTAAAGAAAAATGTGTATAAAATGTCCTTTGTGCCAACTGCCATTCATTTATTTATTTATTTTTCGGCTTAGTCCTTTTATTAATCTGGGGTCGCCACAGCTGAATGAACCGCCAACATCCAGCATATGTTTTACGCAGCAGATGCCCTTCCAGCTGCAACCCATCACTGGGAAACATCCCTAAACACTCATTCACATACATACACTACGGACAATTTAGCTTACCTAATTCACCTGTACTGCATGTCTTTGGACTTGTGGGGGAAACCGGAGCACCCAGAGGAAACCCACACAAACACAGGGAGAACATGCAAACTCCACACAGAAACTCCAACTTACCCAGCCGGGGCTCTAACAAGCGACCTACTTGCTGTGAGGCGATAGTGCTACCCACTGCGCCACTGTGCTGCCTATCCCAACTGCCACTAGCATTTTAAATACTCTCCCCAGAAAGCCATAAAGCACTGTTTATTTCACTTTAATATCTGCTCCTTTGTGTTTATTTATGACAGTAGTTTGTTTATATGAATGTAATGAATTACATAAAAATATTTTTTTATTTCACTTTTCTATAAAAAAATCCCAATCAATCTAAATTAATGACTTTCCAAATAAAGCTATTTAATCTGGTGAAATGGTGAAACTGTATTTATATCGCAATATATAGCACGGGGGGGAAATTGCAATGTCAAATTCAATATTGTGCAAATTTCTATATCATGCAGCCCTACTTGCATCTGTCAAAAAATAAAGATCATCTTTATTTTAATAGCCTTTTTGATCTTCCAATTATTCATTCACAAATCAAAAAATCAATACTGCCCTGACTTGTTTCTGTAAACTCTGTGATTGGTCTACAGAAACTAAACAACAATTACCATATGTAGATTTTAGCTCTGGAGGCAGTGATTACAAACTAGAAGAAACATTGCATTACTCACATTTTGTTGGTTTTTGTTAAATAGACAATCAGGCCACAAATGCCGGAAACTGCAACTAAAACCCCAATGACAATCCCTGCTATTGCTCCTGCTGACAGTCCTCCACCTCCAGCTATGACGGCTACACAACAAAAAGACAACAGATGATGTATTGTGCATAATACTAACTGTAATATATTTTATTCTTTTAGAATTTTTTTTTAGAATTAAATAAATTGCAGTGATTATCATAATCTGAGAATATGTTTAGGGTTAGTTGTATCTGCTTACCTTTAACTAACAAAATATGTCTATCAGCTTTTTTTCCATTTGTGACTCTATTAAAGGCTGTACAGATGTATTCTCCACTGTCTGTGAAGTCAGTCTTATCAATGGTGTATTTGTCTGTGGTCACACCAGTGTCTGACCCATTAAATGTCCAGCTGAATGAAGAAGAAGGTTCAGAAGTTGCAAAGCAAGACAAAAACACTTGAACCCCTAAATCCACCACATCTGGACCCTTAATAGAAACTTCATCTGGTCCATCTACAACACAAGAGACTCATTGTTAGAGGAACAAACTAAGAGCTGAAGAATGTCTAGATTTCATCAGATCTGATGTTGAGATGCTTTACACTCACAGTTGATGGTCAGGGTGAGTTTTGCGGTCTCAGAGCTGACAGGGTTACTGTATGTACACAGATATTCTCCAGTGTCTGATCTCTGCACTGGACTGATAAACACTGATCTGTTATCAGATGAGAAGATGATGCTGTTGCTAATAGACAGAGGACTGTTATCTTTCATCCATTGTACAGAGGTGATGGTGCCTTTTCCCTCAGAGGTGATGTTAGCAGATGATTCACCTTCGATTAATGGTTCTTGTGGACCAATAAGTATGACATTAGATGCTATTTCTGTTAAAGGGAGAAGAAACACATTGGATCAGAAAGGAATATTTTCCATTTGGCAAGCACTGCATGGGAATCAATTTATTACGTTTTATTTATTACATTTATTATTTAAAAATAAAATCAAACAAAACATACTAACAAACTTGTAAATTAAAAAACTTAACATGAAAATTTTTAGTTTAGGATCCAAGATGTATTAGGGACTGGGTCAGTGGCGCCAGTGATGAAAGGCACTGTCTTAAAGAGACACTGTTCTGGATAGTAAAGATGGACTATTGACAATGGAGAATAAAACTTAATTTATGTTTGGAAATATGGTCCCCATAGCAATTGTTCCTGTTTACAATTATATTTTCATAATAGTACAATACACTAGTCTAAAGAATTAGTCTTTTTTTAAGAACGTTAAAATTATAAAGTTTTTAAGATACTGTATATAAAAAAAATATAAATCAACCAATGAGAAATCCCCTGCCTAATGTAACACCCATGAATCTATATGCAATTTACTAGAAACAACTAGTACTGGGTGTAATTAGCTACAAAGTAGCTAATTAGCTACAAAGTTCGTTGTTGTTCACTCCTGTGTCTGCTTCTGTTAGACTCTCTCGCTCGCTTTGGTGGAGGCTCTCCGTCATAATCTGTTTCTTTTGGACCTTACGCAAGTCTCGGTCTCTTTGATGTTGTTACTACTGGCTGCTCTGAAGACTACATTATCTGTGAGAGACTTCACCTCATATCCATTTCTCTAATGAACTTTACCGTGGGTAAACTTGACGATTTCCTTGACAGCGGCTCCTTAGCGCGACCTTCCCTTTCCCTTGATATCTGGTGAGATATCCATGAGAGACTGCTATACGACATTGATTCACGGATGAACCTTCATCGCTGTTTGGCGTGTCGTATTCTGGTGTGAGCATCCTTGCCCTACACTATATCTGGTGAGATCTATACCAGTTGTGACTCTTTAAATAAATCATCTTGTTTTCACTTGCATTTGGGTCTCCTGTGTATATCATTGTGACAGTAGCAGTTTTTCATTCCTTCCAACAAATTGCAAATGCTTTTGGACAGGCATCAATTGCTTCCATAAAAGTCTCTGCTGTTTGTAACATTATCATTTGCTTATGTCATGTCAGTCAAAATTACCTAAACGTGTAATACTGAATAGTCATTCCGTATAAAAATAATAGTCCTCATTACATACAAAAATGTTGAACTAGTTGTCAAAATCTGTCCAGCATATTTCATTAAAAAAATTTTAATCTTTTTTTTCTGAAAATGTTTTCTAAATTGAACAATTTCATGAATGATTTACAGAACTGTGTATGTTATAGGTTGTTCCAATATGTACTGCAACATTGTTTACAGTTGTGCACAGCTATACCCAAAGGGGTTTTATGTTTGTTGTAAATAAGGGTGTATTTATTATTTTGCACAATGCTGTGAATAAATTAGAATTGCACAGAGCAAATGCAGTAAAAATGTGAAACACATGTTCAGTGTCTTGTACTTAGATAACTCACTAAATGCAGTGATTTCAAATGCCTGTGCAAATAGTCTATAGTGCTGTCTTGAGCATTTTCAGGACGTGTCACCAAAATCTGACTTTTTTGCATTGGAAAACATTTCCAGAGTAAACAGTCATAATGAAAACATGACGAAGCCATTTGACTATCTTGTTCATAAACAATGGTGTCAGGATTTTGCATTTTGATGGCACTGACACTTTCATTGACATGAATACTTGCTTTTGAGGAATGAGCTCTTCATTTTGAGCAAGTGACACGCTTTTGCAGGTTATCAACTAGGTTTTGCAGTTTGTACTAATTGTTTTGAGAAATAAATTAACTGTTGTGCAAATGTAAATAGTGTTGTGAGAAATGCACCAAAGCCACTGAGAAAACTGTAATTAGTTCAGAGAAGCAGAGTAATTGTTTATTTTGTTACACATTTAAATATTCCTGAAATACAATTACAATTCTGTTTTTCAGCTAAAGTAGGTTACATTTATCAAGACAGTTGCACATTTTTAAGAAGCAATGAATTGAGTAAGAAATTGATAACAATATATTGCATGTAAAATATGGTATCATGTCATGGTTTTGTTTTTTGTTTTTAAATAAAGCTAAAAAGCCCTGCTTGACTCAAATTCTAAATGAAATTTTATTGTTTATGTGTTGAAAATAGTATGGATTTCAAGTAGTATTAAATCAAGTAATTATTTTTTTTGCAGTAAATACTACAATTTTAATGATTGTAGAAAATTTAAACCACACTGAACTGAAATAAACTAAATTTCAACTCTGAAATCTGGAATTTACTAGAACTATGTTAAGCTACTTTGACACAATCTACATTGTAAAAAGCGTTATATAAATAAACATGAATTGAATTAAATAACTAACTTTAATTTTAATTTAATTGGTAATTAATGTTAAACGTATCCAACACTAAAAACAACCATCCAGCTTATTGTCTATTTCCATCGTATATATAACCTATTATTATTATATTTCTTTTTACGGTCTTCTGCTGCTAATTTTTTTGTTATAATGGCACTTTTTACACATCATATGCATGACACATTTTTACACATCACATACATGACACATCACACAAGCAACTCACTCACCGAACACCTGTAATGAAGTTTCTCCGCTAAGTTGATTCGCACTACTAGTAATCACAATCAGACTGTATGATCCAGAATCCTCCAGTTTCAGGTCTCGGAGCTCCAGAGAGAGAGTGTTGTTGTCAAAACTGATTCTGTCTCTATATGCGGAGTCTACAGAAGGTGAATCAGGATTTCCAGTTAATATAATAGTTGTTTCAAACTGCCAGGTAACTACATCAATCGCAGTTGATGGTGGGTTATTAGGAGTGATCTTTACTCTTCCTCTGACTGCTCCATTAGTCAGCTCAGGCAACTGAAGATCTTGACCTAAACATTGTCCTGTTATATGAATTAAAATGCAGAAATAAAATGTTTTTTTATATTTCGTTTAGTAGTATCAAGTTTAAACATTTAAACATAGTAAACACCATAAGACCAAACAGGCCTAATTAGTTACATTAAAAAGAAATTTAACACACATTTGTAATTTCTATAAGGTCTCACCAAAACAGGCTACCATCCACAGAGTCCAGAATAAACCTTTAGAAACCATACTGATCGAGCTATCTGTCAAACACGCCAGCTCAAATCGCTTCAGTTTTCAGTTAATGATAATCTGCTGCCAAAGAGACTGCTGAGAATGAAGACGTACAGTAGAGCTCACTGTGCCACCTAGTGCTGCATGTTTTATTTTATCCTATTTTAACTTACCAGGATAGTCCCATTGAGATACAAGATCTCTTCTTCTGGGGAGTCCTGGCCAAAATGGAAGCATAAAAAGTTTAACATTAAAGACAAATCCTTTGAGACTAAAATAAACAAAATTTTGCTCTGTTCTCATAAAATACATTTAAAAGGGGAAAAAATCACTGTGACATCATAGATCAATCATAACAAGTACATTTTCCTTTTAGTGTAGACCATTTTTAAGAAAATTAAATTGGGTAGTGTTTCCATCAAACACCATACATTCATTACATTACGAGCAAAAATAGAACATTTACATTTGTTTGGCAGAAAGTCTGGTACTATAGCTGCAAGTGTAAATTAAAAAAAGACTACAAATATAAGTTGGTAGTTTACCAAACAATGCCCAGCACTTCTCCATTCATACAGTGAAAACCACCCCACCAGTTCATACAGTGTACAATGAGTGTGTGAAGAGGCTCTCATCACAAAACAGGCAGCATGATATAAATAATCTAACTTTTTCAGTGAAAATAGACCTGCATGCATTTAGATCATATCACCATAATCTTACACTGAAAGGAACCAACTTGATTCTCTTTCTCACTTCTAAAAGAACTATTTTTTTATTTGCAAATACAAATATTTTTAAGCAAAAAATTAAAATTCATTTTAATCTTAGTTTTTCAATATGCACATAAAATCTCAATTTGTCATCCAACCATTTACTTAGACACTTGTAACAGTTTACTTTTTCATTAGAATTCCCTTGTAAAGTTAAAATATGCTGATCTGTTTAAGTGTGGCAATGAGTAAAAAACACATATTTAGTTTTATTTGAATTCAAAACCAAATTTAAGTTATACAATGACTGTTGCAAAGATCAGAATGATTCATTCAAATGATCTATGGCTTGATTTGCAAACTGCGACACTGTATTAATTGTGTCATCAGCATATAAATGAATTGTAGATAAGGTTATCCCACAACCAAGGTCATTCATATAAATAGAAAATATAACTGGTGCTAAAACAGAGCCCTGTGGGAACCCTTTTGTCAGTTTTAATTGACTTGAAATAAAATTGTCAGCTGAAACACACTTTCTGATAAATAATTATTAACCCAATGTAAAGTCATTTCACTGAAACCTACACAACTTGATCTACAGAATCAAAGGCTTTAGAAACATCTATGAATAGTGCTGCACAATGTTGTTTATTATCTACACAGTTAAAATTGTAATTTATAACAAGCATGGCTGCTGTAAAAGTATTGTGTCCTAATCTAAAGCCTGACTTAAATTCATTTAAAAATCTATTTTCCATTTTAAATGAAATCTGTCGTTATTTTATTTTTTTACCTGAAGACTTGAGTTTATCTGCCGCAAAAATGTAAAAAATGTCCAGAACATAGCATGATATCAGCAGAAGTCATTTTTGGAGGACACAAACAGACATTATCACTGTGTTTGCCCTGTCTCTGTCCTGCTTGTCACCATATATCAAGAATGCATCTCAATGATGGTGAAACATTTAATACATATATATATATATATATATATATATACTATAGGTGGGCATAGATAGTTTTTTTAAATCTAGATTAATCTCACTGTAATCTTGGAATTAATCTAGATTAAAATGGTTCATTTGAATTCTGCCGAAGGCATTCAAAATATGTGTGCTACCCAATTAATGACTAAAAGTGTCTTTGAGAATGCTCCGGTTACTAAGGTAACCCTCGTTCCCCGAGGGGGGGAACGGAAATGCTATGTGGAAAAACTTCCAATCATCTGAAAGAGTATGTAAAAGCGCCAATGAAATGCCAATGAGTTGGCAGCTTCAGCTTGTGCACCTTATGCTCGTTGCAATTAATTTGGCTATAAGAGCACAGTGCGAGCAAAGCATAATTTTTTTAGCAGAAGAAACTTTCACCTCAACAGTTACGGGGCAATAATTATGGTGAAGGAACATAGCATTTCCTTTACCCCCCTCGGGGAACGAGGGTTACCTTAGTAACCGGAGAGTTCCCCTTCGAGAGAAATGTATGGAAAACGCCATAATGATTGAACCTTACCTTTGCCCCCGATGAGAGGTTTGCCAGGCAAAAGAGAGCGTGAGCGCACCTGCATCACCGGAGGAGCAGTCTTCCAACCTGGGGTCCGCCTGTGAAGGGGGACTGCACAGTGGCAGTATAAGCATATAGGATCACCTAGTGGGGATCACACATAGCGGCCACCTATACCCAGAACGTGGGTTGACCAGAGGGCAGACCTACAATGTAACGGGCCAGCGTCTGACTCCTCCGTTAAGCCACATGCTGGGGGCCTTGGAGGAATCTCTGCAGGATTCGGCAGCATATTTCAACACCTTCAACAAGTTGTTTCCTCAATCACCAAGGGTTACCTAATACCCTCGAGGAAACCGGCTCCACTCGCAGATTGTAAAATCTTGCAAATGTGTTAGGTGTTGCCTGCAGCTCTGCAGATGTCTATTAGAGAGACGCTGCGTGCACATGCCCAAGAGGATGCTATGCTCCGAGTGGAGTGTTGCTCAAACCCCTGGGGGACACGGCTCACCCTGGCTCTGGTAAGCGAGGGAGATGGCATCCACTATTCAGTGGGCCAACCTCTGTTTAGAAACAGCACTTCCCTTCTGCTGACCACCATAACAGACGAAAAGCTGCTCAGATGATCTGAAGCTCTGAGTGCGGTCCAGATAGCAAAGCGCAAACTGGACAAAGTAATGAAAGGGCTGGGTCTGCCTCCTCTGGGGGCAGCGCTTGCAGGCTCACTACCTGGTCTCTGAATTGAGTGGTAGGAACCTTGGGCACATATCCAGGCCGGGGTCTCAGGACAACGTGAGAATAGGCCGGCCCGAATTCTAGGCACGAGTCACTGACCGAAAATGCCTAAGTCCCGGACCCTCTTGATAGAAGCCAACGCGACCAGCAGAGCTGTCTTCAGGGACAGAAATTTTTAAGATACTAGCAAGACCTGTTCCTTGTCCTCCCTGATCTTGCACAGGAACTGCGCGAGCAGGCTCACTGAGGGAGACGAATATTTGCGCATGCCCAGACGCCAGCTGTGATCCAGTGCATCCGTGCCGAGAGAGCTCTCGGTCAGGGAAAAAAAACACTGGCAATGAGCATTCTCGGGGAAAGCAAACAGATCGACCTGGGCTTCCCCGAATCACGTCCATATCAGCTATATCAACTCAGGGTGGAGTCTCTATTCTCCTGGACATAAGGGCTGCCGTGAGAGCGCATCGGCTGCACGGTTGAGCTCGCCTGGAATGTAAATGGCGCGCATCGATTTCAGCCGCGTATGACTCCAGAGGAGCAGACGGCGAGTGAGCTGAGACATGCGGCGAGAGCGGATACCTCCCATATGGTTGATATACGCCACCGCCGCCGTGCTGTCCGTCCTGACCAGCATGTGTTGTATCGCTGCGCCCCCTGGTGGCTTGGAGGACGTGATAAAGTGTTGAGATATTACAGCCGAACTGCAGTTAAAGTCACCCAAAATTACAGGAAACTCTTACATGCAAGCACTTCACGTAAACACTTTAATTATATTATTGTCTATTAAGGCAAATAACTAGATTACATATGTCCATGTAAACGTAGTCAGTAGTGTCTTCGAAGTAAGTCAAAGATCCAGAAGGGCATCCTGCTGATTTAACTCTTAACACTTTTTTGTCAGACAGCTTTCATTCACGGTCATTCATTTTTAAAAGCACTCGGTCCAATTATTTGTATGTTTTACTCGAACGAATAAACTCTACAGATGCCTGATAGTTAGATGTGGAGCTAACATTAATCAGATTCACTCTAGTGAACTGCATCCATGTTAGCACATCACGTTTGATGTGGTAATTTCACAGTAGGAATACACACAGGTTCGAAGACTCGTCCCCCTACAGTGCAATTTAGCCAGGGATACATCCGCGCAAAAATATCAAGGTAAAAGTCATCATAGCTTGTGTAGAACAGATTCAGCTACCAACCCAACATTCAGAATAGATTACTGGTGATATTTTTTTTATCACCCGATAAGAGTCTCGCGTTAACGCAGCACGTTAACGCCGATAACGGCCCACCACTACTATAAACATATATTTATACCCATGTACCCATATACTGTATATCTTTACTTTATTTATTTCAGAAAATGATGTAAAGTTGTAAAGCTTCTTCAAAGTCACTGCTGAAAGGTTGCCCAGACCTTTTAGAAAATTAGAAAACTGAACATCACCTGTGAACCACATGTGAACCACAAGCAAAAATGAAACACTTTTTTTCTACAAGTGCAGCAAATAGGAAATATGGTTGTGTTCATTTCTGCTTTTTAAAGCTGCTGTTAAATAATGATCTACAACTCAAAGGAAAATTTTACTTCTGTTTTAACAGAACATTTTCATTAACACGGTGTGTGTCATCTGTGCTTATGATGGACTTTAATGTATTCATCCTTTTTTTGCTGTCCTGCATCACTGTATTTACAGGTAAATAAATATTTACTGCTTTTATTCAGTTTATTCAGATTAAAAGAAAATTGAAAAATATGCAAACATCAGTTTAATGCATCAATTTTGTGTAGCAGGTGCAGATTTAATAACATAAATGTGGTCAAAACCTTTCTATATTGATAGAACTACATCTAGGCTGTCAAAATATTCATATCAAAATGTGTTTTTTTTCTCAGTTTGCTTAATTTACAAATATTACAAACTCTTAAAAGTAAACGTTCTCCATGTCAAAGAGATGGTGCTATAAAGACCCTTTAACATCCATGGAACCTTTAGATCCCATAACACTTACAGTGAGTTTAGATTATGTTTAGATTTACTTAGTTTAGACTATGTAAATGCTCGTCATGCTATAAAAAATATTCTTTGAAGATCATTTTACTAAATGTTCCTTGGGGAAACCAAGAAAGGGTCTTTTGTGGCATCACTGCGAAAACCTCTTTTTGGGTCTTCACCCCTAGGTTATTTTGCTAGTCTTTAATTATTAGTATTGTCTCTGTCCTTTACTACCTGTTCCCAATTAATCTTTGTGTATTTAAGCTATTTTGTTACAGTTCTGTGTTGTAATTCTTTAAATTGTGTAAGGGGCTATGTGAGTGTTTTTGTTTCACTTTAGTTTTGTTTAACAAATATAATTTATACTGCACATGGATCTGCTTCTTGCCTGTCCTCATACCCACCATAATACAGTACATTGCACCTTTTTTTTTTTTAAGAGTTTACTAATTATAATTATTTTTTAAAAGTGTCAATTTCTTCTCAATATCTACTGAATAAAATGTGAAATTATTAAATATGAAATAAAATAATAAAATAATGTTTTTAATCATAAATGTGTATATATGAGAAAAGCTAATTCATTTTTTTCTTCTTTTATGATAAACACTTACCTTCTTGCTATCTTGACAAATGTCCTGTGCAGACAGACTATCTTTCTTAAAATAATTAGCAAGCATATAACTTCTTTTCAATCATGAGGTTATGAATTTATTTTTATTTTATATTTTTTTCTCCAGATCTGCAAGAAAAGAGAGTTGTCACCCAACTTGATGTAACTGAATACCAGGGCCATGATGCCACACTGCCGTGCCAGTACATGTATGAAAACAAGAGGGACAATGTAACACAAGTGCAGTGGACATGGCTTAATGGGTCAAAAAAACATGCAATCATTGTCTTAAATGTGAATTATAACATTTCTGTGCATGACACATTCCTGAAAGACAGAGTCAACTTCAGCAAAATATTTTCTCAGATCTACGATGCCTCCATCATCATCAGAAATGTGAAGATTAGTGATCAAGGAGTTTACAGCTGCGATTACACAACCTTTCCTAGTGGCAGTCATACAGGACTTAGCACTCTTAAAGTGTTAGAAAGTAGTAAGTAAATGCAGATTTTTTTTATCATTAATTGTTAAATAACCAGCAGGTTTTGACAGTGAACTGGATATACTGGGCATAGCACTCTGATGCTGTGTTCACACCAGACACTTATGGCAAAATGTAATCTGAATGTGAGCCTAATGTGGCCCATGTGGAAAATTATAAATTTGGCCCAAAATGATGGAGGACAAATGTGGGTCAAAATGGCTAAAATGTGGCACAGTCATTTAATGGTAATCTGGGTCTAAACCTAAAGTGGCTCACACGTGTAGGTGCAAATCTTAAGACATATGTGGGCCACTTTTGGCAAATATTTGGCACAATAAGTTCTGGCTATTGCGGCTGTGAGCCCAATGTGGCCCTGAGAAAATATGACAAATGTGGCCCAGTTATTTTAAAATGTATGTGGGCCACTTTTGGCAAATATTTGGCACAATAAGCCCTGGCTATTGCGGCTGTGAGCCTAATGTGGCTCAGAGAAAATATGAGAAATGTGGTCTAGTTATTTTAAAACATATGTGGGCCACTTTTGGCAAATATTTGGCACAATAAGCTCTGGCTATTGCGGCTGTGAGCCTAATGTGGCTCAGAGAAAATATGACAAATTTGGCCCAGTTATTTTTAAAACATATGTGGGCCACTTTTGGCAAATATTTGGCACAATAAGCTCTGGCTATTGCGGCTGTGAGCTTAATGTGGCTCAGAGAAAATATGGCAAATGTGGCCCAGTTATTTTAAAACATATGTGGGCCACTTTTGGCAAATATTTGGCACAATAAGCTCTGGCTATTGTGGCTGTGAGCCTAATGTGGCTCAGAGAAAATATGACAAATGTGGCCCAGTTATTTTAAAACATATGTGGGCCACTTTTGGCAAATATTCGGCACAGTAAACTCTGGCTAATGCAGCTGTTAGCTTATAGTGCCCCAGATATGATATGGCAAATGTGGCCCAGTTATTTTAAAACATATGTGGACCACATAGACTAAAGTCACCATCATGGAGAAAAGTGTTTGCTTTAGTTGGGCTCATAGCCCTGAACTTCTTAATATAAATTTTTTTTTTGGGCTCCTGTACCTTTTAAGAACTGTGCTTGAAAAGTTTATTCATTACAGCAAACAAGCCAAGTAAAAAAAATAAAATAAATCAAGTGAGGTTCAACCTGTAATGAAATAATATAATTTACTGATGTTGACCAATGTTTAATCCATTATTAGAAGTAACATAATAACATGCTTGCACACACCACAGAATTATGAAAGTTTATAAGCTAAAAAAATGACAAAGCTACAAAAAGTGGCAATTAACAAAATGAACAAAACTCACAAACATCACAAACAGGAGACTAAAAGTGACAAAATCAACAACGTCAACATAAACAACAGAATCAAAAGCAGCATAGATGCTGAATCACTCATATGTGTTTAGTTCTAAAGTTCCATTTCAAATGGTTTCTTTTCAAGATCTGAGGTAAAGTATCTGCTGCTGCTTTCAGTAAATGGCAATAAATGTCAGGTAAAACACATTCAAGCTAACATTGTTAGCATTTAGCACTGAATGAAACACACAAGGTTTACCTGAGGTAGGTTTATCACTGTTATAGGTTTCTGTTCACCTGTGAGAAATAGAAGTAGTTTTTTAATATATGAATTCGAGGTGTTGGTTAGAACCAAAACTTTTAATATGGAAATATATTCTCTATATCGCGTGTCGTTGCTTTTATTTAGAACACAGTTTAAATCACTCCATCCTGTACTTAATCTGGCAACCTGTACTTGTGTTTTTTTGATCCAGGAGTGCAATACCTAGTTCAACCACTGGGTGTCAAACTTACAAACTGCACCTTTAAGAACTGTAAACTGTTTGACAGCGATAAACTTTAACTGAAATCAAAATAACATGGTGTAATGAAGTTACGGGAAGAAGGAGGCGGAGAACCGACGAACTTCAAATAAATATTTATTAATAAAAGGGGACGGCAGCTCCTCACGGAGACTGCCGTCTAAATCAAAACAAAACGGACGGCAGCTCCTCACGGAGACTGCCGTCAAACTGAAAGCAGGAGTAAAACATGTCCGGGCCCGGTCCTCTCTCCCTGTCCTCTGCCATCGTTCCTCCTCTTATAGTCCAGAGCTCCTTCCGTGGGATTGAAGGCAGGTGCGCGCCACAGGTGCATCTCATCTGTGGCGGGCCTCGTTTCGCTCCCACGGCTCTCGGCCACGCCCCCTCACCACACATGGAAAAATAGAAAGCGTACAAGTTAAACATGAATACTATTGCACCACCTGACTTTCTACTGATTAGCATGTTTGTTGGTTGATAACAACTCTTGATTATCTGTTTACAGGCAGACCTCTTGTTCTGTCTACAGCTGAGACTGCTGGGATTGCGACTGCTGTATTGCTCATCACTACGATTGCGACTACTGTGGGCGTTTTATTCCTGCTCAAAAGACGGTATGCAGCCAGAAAACATTTAGCGTTTAGCAGTTTCTCAAATGTAATGTCATGGATCAGCATCAACATTTAATCAATTCAGCCAAATAGCAGAGCAGAAAACAGAGCTTTGCCACTCAGAGTGCTGAAATAAATATAGCAATTTTTAAAGGTTGTATTTGAATATACAATTTTTTTATTTACTTTTTAATAATTCGGCACAACTGCATATTTTATGTACACTAATATATACAGTATATTTTAAACAACTACTTGTTTACTACTTATTTAAAATGAGCTAAATCAGCACAATTCTTGAGATAAAACAAATTGTGTAGGGACAACATGAAGCAATTGTGTGGAACCCAGCATTTATTTCACTGTATGGTAAAAGACAATTAGACAATGTATTACTATACACAAGTTAAAATACTCCATAATTGCTTTATATTTACCAAACCTGGAACTAATAAAAGTTCAAACAGTTATTCAAATTGGAAGCAGAGAAAAACAGCAGTAAAGCGATACATTAATCCAAGCTCAGTATTCAGTAGTTTATAGTGAGATGTAAACAAATTCAACATGTCTCATTGTTTGTGTTTTGCTACATTTTACAGAAGAACGGACAGCACTTCTGCGTATTGTAAGTAAATCATCACACGTGGGCTGATTAAAATATATTTTTAAATGTAAATATTCAGTGTGAAACTGCCTATGTATCTCGTCCCGGAGGGGTCATGTACCGTTTACTATTCTTTGTACTCTTGCTCTTGAAGTCAAGCCTTTTGACCTTTGACTTTTGATACTTCTTGAAACTATACTTTTAAAACTTGTGTACTGGTGCTGTTTGACCACTGTTTTACCTTTTTACTATTTTTATTTATTTATCTATTTTTTAGATACAACTCAAAACTCGGGTGATCTACAACAGGTGAGACAAACTGCTGTTGACTAACATTTCAGGATGAAAGATGTTGTCAATTCTAAATGATGTGTTATCTTACAATTAAATCACATTTACCTCCATGTGCTTTTTTCCTGTTTACTGTACAGTATATCAAGAGTCATATCAGGTTGCCATATTCATAAAACATCTTAAGGTTAAAGGTGCTGTATCTAAGTTTTTGACTTCTCTAAAACATAAAAATACCATAATATGTTTGCAGATATTTGAGAAACATGCTAAGTAAACATTCTTGTCTATCAGAAAAAAAAAAATGAAACCAATTATTCTGCTTTGAAAATTGGCATTCCGTGCCGGAACATCTGTCTTTGTTTTGGTTATTTTAACCCGCCCAATGTCAGTTTAGCCAACTATATTTTTAGCACCCCGGATTGCCATATTTCATTCGTTCAGAAAGACTCTCAAAGCATGCGTCTGTGACCGTAATGAGACCCCCGGTGGACAGTAGCAGAATCCGTAATGAGATGCAGATTTAGAGTTCCATGTGAGGTTATTAATTAGCAAATAATATAAATATTATGAACATAAACATTAGGTAAGCAGATTACATTGTAACCCCGTGTCCTAACAACATACATGACCAGGGGCGCCCCCAAGGGGTGACTACGGCCACTCCTGTGTAAACTCTGGCCACCCCTGTGACCACTCCAATATAATTTTGCTGTTGATATTATTAATTTAAATGTACTTGAGTAAATTCACAATATTATACTAAATAATAAATAAATAGCAGCCACTAAATTATTGTGGATTGATTGGTGCCGCTGACATAGCTGATTAACTGCCCCTTTCCCTTCCACTCCACAATTGTCTTTGACAGCACGCACACAATTTTAATACACAGCAGTGGCAATTTAATATTAACCTTAAAGGGTCACGAAAAACCGAAAAACACATTTTTTGAGCTGTTGACAGTCATATATGTATCCCACGCTGCTATAAACACTATTAGGACACATATATTGCACTAAAAAGTGAAAATTTGTTGTTTTTGCGTTATTTTGAGCAAATTCATTCTTTCGGTTTGAAACAAATTTTTGAAGCTGCATCACGGCCATAAGATGTAAATTCAGCATGAAGAGTGGCTGTCTGTATCTGCGAGTACATCGTGACGTCTCTGAGTGGGTGGCATCATTTTATGAGAAAGACTTTGTTCAAACCAATCAGCGCGCTCTATTGTGTATAACTTCATTAATATGCATGATAGCTTCGAAGACTGTTTACCTGTTACAGTGTTCAGACGACAGAGAGGCGCCATGTTGTGTTGCCAAAGCAAGTGAAAAAACAAGAATTTGGAGACATGGGTTGTCAGTGTTGCATTTATTAGTGTGCTGCGTTTTTTACTGTGCCGCAACGAAGGTTTTGTTTGCATTTTCCCGCTATGAGAGCTCTGCTGGACTCAAATGTGGATTACAGTGCACACGACAGAATAGGTTTGTAAGAAACATTTTTTACCCGAGAGCTTTTCGCATCTGGAAATGATGAAATCCGGATTTGCAGCTTGTTTCCTTTTAAAAAAATACACAGTTCCAGTTTGATTGTCCTGTCTCTACAGATTTGGTAAGTGTGTGTGTGAGAGCAATGCCCTTTGTTTGTTCATTCAGATGGCAAAGTTAGTTTGTATCGTCAGCAGTGCTCTTTCAGTTTTTAAAGACATACTATAGTCAAAATGAGTTACTAAGTTTACAGTATGTTTATATCACTGCAATATTATAGTACAATATTATAGACTGAAAGATCCGCTGTAAATGCTGCTCTCCGAATGTAAACACCTTAATCAAAGTATTCCCATCGTGCAGGATTTTCACCGCATTTTGTGACAGGATAGTTTATACACACACACGGCTTTCTGACGCTACCTACCGCGTGCACCTAAGTTACCGAGAAATGTGGAGGATTTTTTTTCTCCCATTTGCCATGCTGTATCAAACATACCAATAAAACTCCACTCTTCCAGCAGTTCCTTGCTTTCAATATCTCGTTTGTCAC
Organism: Danio tinwini; assembly: GCA_903798205.1. Taxonomy (NCBI): domain Eukaryota; kingdom Metazoa; phylum Chordata; class Actinopteri; order Cypriniformes; family Danionidae; genus Danio; species Danio tinwini. The sequence continues at coordinate 5,673,391 of CAIGQZ010033112.1, forward strand.
GGGCGACATGCAGGAAATGTTCCTGAATAAAAAGTGAAAGTGCCAAACTGCAGTTAAAGTCGACAAATTAATAATTTGGCAAGTAATTTGATTACTAATGTCCATGTAAACAGTCTTTCTCCCCTGCCTCTGCGTGCCCAAACAGAAACTCCAATATTTGCAAATCCTTCCCTCTTTCCCTCCCCCGACACTCCCACCTAAACAGAGCTGGACATGCCCACTTTCCTTACTTTTTCCAAACTAGAGGTGTGAAAACACCCTGCTGAGACGGGGGGTTTCATGGCCCTTTAAGGTACATTGATAGAACAAGCTGTATTAATAATATTGTGGCTCAATAAAGAATACGGATAAATGATATTATTAGAGTCTGTATAGTGAGTGTGTTTGTATGTAGTAATGCCTATTGTTTATTTGTTTGTTTTATTAATTCATTCATTAATCTTCATTATTTGACATGCATATACCATATGCTGTACAAAAAAAGTATGTGAAAAATATCTGAAAATGTATTTATATACATGAAAAGTGTTTTTAAACTAAACACACGGCACTTCTCTAATAGACATCTGGCCACCCCTAAGAAAATTTTCCGGGGGCACCACTGTACATGACAAGATATGCAGTGATGAGCAATTTGGCTGTTTGCACCAGATAAAACGCCACAGAAATTTAAATAAAGACATTCAGAAGCACAGAATATGCACTCACTCACAAAATGGTAATGTTTATAATCTAATAAATACACATTAAACCTCTTTAACAATGTTAAATGTAGATGCTGAACACTCTGGTTACTAAGGTAACCCTCGTACCCCGATGGGGGGGAACGGAAATGCTATGTGGAAAACTTCCACTATGGGGATTTCATCAGAATCCAGTCATCTTAAAGAGTACAAAAACGGGCCAATGAAATGCCAATGAGTTGGCGGTGTCAGCGTGCACAGCTGTCATCAATGACAATCAACTTAGCTGAGGCATGCTTTTTTAGCTGAAGAGACTTTCATGCTCAACATCTAAGGGACAATCATTGTGGCGAAGGCACATAGCATTTCCTTCCCCCCATCCCCCTTCTGGGAACGTGGGTTACCTTAGTAACCAGAGCGTTCCCCTTCAGGAAGGAAACTTCAATGCTATGTTATCTATGGAAAATGCCACAAAAAAAAAACCCCTTACCATGTCTCTGAGCCATGCAGCAGTAGGAGCGCACCTGCATGACCAGAGGTGCAGTCTTCCAACGTGTCCCCTGACCCTTACTTAACTTACTTGCCTGTTCTGGTTTAGACATATTTTTGGGGGGTGGTAAAATACACCTAGTTAAATTCTAGGAGTTTTAGATACAACAATACATTGTGAAAGCGTTCAGTGCCGATAGGGAGGATGATGCAGAGGCCACCTGCTGTCCGAATGGGGAGTCCTGGTGGCAAATAGCATATGGACTAGCCCTGAGAAGGGGGAGTACTCATATGAGAGGATGGTTAGCGGGGTGGGAAGACATGAGCACGCCTAGGAGGTGGGGACTAATCGTGGCTAAGTGAGCATATAGGATCGCCAGCGGGGATCGCACATAGCAGGTACCCAGAACGCGGGCTGACCAGCGGACATGCCAACAACGTAACAGGCCAACACCTGACTCCTCCACTGAGTCAGATGCTGGGGGCCTCGGAGGAACTCTGCAGGGTTTGCCAAGTGGGGAACTCAACTGACAAAGCTGGAAAGTGCACGTTTCTCTGTGTTTGAGAGAAATGTGCAGCAAGCATTTTACAACACCTAACCGAATTTCCTGATTCACCAGGGTTTCCCAGCACACATGAGGAAATCGGTTCACTCTAAGATTGAAAAATCTTGCAATTGTATTAGGTGTGGTCCAGCACGCAGCTCTACAATGTCTATTAGAGAAGTGTCGTGTGCTAACGCCCAAAAGGAAGCGCGCTCCGAATGAAGTGCGCTCTCACTCCTGGGGGACACGGCTCGCCCTGTCTTGATAAGCGAGGGAGATGGCATCCACTGTTCAGTGGGCCAACCTCTGTTTAGATACAGCACTTCCCTTCTGCCGATCACTGTAACAGATAAAGAGCTGCTCAGAGGATCTAAAGCTCTGTGTACGGTCCGTATAAATAAGCAAAACACGAACAGGACACAGCAACAAAGGGGCTGGGTCTGCCTCCGTGGGCAGCGCTTCCAGGTTCACTACGTGGTTTAAAATGAATGCTGTAGGAACCTAGGGCACCTAGGTGGGCTGAGGTCTTAGGGAAAACATGAGAGTGGGCCGGCCCAAAACGCTGGCCCATTTCACTGACCAAAAATGCCTCCATATACCCACCCATTTGACCGATGCCAACGCGACCAGCAGAGCTGTCTACCTGGAAATCTTAAGATACTGAATCGAGATCGAGCAGACCTCTCCTAAAAGAGATCTTCAAATGGGTATGAGAGGGAAACAGGATGGAATTAATATCCTCTTCTCACACCTCTGTATGCTGGATGATGAGGCGATGCTTTCCCAGCATGCCACCATCGCCCATCCTCAGAGCGGGGAAGATTGAAATGCCAAACCCTCAGTGTGGAGGGGAGAGCCTTAACACCAGCCAACTGAAGATGGATAGCATCACGCTAATTTGGCATGTTTGGGGTCCTTCTGGGAGAGAAGTATTCCACACAGAGAATAGACTCCACTTCAGGGTGTAGGCATGCCTCATAGAGGGTGCTCTAGCCTGAGTGATGGCGTTAACGACCTAAACAATAGGGCACCTAAGTCCTCCGCGCTCCATCTATGGACCACACGTGAAGTTCCATAGATCTGGGCACAGGTGCCAAACCCAGAAGCTTCTTTCAGGGTACGTGCCAGGGAGGGGCCATCAAGAGGAGAGAGCAAAAATACTCCCTGACACAGTAGCTGTGCGAGTAGGCTCACTGGAGAAATGCATATTATGCATGCCCTGGGGCCATCTGTGTAGCAAGTGCGCTAGAACGCACCCATAACAGCTAGACAGTCGGGGGTGGAGTCCCCATTTTTCCAGGCGAACTGCTGTGAGAGTGCAACGGCTGCACGGTTGAGCTCGGTGGAGAAACTTTTAATGCAGCAATTTCACCGCGTATGACTCCGAGGGAGCAGGCGGCGAGTGAGCTGAGACATGCGGCGACATCATCGCCGTGCTGTCCGTCCTGACCAGCACATGTTTCCCTTCTAACACCGGCAAAAAACGGCGCAGCATGAGATACACTGCCAATAGCTCCAGACAGTTAAAATGCCAAAGCAACCAGGTTCCTTTCACGGAGCCACAGCTGCATGCCCACAACACACGGCCCCCCAGTGCATACTGGAAGCATTCGTCAAATGACAACATGCCTGGACCCTTTTTCTAGAGGCCCACAGGCCTGTAGAAATGCTGGGTCTGTTTAGAGGCTGACACAGCGAAGTGACAGTCACCCGGTGTGCACTCGCATGCCATGCGCGTCTTGGGACCCGATCATGAAGTCGGTGCTGAAGCGGTCTCATATGGAGCACCCGAGTGGCGAGACAGTGGCTGCTGATGCCATATGCTCCAGGAACAGGTCAACGCGCTCTCGGGGGAAGTGCGCCGTCATGGTGATCGAGTCCAGCTTTAACCCCAGAAAAGATTTGCTCTGAACAGAGGCGAGCCTGCTCTATTCTCGGTTGACCTGAAGCCCCAATAGGTTGAAGTGCTGAAGCACTCTGTATCTGTGCGTAATCAATTGATCCCGCGAGTGCGGTAAAATCAGCCAGTCATAGTGAGTATGCGGATGCCAGCGAGCCAAAGTGGTGCTGGGGCACCCTCCACGAGCTTGGTGAAAACCCTTGGAGACAGAGAGAGCCCGAAGGGGAGGACTTGTACTGCGAGGCTCGACCTTGGAACACAAACCGCAGAAACTGACGGTGACATGGAAGTATGGAGACATGAAAGTACGCGTCCTTCAGGTCTACTGCTACAGACCAATGCCGAGGACGAACGCACCAAAGGATGCGCTTCTGCATAAGCATTCTGAACGGCAGCTTGTGAAGACAGCGGTTCAAAACAAGCAAATCTAGGATTGCCATAGCCCACTGCTCTTTTTAGGTACAATGAAGTACGAGCTGTAAAACCTGTTCTTCATCTCAGCTGGAGGGACCGGTTCGATTGCATCCTTCGCCAGGAGGACAGCAATCTCATTTCGCAAGACAGGGCCGGGCACAGGGCTGACCCTGGTTAAATACACGCTAGTGAACTTGGGAGGCCATTTCGTAAATTGAAATGCGTAGCCGAGTCTGATCGCGCATATGAGCCATTGCGATGTGGCTTCATTCGCATGATCGTTGACATACCAGGGGTGGGGTAGCGTGGAGTGGGTGGGCTCAACCGGGGAGGACTGGGGTTCTACGGAAAGCAGGAGGCAAGAGATTCACTCTTGTCTCACACCCAGACTCCAGAGGAGGGGCTGGGAGTGTAAGAGAAAGGAAACCATCCTCCAACACCTCGCGAGCCACTGGCGAAGTGCACCAATCCTGCGAGCTGAAAGGCATAGCATCCCAGACTGGCAGTGTTCGGGCTGTCACATCTAGGAAAGGGGAAAAATACTCTTTCTCTAAAGACTTGATGGCGTTTTTTTTTTAAACACTGTTAGATGAAGAGCCCTGCCCTCCACCTGGGAAAGATTCCCTCTTCTTCAAATGGCCCGTCTCAAGAACGCTTTGCGGTCCGTTTACCGAACTTAATGGCGCTCTGGGGTGGGGGGCGCTGTTTGCCTGCGAGATGCTCAGCGCAGCCGCTTGGCTGGAGGCGCAGGCGGGAAAAGTGGAGCAAAAGCCGCAGGCGAGTGCTCTCAGCGAAAAGCAGTCGATTTGGATGGCTCGGCGGGGGGAGCGGTTTTACGATCCCGCTGATAGATGACCTCACCCATCGCTTTCGACTGCTCCTTCACCGGCATAAATTCCTGGGCGAATTCCCAGATGATGTCACTGTACAGACCAGCCTGAAATGTGGGTGAGTGAAGAAAGCAAACTTTTTCAACATCACGCATATCAAATAGGTTTAGCCCGAGGTGGCGTTCCTGGACCACTAATGTTACCATCGTCTTTCCCAGGGCACACACAGCCAACCTGGTGGTACGCAGAGCATAGTCCAGAGCATAGATCCTTGTGCAGCTGGGCCAGCGCTTGTGCTTGGTAGAGCTGGTAGGTAGCCATAGCATGTGCGTGAGCTTACTGTGCACTTCCAGGAAGAAGAGGACGGGAGGCTTACCAGATCTTGCCTTCTTTACATCCTCCACATAACACCCCTCTAGTCGGTCCGGCTGCGGGGCTGGGGGATAAACCATCTCCAGGCCCAAGGCCAAAGCAGCCTGTGAAAGCATGACTACCAAGCTTGCTTCTAGATTCGACGCCACGCTCATTACCTCTGAGGGAGAAAGTGGGTTTGAATCTTCATCAGACATTGACAGCCCACTCTCTAAGGATGGTGAGGATGGAAGCGCACGCAGATCGAGCAGAAAAAGGTGCCCTTCAGGACTGCGTGAGCTTACTGTGCACTTCCAGGAAGAAGGGGACAGGAGGCTTAGAAGGTCTTGCCTTCTTCATATTCTCCACATAACACCCATCTAGTCGGGGGATAAACCATCTCCAGACCCACGGCCGAAGCAGCCCGGGAAAGCACAGCCTGCATATCTGCTTCTGGATCCAGCGCCGCGCTCACCACGCCAGGGGGAGGGAGCAGGTTCGGATCCTTGTCGGATAAAGATAGCCCACCCTCCGATGCAATGATGGAAATCTGGTCCTGTGTCATCAAGCAAGAGGGCAATCATCCAGGAGGAAGGATCGTTTCTCTCGCTCAAAGCTTTGATGGAGCACGATGAGGAGTTGGAGGTCCACGAGGTCCACAATTTACGCCCATTGTAACCCTCAGATCTGCCCGAGTGCCAGCCGCAGAGCGGGGAACAACTGGGGTGGGTCACCCTTTTGCAAGAGCGAGCCGCAATCTTAGCTGTTCAACAGACATGACATGACAATGACGGCATGCACTGCCCGCGAGCACCACATTAACATGCTCGAGCCCCAGACATGCAACGCAGTTCTCATGCCCATCATTCGGGGACAGGAAACCACCACATCCAGGAATGAAATCTTGAAAAAGATGCGCTGCATGACCTTGTTGCTCTTTTAGGAAACTTGCTTCCTATATACAAACCACTCTTGGAGGACCGGACCCAAAAGATGCCAGGTAAGGGGGAAGAACCCAGCTCGACCGTCTGCCACTGCTTGTACACACTCTGAACCAGGAGAAGCTGCCTCTCAATCTCTCACTGTAGACACAGGTTGGAGATACTCTCAATGACTCTCTCAGAAGCTTGTGAAAAGCTCTAAAAGCAAAAAGGATGCTTCAGCTGAGCACATGCAGCGCTTTTATGCCAAATTGATTGTCATTAATGACAGCTGTGCACGCTGACGCCGACAACTCATTGGCATTTCATTGGCCCGTTTTTATACTCTTTCAGATGATTGGATTCTGATGAAATCCCTATAGTGGAAGTTTTCCACATAGCATTTCTATTCCCCTCCCGAATGGGAATCACTGGTGTATGTTGATTTTGAGTCACAGTTCTGAAGTAAAATTTCAAATGGTATATTTTATTTTTAAGATCAGAGGTGAACTGTCTACTGCTGTTTTCAGTATATGGCAATAAATGTAATGTAAAATGACATTTAAACTCACATTATTAGCATTTAACACTGAATAAAGCACATGAGGTGTACCTGGGGTGATCATTGACAGTTTCTGTTGTTCAGCTGCAAGAAATACAAGCCGTTTCTAATATATCAATTTGAGGTGTTGGTTGGACAAAAACTCCTTTTAATATAAAAAATATTCCTTCTATTGTGTGCCGTTGCTTTTATATAGAACACGATTTAAATGAGCATTTAGGCTCAATTGTCAGACTCGCTCCTTGCTCCTCAATCTGGCAACCTGTGGTTGGTTTGTTTTGATCCAGAAATGTAATACCTAGTTTAACCACTGGGTGTCAAAGTAGCTCCTGACCTGCAGATTTAGGAGAAAATAAAAATAAATAAATAACAATAAGGAGTCGATTGTAAATGTAAGACTCCTAATTTTTTCTACAAGAGTACAAAGATTTTTTTCTTAAATTAGTAAAACGTTAGGTGTAGTGAAGAGAACTCCTCACTAAGATCAAACCACAAATAACATTTTAAAAACATTTGACCACAACAAGATTTTAAGAAATTATAGCCTTAATCATGGAGGTATTGCCATATGTAATTAATATGCTTTCAAATAACTTATTTCAAAATACACAAAAATGTACACATATGTTTTTTTTATCAAATATATTCATGTAAATTATTATTTAGTATTCATGTCCTATTGATTCATTTTTTATAGATTTTAAAATATATTTAACAGTTATTTAAAAGCATTTAAAATATATATATTAGCTTGATTGTTTTGCAATAAACTACATTAACTTTATTCGTAAGAAATCTATATTTATTGTCTGTAACATCAAAAATAATTATACTTTTTCCAGTGCAATTCTTCAGTTGTAGTCTGCATTTTAAAATGTTTATTTGAATGTGGCAATATTTATTAATTTAAAACTTTTATTTGATTATGGCAAGGTAGTATTGCACTCTACAAAAATCCCTCCCTTTCTCATGAGCCAATCAAGCCTTTACTCTTAGCTTAAGACTTCTCTCTATTCATTTGTCACAGCAGCTTTGTGAATAGGTTTTAAAAGAAAACTTTTAGCTAAAATGTTTTACTAATATTTAGCAGAACTCTAAGTTATGAGATACAGTAAAATGTTTTGTGAATATAGGCACCTAAACCCAAGAGAACCATGTAATAAAAATGTGTCCAAAAATGGCACTAACTTCTACAAATGACTCCACTCTTCTTTATCTGTATCAGGATGTCATGCATGCTGATGCTACCATTCTGAAAGCAGGACAAGTCAGTAGAAGCACATCACCAGTGGACAACATTGAATATGCTTCGGTGTCTATCATTGTTCAGTCAGATTCAAGGTCACGTCAAGTCTCATCCAATCAGGCAGCTGAAAGTATGTACGCACCATTAAAACATTTTTAAGAAAAAATGTCAAACCTCAAATTCAGTGCCGCTTTCTTTTGAAAGAATTAGCTGCATGAAGAGTAGAAACAATAAAGGGTTGATCATACCAATGATGATAACTTTAAAGTTTAGTAATGATTCCAGAAGCTTTAGTCACATGTTGAGTAATATGAAGATCCAAAATGGAAACTCTAGCATTTTAGTAGCGTTTTCTGATGGCTTGTTTTTACTGTTCAAAGGATAAATGTTTTTTTTTTTTTTTTTTTTTGTCTTTATTATCAGATCATTGTAGATGCATCAGTCCAAGTGCACAGGAACTGATCATGTTTTTTTTTTTTATTTACTACTAGCTATAGCACTTATTAAACATGCACACATGAACAAAAACCAGAAGGTGCGTTGAAAGATATTTACAAAATGTAAGAAATGTTTTAATTGTTATTATTTTTAAACTCATTTTTACCAAGTGATACATTTCATTTTCAGCTGTAAATTTTCATTTGCATGCATCATTAATAAACAGAGATGTGGATAATATAATTATTGTAGTAAATGAACCTTAATTTTTATCTGCTCTTTAATAATAAGAAGATCCATAGAGTCTAGTATAAACCACAAGAAACCACCATGATCAAGCTCTGATCTGTATGAAGCTGCACCTCAAAGCTCCTGTTTCTTGAAGCTCCTGTTTCATGACAAACGGCCGATATAAACTTTTTCTTCATGTACGAGCGGGCACAGCCATTGAAATCTTTATGAGTCCATTGACTACTATTGATTTATAGACATTAAAAACAGCTCGTTATGTTGCTTGCTTGATGTTGCAAACTGATATTTTTTCTTATTATATTATTAAACTTTTAATGTATAGTCATGAACACACTTGTTTGTAGAGCAAGTAGTTTGACTACATTCACGGCAATTTATTATTCCTAGTCATTTCTTCCATAGACAACTGAACCGGAAGTTCTAAAACAAACACAAACACGAGTGCAATTCTGCAAGCCAGAAGAAGGTCAGTGCAGACTGAAAGCTCACTGCGCCACCAAGTGCTCCTGTGAACCAAACGCAACCTCCTGCCCTCATGAAGCAAATACGGAAGTAACTAAAACAGCAATTCATCTTTGACACTACAATGTCAAATTGTAGATTTAAATGGAGTGTTATTAATAATAATTTATCATTAATAATCAGATTATTCACCTGTCGCTTATGGGGTTCCACAAGGCAGTGTTTTAGGTCCGTTGCTTTTTTTAATATACATCAATGACTTGAAAATGGCTTGTTCTAATAAGCTTTTATTATATGCGGATGATGCAGCAATAATTGTGTCTCATGAGAGTAAGGAATTTATAAAAAAATGAAATAAGTAAACAAATTGAGGAAGTCTCTAATTGGTTTTGCCGTAACAATTTGTCCTTACATTTGGGTAAAACGGAATTTATTTTATTTGGTTCAGCTGCGAAACTAAGAAAATGTGTCAGGTCAGAGGTAAAAGTAGGGGATCAAATTATTACTCCAAAACATGAAGTTAAATATTTAGGTTGTATTTTAGACAGTAATTTGACAGGTGAAAAGATGGCGGTTATAGTCCATTCAAAAATTTGTTCTAAAATTAAGTTTATAGCAAGACAGGCAGAGCTCCTTGATACCCAAACTTTAAAAATATTAGCTAGTGCATTAGTGCAGCCATACTTTGACTATGCGGCAGCTTTTTGGTACAGTGGTAGTCCTAATAAAATAAAAAATAAATTACAGACGGCCCAAAATAAGTTGTGTAGAATTATATTGAAAGTACCTCCAATGACAAATTTAAATAATGAACATCATAGACATAGTTATTTTTTAAAAGTTGATAAAAGGGTACAATTTTTAAAATTAGTGATGGTGTTAAAGATTTTAAAGAAAATGGTCCCGAAATATTTTCTTAATTATTATGTTTTAGTTAGTGAGGTACACTGTCATTCAACAAGAGCGAGTAATAGGGATATTTATCCTTATAGATTTAAGAGTGAATCAGGCAGAAATTCTTTTTTGTGTACTAGCTCTGTTGCTTGGAATGTTTTACCTACGATTTTTAAAGAGATTCAAATTGAGAGTGTTTTTAGAAGGGAAATTAAAAAGTGGTTGTTTTACAGTTGAAGTTGAGGATTTTGTTGTGCCGAGTTGCTGAGCTAATGATGTTTGCACTTCATTTATGATTTGCTAGTGCAGTTTTAAGAATTTCGAGGACCACAATGGAGATAAGCCTGTGGCTTTTTTGTGTATTTTATCCTCGACAGTTTTTAAAGTATGTATGACTTATTCTAACTGGACTTGTTTGTATATTTTTGTTAAAATTGTCAAATAAAATCAATCAATCAATCAATCGAAATTCTGCTAGTCCTGGCTCCATAATAGAGCAAATTTCTATTGACCCCAGTGTTAAAATGGCCAACTTTACTGCAGAAAAAAAGATGTTTACAGCCTGGTGCAAAAAACGATTTTGTTGTATATTGCTAATATTAGCCTTCATGTCAACTGTGAGGTGGGTGATTCTTTTTTATAACTCATCCGTTTCTTTTATATTAAGTTACATTAATTCTGCATAATTAAGGGCGTGGCCACTTGAGTGACAGCTAGGTCTTGCTGGTCACCGTCACTTCAACTCAGCTGATTCCAGCTGATTAGCCGCTGAACTCGCCATATATATCGTATTTTTTTTTTTATCTGGCTTTACACAGTCAATTGCCTTTTGGATTTTTTTCCTTCAATTATCAGATAATATGGCATGCTGTGTGCACTTAATTGTGTTCACAAACCATTCACGTGGCCCCCATTTCCAAAGTGAGTGAAAGTATATACTTATACCATCTCTATAAATTGTTTTATTTAAGATAAATTATCATTTATATTTTTCTTTAGAACTTGAATGCACTCCAGAAGCTGACAGAGTGATTAGCTGTAGGCTATAGAACAGTCATCTGAAACGTTGTCATACAGTGCTATGCCTGGATTTCATAAATAGCCTTGCATTTACTAACACAGACTATATTTGAAGTATTTGGAAGTAATTAGCGTTTTTCTCCTGTAGAAAAACGTCATAAGAACAATGTTTAGTGGCTCAATGTAATAAAACAGTGTTTTTAAAAGTCTAAACATTTTATTGATATAGTACACAACTAAGCACATGTGGTCAGAACACAAACGAATGGTAGGTAATGAAGTATTAAGACTCATCCTGCTCACCATTTGTTGTCAAAACTGACAGTTGGAGCGGCATGGTTAAAAATGTTAGCCACACCCAATTCTTAAGATATACATAATCTGACATTTTTTATAACTGAAAAAAAAGCATGTAGTGCTTTTTACAGATTCAGTTGAATATTAGAAGGGAAAACAATTTGTTTTCTTAATAACATGCACAGATGAATTGTTCACCACAAAACTAGCAATGTAAGCAAAAAAATTAGTTGGTTAGTTTTGATTTCTTGGAGACTTTAAAAGAAGGTGTGGCATCAAACCCAACCCCTAAACCCAACCGTCACTGATCGATGAGCAAATCGTAATAAAACGTACATATGAGATCATACTAAATAATGCAAATTAGCCACTAATTCAAAAAGTTACAACTTAAATCTTTTAAATCTAATACAATTGAAATAAAATGTAATCATGTATTTCATCTGAGAACAGACTGTACGTGTGAAATGTATCTTCTTTTTTTTTACAGCATTAGTAAGGGGGCAATGAATGAAAAAATGAATAAGATAAAAGATAACTCCCATTATTTAAAAATGAAGACACAATTATGATGCATTATTAATAATGACCTATTAAATTAAATACTCAAAATGCTTTTGATTCTTCCACAATTTTAAAGGAGTGTGAACCCTGTGAATGTCGCATACTGTGCATGATTCTATTGTACATCACATCCCTTTGACTTTATTCTCAAACACTTACCATTTCCTCATTTTGTTATAGTGTTATTGTCATATGACAATTACGTCATTTTTGCAGTTTGTACTGTATTTGCTCTAGATTATTCTCTTATCTATGTATTTTATAGAGAATGTGATGCATGCCATACTCATCAATTATTTATTTGCATCACTACAACAAATATTGTATTAAATTAGCAAAAACATTTTTAAAAATTTATTTAAAAAAAAGAGGGTTGATGAACACTCTTCCTCAATACATTATACATCAAATACATATCAGTTAACACACCATTATGGAAGAAAATATTGTATGACCTGAAATAAATATTCAAAACATCAAACAGCAAGGGTAATGAATCTATTTTTCTTTATAAGATATAAGATATTCTTTTTTTTAACAAATGTTTTTATTTTATTTTAAACAACACGGCAGTAGTTATATTGCATTCATTGGAAAGATAATAAACAACATATGTTGGTATTCAGACAATGCAACTTTCTTATGTGTATAAAATGTACACACACTTTATGACAAACATTATGCTACTTCCTTCTTTATTATCTCTAGGTGACGTTGTGCTCAGGTCTAAAGGTCATTTAAGTATGTATTAGTTCAGTGCAAGAAAGAAACATTGCCGATATGTTTGATGATTTCTAAAAACGGTTTGAAAGAAGCAGGAGTAGCTAAAAATGTGCTATAGCAAATTACACTAAGTAATTTAAAAACTATAAATAAACATTTTACAAGAAGCATAAGAATATGTGAAAAGTATGTCATGGGCTTTCTATTACACACTATATCACCTGCAAACATGGCAATTTATTGTAACAGGACTTGTTCTAATTTAGTTTGTAATGTTTTTCAAGTCATTGAGAGGTTTTATATCTTAGCATGGCTGATGGCTTTGAATTAAATATTTTATGAAAAACATATATTTGTTACCTTGAACTCATTTTCCAGCGTGAAACACAAGTTAAAATCAAAAGGTATTATGGTAATATGACATATACAAGTTGACACCTTGAGCACACACTCTGTCCATCCTGTAGCAGATGTAGTATTTCAGTATCTTCCTTTTTTCACCTGCACACAGAAAGAGGGGATGGTAACTAAATGGAGACATTACAGTACCATCTGTAATTAACTACCCTATTTCCTATTTTTACTGCAAGACTACTGTTTGTTTTTGTTTTTTTTTACATTTTGTGGTGCATTCAACACATCTAGGTAGAATGATGTTCTACAATAGGCAGGACTGAAATTTAACATCATGCAATTGAATCTACTTGCTCACCTTGGACTGCTTGGAACTCCATGTTTTACATTTATATACTCATCTTCTTTAATGTTCATATTCTCATATATTTCAGAATCATTGCCCTTCCGCTGAGCCGTTTCACCTCCTCCAGTCATCTGGAGATCAGTGATGTTTACATAGGGTGACTCCTACAAACAATTATTTGATTTTTGTTTAATTATATTCACAATGTCATGCACAATGATGATAAATACAGTGTTCATGTTGCTGATATATAAAACATGAACCAGGAGGCATGCTGTGTGCTGTGTGCTGTGGCAATCATAGCTTTGTTTTTATCAGTATCTATAGGTCAGTTTCTGTCTTCATGGCACGTCTTTGTGGGGTAGTTTGTACAAGTTTAAAGTCCATATGAGCAGACTGTAAAATACACCCATCTTTGTAAAATCTGCTTTAATTTCCTCTAAGATAACAGACTGAATGACTAAATTCCATTTACTACTATACTGAAAAGTGCTGTTCCTGTAAGTGTTTATAATGTCAGTCAAACAACAGCATTCAATTTGTCCTCTGGAAAACATATGGTTGCAATAAAAATACAAAGTCACTCACAGTGTTCTCTTTGCTTTTTGCTGGTGCTTAAAGAAAGAAACATTCATTGAGTTAGAGACTGAGAGAAATGTAACTGCTAAACTTCTATTTTTAATCAAATGTAGGCATTATATAATAGCAAACATACTGTACCTTCATTTCTTTGTGCTTTTTTCTTTAGGTTTACCTTTGGGCTGCAATGTATAGACAATGACATTTTGTTAAAACATAATGTTTATCTTTGTACATTTCTTCATTCACAAAAATGCAGTTTATTACAGTAACAGTTTTCATTGTAGTTTTATAATGTTTGAAATTTCTAATATTTGAAAAGGTGTAAAACTACAAATAATCAAATTGTTGTTATCAAGGTTTTTTTCAGGAATGGTCTTTTACTAATAAATGTGTACATTTTTTGTTCTGTCTGTACTTTTATTATACTATTGTACTTTAACCTGCAGTCACCACCTTGATTTCAACAATAAATAAGGCTAACATTGACTAACGTTGCAATGTAAACTTTGATTGTCCTATATCTGAAAGTCAGTGCTGAAGTCATGACAATTAAATGACATGCTGAAATACCTCATGTTATATCCATTCTACTTTTTTAAACCACAGACCCTTGCAGTAACACTTTATTTTGATGGTCCGTTTGAGTATTAGTGGTCTGCTTAATATCTGTTGATACTGCTCCTTTAATAGACATTTAACTGACTATAAGAAACTTTGCAAGTACATGTCAACTTACACTAACTCTAATCCTAACCCCAACCTAACAATCTACTTATAATCTAATGAGAATTAGTTGGCATGTAGATGCATTGTAACTTAAATTCAACAAACGGACCATCAAAATAAAGTGTGACCACTCTTGCTGCTCCAAGAATTAAAGACTATCTCTATTATAATTGCCATTTTAATACTCCAATTATTCCTCCACAAATGACGCACTGCTGAGACTCGGTCAGATTGCAATCATATGTGATTTATCTAAAGAAACAAAACACTCATTGGTATTATGTAAATTTAAAATCTGGAGGCAGCGATTACAAACTAAATGATGCGTCAGATTACTCACATTTTGTTGGTTTTTGTTAAATAGACAAACAGGCCACAAATGCCTGAAACTGCAACTAAAACCCCAATGACAATCCCAGCTATTGCTCCGCCTGACAGTCCTCCACCTCCAGCTATGACAGATATACAACAAAAAGACAACAGATTATACATCTTAAGGTTCATCAAAACTTAAATGACAAAGTAATTACATGTAACATAGAAAACAGTATATTTTTTTCTTAGAATTAAAGGTGCAATTTACTGCATTGATTTGATAATTTAAACTATTCTCTGATCTCTACATAGTAGGTTGTGGTGTAGGTAGGTAATGCTGAGTTCAGGCTGCATGATTTTAGCCCCCATTTTGACTCGAATGAATGGATGTTTCCCAGTGCTGGGCTGTTCATTCCACTGTGGCAACCCCTAATAAATCAGGGATTAAGCCGAAGGATAGTCAATGATGTGGTTTATTTTAGCATGGAGTTAGTGAGCTAGTATAAACCACCTAATCTCTTAAGTTTTGTGAGTTGTGGATAAAATATAGGCTAAATTATAACTAAACTCAACAAAAGAAACTGACAGAAATGTATTGTGTTGTATGTTGAAGCTACAGTAAAATGCAAAAGTAAACACAGCCAGGAATTAATATCAACCGCTGCATAAAGATGACATTTTATAAAGTGTTGTTGTCCTTTCACTTCAGAAAAAAAACAGTAAGAGCTAAGTGATACGACACTTCCTAAACATGCACTTCTACAGGTATTTGTTACTTCAAATTTCAAACATATCAGGCAAATTTTACAATAAACACGATAAATTAGCAAAAGATACAATTAAACACATTGTATGTCTCTTCGTGTTGGTGTTGAATAAATAAAAAATTTGCGTATCCCACATTTCCCTTTCTGACAAGCTCAAAAGCAATGTCTGGTGGATTTGTTGCTTAAAAACACAAAGAAAACCAACATACTGTAGGCTCATTCTGAAAACGTAGCCTTACTGTACATACTGTACATTTCTGGAGACCGCAAATTATGTAGCCAGAGGTTCGTATGGCTGCATTTTGTTTTTTTAAACAAACAATACAGACGGTATGACGCCTTACCTTTTCGCGCTTACCAGCTGACCGCTTACCTCCGTATGGACAGCTTTCCCGCTGTAACCCGCTGCTTTGTTTGCTCGACATGTACGTCGGCAGACTCGAGACGCAGAGAGGAGTTGACCATGACAACAGGGTTTGAGTCAGGTAAAGAGCGGTTCCAAAAAGCAGGTAAGACAAAAACAGAATCCAAAATATAAAATAAAGAAGTAAATAACAGGGTGAGAATCTGGTAAAATCTGAAAACGTGGTAAAAATTAGACGAGGGCTTTTCTTTTTCTGGATTGCTTTTAAAAATTGTTGCTTGGGTTTAGGGAAGGGGGTGGGCAGGCCAATGATAAAATTGGTTGGGTTTAGGGAAGGAGGGTGGATCAGCCGATTGGTTAGTCAGTCAGTCATTTAGTCAGTCAAACAGTCAGTCAACAGCGCACTCTGGTGGGTTTACACAAGAACGGCAGGCGCGAATGGCACTCTTGAGAAAAATTTGAGATCTCTCATGCCTCTCATGGATTCGCAAAAACAAAAATTGCTAAATAATGTACCTCCTTTGAACGTATTTGGCAGTCTCAAGAAATGTATATAGAGATACGTTTTCAGAATGAGCCTGGGTTGTAGAAAACAAACTGGTGCCCCGTTTTCAAAATAAGAGTTCCACATAGCCTACGTAGTAAGTTTAACATAAACTTTGATCAACTTAAAAAGAAAGGAGGACATTTATCATTATTATAATATCAAAATGCCGCAGCTTACATATATTAATCCTCTAGAGTCTGAGGGTATTTTGGGGGCCTAGAGAAGTTTTGACATTTCTGCTTTTTTCAGTTGCTTATAAACATGTAAGTTGATAAAGACTAATACCACACTACACAGTACAAACTGGGCTACAATAATTTATTTACATGTACATGATTGTGTTTTTGAGAAAAAAACATGGTTAGTGAAAAACTACAGTTTTGAAGACACTGGAAAAACACACAAGAATACTTGTTTACAAGACTTTTGAGAACTGGATTTTGTTTCCTGAAGTTTTTGTTTCAAAATTATGTGAAAGTGCTCTTATTTAATTGCTTACAGAAAACAATGTATATTGATTTAAACTTTTTAAGACACTTTTTCACTGCAAAGGGTCTATGCGAGGAGGCGTATAATAATGCTATGATTCACACCTGATAAGATAAAAGGTGCGCATAATGAACAGCATTAATGCAGAGGAGGAGGACAAAATCGAAATGTTCTGTTTTTAGTTTATTGAGAATATATTTAGTAATCACACAAAATAACGTAAGATTCATTAGCAAGTGGGGTTAAACAGTTTATCGTATTGTTGTAATTGTTTAATTAGATATTTTTAAATACTAGGTATATCACGTGTTTGCAATAAATAAACACAATAAAAAGTGTTTCTTGGGCATTAATCAAGCATATTAGAATACTTTGTGAATGATTCAGAGACATGAGGTAATGACGAAAGCTATGTCCAAGTGAATAAATAGCATTTTAACCTACATTCACATAAAACAATTGTGTGAATTTAATTTATAGCTTATTTTTGCTCAAATATTTGCAGACTCGTATATTTTTTTTATTTTTACTTTCGACTGGTTTAACTATATGTTAAAATAAATAATAAATAAATAATAAATAGGGGGCGACATGGTGGCGCAGTAGGTAGTGCTGTCGCCTCACAGCAAGCAGGTCGCTGGATTGAGCCTCGGCTTGGTCAGTTGGTATTTCTGTGTGGAGTTTGCATGTTCTCCCTACGTTTGCGTGGGTTTCCTCTGGGTGCTTCGGTTTCCCCCACAAGTCCAAAGACATGCAGTACAGGTGAATTGGGTAAGCTAAAATTGTCCATAGTGTATGTGTGTGAATGAGTGTGTATGGGTGTTTCCCAGTGATGGGTTGCAGCTGGAATAAAACATGATAATAAAACATGATGCTGAATATGTTGACGGTTCATTCTGTAATGCCGAAAATAAAATAAATGAATAAATAATAAATAACTGTCACGGTTGTGGATCTTCTGTTTTTCTTGCATGTGTGTGTGTGTGTGTGTGTGTGTGTGTGTGTGTGTGTGTGTGTGGGAAGTGGGTGTGTTTTGTTTGGGTTCTTCCCCGCGTGGTGTGTGTGTGTATGTGTGTTTACATTCATCAGCTGGGTGGTCACATGTTTTGTTATTACTCATAACACAGGTATTTGTTATCAGTCACAGCTGTTGCACGTTCCGCTCGCTATATATGTTCAGTGCTTTGTAGATAGCGTTATCAGTTCGTTGTTGTTCACTCCTGTGTCTGCTCTCTGTTAGACTCTCTCGCTCGTTTTGGTGGAGGGTCTCCAACATAAGCCTGTTTCATTTGGACCTTATGCTCGTCTCCGTTTCATTGATGTTGTTACTACTGCCTGCTCTGATGACAACATTATCTGTAAGAGACTTCATCCCGATCCGCTACTCTGATGAACTTACCCGCTGGTAAGTGTGTCGACTTCCTTGAGAGTTGCTACCTAGCGCTAACCTTCCCCCTCCCTCGATATCGGGTGAGATATCAGTGAGAGACTTCTATGTGGCGCTATTTCTCGGATGAACTTTATCGCTGTTGAGCGTGTTGTATCCCGGTGTGAGTACCCTTGCTCAACACTATATCTGGTGAGATTATACCAGTTGTGACTCTTAATCAATCATCTTGCATTCACTTGCATTTGGGTCTCCTGTATATATCATTGTGACAATAACACCTTCTGAATAAAGCAGTGTCCAATCACAGTGGTTTCATGAGGTCATATGGGTCATAATGGCAATTTATTCCTAATAATAATAATAAAATGAACTTTCATTATTAGAATTTTCTCCTTTTCTCAGTGAGTTCTCCTTTTCTCTTTTGAGTTCGACAAAATTTTTATTTATATTAATTTTTTCCTCTTTTGGGCCGTTATCATAAGTTATTTTATTAGCTAAGCTCCAAATTTGGCTTCAGTACAGACTAATCTAATGTATCTGCATGAATATAATATTGTTTAGCTTCCTATTAAAAATATGAATTTAAAGAGAGATTTGTGAAGGGGTGTACTTATATATGCTGAACATTGTAGCTCAAACCGGAGATTTATGCATTGTGTCCTTTCATAAGAATTCACTAAACCAGACAACACCTGTTTTCAAACTAGTTGGCTCGATTAAAGATGCACTTTTCAGGCTTTATGCAGGTATGTCTGTCGTGAAGCAAATATTCACAGAGATTCAGCTTTTTTTTTTACGTGTTTGCCAGTCATGTTGACAGACGACACAGAAAGAGAAAACACCTCCTGTGTGTTTTACAAATTTTACAAAAACATATTGTTTTGTTATAATTATAAATATTAAAAAAAAACCTTTAACAGTTTTCAACTCTGTATTTGTCTTATCAATACTGTAAAAAATGACAGCGTATTTTAAGCTTCTTTAATGAAATCCGTGCTTAAACGTGCATCTGTGGTTAATGATCCTGTGTGCAACATACCAGTCTGTGTTTAGGCTGCTTATCCCCTGATGATACAGCTGCTCATGCAAATCCAAATGACGTAGAATGTGACCTAAAGTACAAGTAAATCTTGGGGGCATGCTAATGAATAGCCCTATGAGCAGCGTAACAGTCTGTATTGTGTTCTGATTGGCCTGTTTTTCTTCAAGAAAAATGAGAAATAGGAATTAATAGAATTTAAGATGTTTGATTTTTTCATGTACTGAACTCTTGATGTTTAGCTATACCTAGGTATACCCAGATTTTCTTTACAGGGCACTTTTAAATAAATGAAAACAATGCTCCTTTAAAAAATTGGTAAATTAAAATCAAAGCAGTCAGGGGTTTTGAAAATTTGAAAATACATTTAGGAATAGCTGTAACTGCTTACCTTGAACCAGTAAAGAATGTGTTTGGGATTCACTTCCATTTGTGACTCTATTAAAGGCTGTACAGATGTAAAGTCCACTGTCTGTGAAGTCAGTCTTATTAATGGTGTATTTGTCTGTGGTCACACCAGTGTCTGATCCATTAAACGTCCAGCTGAATGAAGCAGAAGGTTCAGAATTTGCAGAGCAAGACAGAGACACTTGAACCCCTAAATCCACCTCATTTGGACCCTTAATAGAAACACCATCGGGTCCATCTACAACACAGATAGGAGACTCACTGTTAGAGGAACAAACTGAGAGCTGAAGAATGTCTAGATTTCATCAGATCTGATGTTGAGATGCTTCACACTCACAGTTGATGGTCAGGGTGAGTTTTGCTGTTTCAGAGCTGACAGGGTTACTGTATGTACACTGATATTCTCCAGTGTCTGATCTCTGCACTGGACTGATAGACACTGATCTGTTATCAGATGAGAAGATGATTCTGCTGCTAGAAGACAGAGGACTGTTATCTTTCATCCACTGCACAGAGGTGATGGTGCCGCTTCCCTCAGAGGTGATGTTAGCAGATGATTCACCCTCAATTAATGTTTCTTGAGGACCAGTAAGTGTCACATCAGATATCATTTCTGTGTATGGGAGAAAAACACTAATCTTTTTCAGGCCACTACATGGAAATAATTTTGTGTAAACCTTATTAGCATTCAGAATGTATTATTGACTAAGCCAGTAGTGCCAGTGATCGAAAGTATTGCTTTAACGTGACATAGTTCAGGATGCTAAAGACATTGACAAAAAACAAAAGTTTATTTATGTTTGAACATATGGTCCCTATTGAAATTATTCATGTTTACTCTAGTGCAGGGGTGCCCAAACTTTTTCTTATGAAGGGCCAAAAACTAAACTTGTTTGAGGATGGTGGGTTGGAGGTAAATATACCAAACTGTAAACGTGTCAATGCAGTTTCCTATTAAAATATTATGATTCATTATATAAATGAATTAATACTATAACTTATTACCTTTAAAATACTTTAATTGTGTTAATAATTATACATTTTGGTAAATTTTATAATGAACATCTTACAATAAAAAAACATGAACAGTCCAATTTATAACACTAACAATTACACTTTGCCTTAATTTGCTTGCTAATGTCTTCTGCAGTATCGCTACCCATCAAGTTTTATTAATTTATTTTTTAAAAGTGATTCATTCACAACATTTAATTAATTAATTTTCTTTTTGCTTAGTCCCTTTATTAATCTGGGGTCGCCACAGCGGAATGAACCGCTTACTTATCCAGCACAGTTTTACGCAACGGATGCACTTCTAGCCGCATCCCATCACTGGGAAACATCCATTCACACTCATTTACACACATACACTACGGACAATTTTGCTTACCCAATTCACCTGAACATGCAAACTGCACCCACCTTCTTGCTGTGAGGCGACAGCACTACACCGCGTCGCCACAACATTTAATTGAAACATTTAATTTCAGTTTGCTCAGTTACAGTTAAAAATAAAAGTTATGTTAAATTAGAAATGGCAATCTCTGTTAAAGGCACTCCTGCCAAAATTCCCCATCATTCTTCCACTCTTCTCAGATGGGATGGAGGGCCAAATCAAAAGTTACCGTTGGCCAACTTTGGCCCGCTGGCTCTAGTTTGGGCATCTCTGCTCTAGTGTATATTTAAATTAAGAAAACTTTTAATATATTGCATATAGCAAATTCAACCATCAAAGGCAATTTGTCTGACTAGAAACAACTAGTAAAGAGACTAATTACTGTGATTAAATAACTTGTTTGCTAAAAAAAAGTAAGGGATTACTTTTTTATTCTTTAATAGTAATTTACGTAATTTAATAACACTTCTTTATAAAGTCCCTGCCTTAAAATACATAATTTCAGTTTTGTAAATCAGTTCAGAGAAACAGAGTTTTTTTTTGTTGCAGAAATATATTTTTCAGAATTGTCACAATTATAGTTTAAACTAAGGTATGTTACATTTATCAAGAAAGTTGCTTATATTTTAGAAGCAATGAATTGTGTAAAAAATGAAAGACATCAGGCATCACTTTAACTTAAATGAAGTAAGTTCACAGTACTCATATATATTAGTTTTTTTAACTCAAATGGTTTGTTGCAATCAGTTTCCTCAAACGGTTTGAGTTGCCTTAACTTACTGCGTTTGACAGTACTCAGTTGGTTTGAGTTCTCTTAATTTGTTGGGTTTTACTGTACTCAAATTGCTTCATTTACTCAAATAGATAAACATCACAGTACTCTTTAGGATTAGTTTTTGAACTTCAATGGTTTGTTGAAATCGGTTTACTCAAATGGTTTGAGTTACCTTAACTTTTGGGGTTTTACAGTTTTGCTGTAATTAATTAAAAACGTTTTTTAAGTGACTAAACACTGGAAACATCTATACTATTCATAGTCTATTTGACAAGCAGTGTATATCTACATTCATTCATTCATTTTCTTTTCGGCTTAGTCCTTTTATTAATCCGGGGTTGCCACAGTGGACTGAACCGCCAACTTATCCAACACATTTTACGCAGCGGATGCCCTTCTAGCTGCAACCCATCTCTGGGAAACATCCATACACACTCATACACAATGGACAATTTAGCCCACCCAGTTCACCTGTACTGCATATCTTTGGACTGTGGGGGAAACCGGAGCACCCAGAGAAAACCCACGCAAACGTAGGGAGAACATGCAAACTCCACACAGAAATGCCAGCTGACCAAGCCGAGGCTCTACATTATTTATTATTATTATTATTATTATTATTATTATTATTATTATGTTCATTCTATATTAATTAATAGTTATATGACATCCTATTCATGTACACGCATGACATATCTGACAAGTAACACACTCACCATACACCTGTAGTGAAGTTTGTTCTCTAATTTCATCATCATTTACAGTATTCGCAGACAGACTGTATGATCCTGAATCCCCCAGTGTCAGATTCCAGAGCTCCAGAGCGAGTGTGTTTTTGTCCAAACTGACTCTGTCTTGATATTCTGAGGATACTGTGGGTGAATCAGGCTTTCCAGTCATTATAAGAGTTGTTCCAAATTGCCAGGTAAATAGGTTGATCGCTGTTGATGGTGGATTATTAGGGGTGAATTTTACACTTTCTCCTACTGCTCCATTATTCAGCTCAGGAAACTGCAGATCTTGGCCCAAATATTGTTCTGTGTCCAAAAAGGAAAAAATACAGGAATAAAATTAAAAGAAATAGAGAAGACAAGAAAATCAACCATATGCAATGAAATGCACTGTTGAGCTTCATCATATGTAAACATAATAAGACTGAACTAGCTAAGACCTATAGTTACTTTAAATAGAAATACAATCCTCAACATTCGTAATTTCTAAAAGGACTCACCAAAACAGGCCACCATCCACAGTGTCCAGAATAAGCCATGCGAAACCATCATGATCGATCTCTCATCTGCCAGCTCAAGCCACATAAACTATTTACTTCAGTTTTCAGTTAATGATAAACTGCTTATCCAGAGACTGCTAAGACAGAATTAAGAGAGAGAGCTCACTGCACCACCTAGTGCTGCATGTTCTCAACATTGTTTTGTTACCTCAAGACCTCTCATGGTCAAAATGATTCAAATACCTCTCACTACATTTCTACAACCTCTGATACAATGAAAAAACTACTAACTTTAAGCAATTATGTAATATATAATCTTAAATAAATTAATGTTCTACCAGTGATATTTTTAAGTGCTTAGTGGTTAGACATTTGTACAGTATATACAGTATAAAAGTACTGCAAAGTAGCAAAAATCTTTTATTTAAAATGTAAAACATTACATTACCTCATATATCCAGGTTTTGCTTATGCATTGTTGAGATGTTGTTGAGGCATGAATTAAAATAAGAAACATCAGCTTGCATCTTCCTTGTTAATGCAAAGATTCTTAAAGGTTTAATGTTTCATAAAGATTCTTGGGGACCCAGACCTTGTACAGTGTACAGTGAAAGAATGCCAATAAACTTTAAAAACTCATCTGTTTTTGCAGAGGTCGATATAAATTATTGCCTGTATTTGTTATATGTAAGAGATCACTGCCTACTCAGAAAGAACCTATATAAACATATATGTGACAAATATAAAATTGCCCGTTTTCCTACGTTTTATGTACATTGGCCGTTTTCCTATATTATATGTACATATGTATTTTTATATTTGGTTCTTTCCGTGTGGGTGTAGCTGCATCAATCCAAGTGCAGATCAAGTGCACCTGAACTGATCATCAATTTCTCTTTCTTTACTACTAACTAACACTTCTTAAACATGAACAAACATCAGAGGCTGTTGAAAGACACTGTTTTTATTGTTGTTCATTTGAAATTATCTTATTTTAATTAAATGAGAATTCTCATTTTCAGCTGTGAATTTTTATTTTGATGCATTAATAAACAATTAAAGTTACAGTATGTAAGTTTGACACCCAGTGGTTGAACTAGGTATTGCATTTCTGGATCAAAACAAACGCAAGCGCAGGTTACCAGATTGAGGACCAAAAGAAGCGAGTCTGACGATGGAGCCTAAAAGCTGATTTAAATTGTGTTCTAAATAAAAGCAACGCAACGTGATAGAATATTTTCCATATGAAAAGGAGTTTTTGTTTTAACCAGCACCTTGAATTGATATATTAGAAATGGTTTCTATTTCTTGCAACTAAACAACAGAAAACTGACAATGATCACCTCAGGTATGTGCTTTAGTCAGTGTTAAATGCTAACAATGTGAGTTTGAATGCCATTTTAAATTACATTTATTGCCATATACTGAAAGCAGCAGCAAATAGTTTACCTCAAATCTTGAAAATAAAATAAAGCGTTTGAAATTGAACTTCAGAACTGTGACAAAACCAACACACGAGTGATTCAGCATGTGCATTTTATAATGTTCAAGAGGTTTAATATGTATTAATTAGATTATAAACTTTACCATTTCATGAGTGAGTGCATATTCTGTGATTCTGAATGGCTGTATTTAAAATTCTGTCGTGTTTCGTCTGGTGCAGATAGCCGAATTGCTTATCACGCTAATCTTGTCACATAGTGTTTTAATAGAACATGGGGTTACAATGTAACCTGCTCACCTCATGTTTACACTTGTAATAGTTTTTATTGTTTGCTAATTAATAACCTAATGTGGAACTCTGAATCTGCGTCTCATTTTGGAGTCTGCTACTGCATTTCAGTCACGGACTCATGCTTTGAGAGCCTTTCTGAATGAGTGAAAAACTTGGTTTTCCATTAAGGCAACCCAGGGTGCTGAAATACATTGGCTAAAGTGGCAGTGGGCGGGTTCAGTCATTTTCAAAGCAGAATATCTGACTTCAGCATTGTTTTTTTTTAAATAAACAAGAATGTTCACATAGAATGTTTCTTAAATATATGCGAACATATTATGGTATTTTTATGCTTTAAAAGAGTCAAAAACGTACATACAACACCTTTAATTAAAGAGTTATTGACGTGGATCCTAATTTTATTATTATTGGAGTGAATGGGTCTTGACACCTTGAAAACTGACACTGACAAGTAAAGAAAAAAGTTTGCTTATGTGTTTTATGTGTGGTCTATATATGAAAAACTCACAAATCTTAGTTAAAATAAATGAAATGTACTGGTTTTACTTTATTTTGGTCTCTTTGTGGCCTTTGATTTAGAGTAACATTTGAATTAGATTTAGAAATTGCCTTCAGTAAGAAGAAAACACAATCCAGTCTGTACAAAACAAGAAAAGAATGGCTGCAGTTATACAAAGAAATAATATAAAAACT
>CAIGQZ010033112.1:5702525-5769849 GCA_903798205.1 Danio tinwini
AGTTCGTCGGTTCTCCGCCTCCTTCTTCCCGTAACTTCATTACAGTGACATTTTTAATATTTCCTGCGGGTCCTCTCTGGGATATTGGCTTTATTTTATTATTTGGTTGTAAATAAATGGACCCAACTCCAAATACAACATATTTTATTTGTCACATTGTATGTTTTCTGTTACTTCCTTGTCACCTTAGACCAGGGTTGTAACATAATGCGGGAGCCTGTCCTTTGTTTGTTTTTTTTCCCATCAAAAAACATATTATTGGTTCATGAACCGTTTTTGTGGATGCACAGTGGGTAAATCTTTTCAATTTATTCTTTGTTTGGCTGCCTTCTTTTTGGTTTGGGAGGGAGTAGCAAATAGTGTTAACATGAATTTGATTTGACTGCTATTGCACTTCCTCCAAGCACATAACAGTTTGATCACTGCCATGAAGATGACCTATTTGAAATAGCGGAATCATTTAAAACTGGGGTTGCAGTAAAAGGCTTATAAAAAATAACTAAAAGACGTGCCATATAAAGAATTAGTTGCGCGGCGAATATTGTCAGATGTGTTGGGAGTAAGTGGTGCAGAGATGAAAGCTATACTACATCGATGAAGGCAGAAGAGAATCAAAGATAATGATGTAATTTTCCCTCACTCATAAGATTTGAAGTGTTAAAAGGTGTGTGTGCTCTCTCTAATATTTTAATTTGATTATATATAGTTCCTTTGTAAACTGTCAATACTGTTTGTTATCACAATATAAAAAAGGCAATGATATAATCATAGTTTTTATTTATGCTGGCTCAGGTGAATGGTGGGATCATTATTTATTTCTATCAGCCTGCTATGTGATATTTTGTAACAAGGACAGTGTGTGTTTTAATGATAAGCCAGTTGGCAAGATATAGCCTAGGCTCACACTGTCTAGTTCACTAGTAATAAACCGGTCAGCGAAGTAGCCAATTGTCACACATAGCCTAGTCCACTAGTGTTAAGCCATTCAGCAAGGTAGCCAAGGCACACATAGGTCAGTGCCCAAAAACAGTCCCATAGCCCATGGTTGCCAAAAAACATGTCTTGGGGATAGATCTGCTTGTTTTGAGGGATATTTATTTCATATCTATTTCAGTCAACAGTTGATAAATACAAGTTACTAATGTTTTTAAATTAGTTGTTTATATATTAGTTTCATTAGTTTGTTTTGTCTTCATATTCTCCTGCCTTGTTTGGGGGATTACATGTATATCATGTTTCCGGCAGCAGTGTGTTATATTCTCAGACTGTATGTCTATGAATATACTGCCATAATAATCAAAGCAGCAGCAGCATAGCAGATCTATGCCGCCAAAACCCAACACATGAACAGTGCCATATACATATTCATTACCATACTAAATCTCTCAGAGAGTTTACATGACAGAACTTATAGTTATTATTGCTAGATTTATTCATCAAAAATATATTGAAAACATGTAGTAAAATATCATTATTAATAGTAACCTAATTAGTAGTACACGTTATCTAAAGCTAAATATTTTCATTTCTTCAGTGTCACATGATCTTTCAAATATGCTGATTAATAATCTTTTATTTCTAATTATCAGTTATAGTGACAATAATACTGTGAATTATTATTGCAAATGTAAAATAGTTGTGTTCTATTTATATCTATTTTAAAATCCAAATATTCCTGTGATGTTAAGCTGCATTTTCAGCAGTTGTTCCTCCAGTCTTGAGTGTCACATGATCTTTCAGAAATCATTATACTAGGCTAATTTCATTCATTCATTTTCCTTCAGCTAGTCCCTTTATTCATCAAAGAGTTGCCACAGCGGAATGAACCGACAACTTATCCAGCATATGCTTTACACAGCAGATGTCCTTCCAGCTGCAAGCCAGTACTGGGAAATATAAGGCTAATTTGCTGCTCACAAAACATTTAACGTTGTTATCAATTTGTAAACAATTGTGCTGCTCAAGGGCGGCAAGGTGACTTTGTGGTTAGCACTGTTGCCTCGCAGCAATAAGTTCACTGGTTTAAGTCATTTCCAGGAAGCATTTCTGTGTAGAGTTTGCATATTCTCCCCATGTTTATGTGGGTTTTCTTCAGGTACACCACTTAACCCCACAGTCCAAGACATGCAGCATAGGTAAATTGAGTCAACTTAATTGGCCATAGTGAATTAATGTGTGTGTGAATGATCGGGTGTTTTCCAGTGCTGGGTTAGTGCTAGAAGGGCATCCTACCCATAAAACATATGCCAGAGTAATTGGCGACTCACTCCACTATGATGACCCCTGATAAATCAGGGACTATGCCAAAGGATAGTGAGTGAGTGTGCTGCTTAATTATTTGTGGAAACGATGATGCATTGATTACAATGTTAAATGGTAATGCCTTTATAAATTATAGATGCTTTAATATGCATTAATTTATGCTCAACACATTCATAGAAATCATGAGTGAGTGTTAATGCCTCACATTAGCAGATGATCAGAGAAATTAGCCTAAAACTCCTGCAGTGTGAGTCCAGCATAAGTAATACATTAATTGCTATTTATTAAAAGTCATACGCCTCAACAAGTAAAGTCATAGCATAATGATATCTTTGCAAATCATTAGCTGCTGATTAAATGAAGTGCACAACTGGGAGTCATAACGCATAGCTTTGACACACTAAGCTCACCATCATTCAAGACTTTAGCTCATGATTATCTGTACATTAGTTAAGCATGAATTAATATGCACATTAGACTGATTTCTGAAAGATTATGTGACACTGAAGACTGGAGTAACAGCTGCTGAAAACTAATTGCGCCAAAGAAACAAATTATTTAAAATGTACAAAAATAGAAAGCACTCATATCAAATGATAATAGTATTTATGATATACGTACGTTAGTTAACACTTTTATTTTTGATCATATAAATAAAGCTAAAGTCAGCATAATAGACAAAATCTTGTTTCTAAATTTTGACACAAGTATAAATGTACACATACACACGTAGACATGCACATCGTAACACAACCACAGACTTCACTACGAGACAGACTAACGCGAGGAGCCGGCGGGTTGCTTTAGTAACCTACTGTAGTGTGACTGTGATATTGGCGGTCGCAGGAGAGAGGTCGTACCTCGTCTGTTTCTGCTGATCGACGCGTGGACCACACAAACTCCATCACAGCCACAAACACAGCAATAATCAGGCCACAGATCAACACCACAAATATACCGCCAATGTTCTCCATCCCAAGACCTGCAAGGGTCAATTAAACACTTGAATTGAAAATTTTCATCACAAACAGAAAAGTTATAAACGTGGCAAAATGTGCATAGGGAAATGTGTTTTCACAAAAATGTGCTAATTAAGGTTTCATGTTGCCCTAAATAGCAATTAACATCAAAAGTATGTGCACTTCTGAATAAATTTAGAATCAGTTTTTTGGGGTTAAAATTGAGAATATGATTCTTCCTTGATAAACTTAAAGGTGTAGTAGGTGGTCTGCAAAATGCTAACCATTAGCATAATAGCTTTGAAAACACAGTCTCTTCCCTGCCATCCAAAGCCACGCCTCCTGAAATCATGAATGTGCATTTTAAAGATGACAGTAGACATCCCACTAGATCATGTCATTCGCCAGTTAGAAAACTTTATAGTACTTTATAATACTACAATTCTGAATAAAAAACTGTATTATAGCACGTTTTCAGTTGTGTTGCAGACAAAACGTGTCATAATGTGCAATATTTAATGCATGTAAGAATCGCTGGTCTCATTCTCTCACACGCTTTGTCCTAAATCCACTACTGTATGCTTAGTGGTTGGCCGCAGGGTGCAGAAATTACACTAATAACAAAGCCATACTGACATGCTATTTCAGACTGTATATTTAGAGTAGCATGGTAAACAATATAGGGAGCGCGTCACAGGTTGTCATTGTTTAAAAATTATCCAATGTGGACATAAAACCAACTTTAGCTCAGTGAAGCAGGCTAGGGGGACTAGCGCTATTTACTTCTGTTTTGTTGTTAAACTAAATGAAAATCTACATTATTGATGCTGTAAAAGGTCCTTTATGAAACTGAAAATAGTCATATCAATCTTTTGCTAGAAGATTTCAGTGGCTGAACAACACTTCTGTGCATAAAGGCCAATTGTAACAACAAAATCTACATCAGTTTTGCATGACTAAAATAGTTTTATAACAGAACATTATCTGTCTAACAGAAATACTTCAGCCATGGTGTCATCCTTCGTCCACCGTGCAAAAGCAACTCCAATATTGATTCAGGATTTTTAAGTTTTGATTTAGCATTTGTTTTTACCGCTGTCACTCTCTTTCTCATGTACACGTGAACATGGAGCGCGTGCATGTGCAAACAGCGGATCTGTGTGAACAGGTTGCGCAAATATACAAATCTACATTTGCTGACAGACAGTTTGGGCTACTTATTGAAATTATGGGAATTGTCGGCTCGACAAATTTTTATTGGATCAATTTTTTTTGTCTTATGCATTAGCCAGAATATAAAAATACATATAAATACATTTAGATCTTTTACTTTAATCATTACTATCGGAATGTGAGGAGACTTTCAACTAGCACAAAAAAATGCTAATCGCCTACTGCACCTTTAAAAGTAAAAAGTAAAAAATATGAATGCGTCTTTTCAATCTACACTGTTAACAATTTTCTGTAGAATCTACAGTAACTTACTGGCAGCAGTTCGCCAGTAACTTACTGTAAATCATTAACAGCAAAAATACTGTATTTACCTTCACAGCACCATTTATCTTGCTCTATATGTATTTATAGTATTGTATAGCGTTACTGTGAAATATACTGTACTTTTCACAATGCAGCTTTAAAATACAGTAACATACTGTAAACCTGTCCTACAGTAAAATACAGTTCATGTTACAATTAAACACTATGTAAGTTTCAAAAATCGCTAACAGTGTACATATTATTAACATTTCTGTTTGTTAGTGTTCTGACATACTAGGATGTCACACTTTTTATTTCTCATTTCTTTGAACAAGTTGCAAACGCTTTAATTATAATCCAGCAATGGTTATGTTCAATTCTCTGATGTTTACTACATTATCAATTGCTTATATCATGTTGATCAAAATGTATTGTAATGGCAACAACATTTAGGCATTAGTTCATGGTATAAGTCTGTACATGCAAAATGCTTGAACAAGTTGTGATAATATTTTGTCATAATACAATTTTCTATACATTTGTTTTAGACTTCCTTAGAATCTGTCCTGAATTGGTAAATTGCTCCCTGGTGAACCTTGGCTTTCTCTAACGTAGGTGCAGCATATCAAAGCAGATTGTCCGACTTTCATAGTTTGACTTGTTTGTTTTTGTGCTATGCAGTGCTGTCTTTTCATTTCTGTATCACAATGACATGCTCTGTCAACAAATTACAGTGCAAAGAGTAAAAGCATAAATGTGCATCTTGTCCAGTCTCTTGCAATCAAACTTTTACATACACTAAGGTGTAGCCAAAAATATATTTGTCATCAAATCTGTAGCCATTGTTTACATCAGAACACCCCTCCAGAGTACTGTTATATTGACAACATGTCTAAGCAATTTGACTGTCTTATCTGTACACAGTGACACAAGGACTGGTCATTATGATGGTTCTGACATGTTCATTGACACACAAATCAATTTTTGAGCAATGAACTGAGAATTTTGAGCAAGAGACTGGCTTTTGCAGGTAATCCATGCTGTTTTTATTTTTGTACCAATTGTTTTTAGAAATGCACTTACTCTTTTGCAAATTTCAAGGAGGATTGGAGAAATTAAAAGTGACTGAGAAAAACTGTAGTTAGTTTTAGGTAATTGTTTACTGTTTTGTACAAGTTTACTCACATTTTTTCCTGTAAAGTAAACTTGCTGCTTTTGAAGTAGCAACTAAACTTTTTTACAGTGTGTGAAAACATAAACACATTTTTGACAATTTGTTCAACGTGCAGCTATTTTCCAAGCCAGTTTGCAAATGCCTTCCAAGTGAAAATTAAAATTTTCTAAAAGTATATTAATGACCTTGTAAATAACTTAAACATGTATACATTGTTTTATCTAAAATATTTTTAAATGTTGAGGGTTATTCTTAAGCTGCATTTGAAACATTGTAGCTGGTGGATCCGCTAGCTTGCTCTGTACATAACTGCCAGTTCCAACTGGATTTTTCAGCAGGGATGAGCCTATTATTGGAGGAGATTACTGTGTTGAAGTTCTTGCCTTTGGCTCGGTGGTCTTCCTCTTTGGGACACTGTCCTCCCTCCCACCATCTTCTCTTCAGGATCTCCAACCTGTTATTCTCCTGCAACTGCAGCACAGCCAGACTGAGCTCATCTCTGAAAGGAGAACCTGGAGAAGAGAATAAAAAACATCAAGCATTGATGAGGAGGAAGAGCCAATGATTAGTTCTTCTACTTGTGCAAAAAACATGTCTGACAATAATGAAATAAGTTCACATTATCAGGGTTAAACATTTAAAACAAATGGTGCAGTCTTAAATATTATTTCTCTTGTTCATTGCATACATTAAACATTTGTAATATGGTCAGAAGCTTTGTAAGCAATGAAACCAAAAACTTATAATCCCTTAAATGCGACCTAAGACATCATTCACTACCCTCCCCCTTTATTTCCTTTTTTTTGAAAGTAGACAATAAAATTAGTGTATCTAATACATTGACATTTTACAATTATTAATTAAATATAACAGAGAAGTACTGGACTTTGTTAAAAGTAGAGCGTTTATGTCTGCTAGTGTCCTATGTGATTTTGAAGATACTGAATCAATAGTTTTGAGTTGTATGTACTAATGAGTTGTGCTTTGACGATAGCAGTGATAAAAAAATCATCTGCTCAAACCCTTTCAAGCTAAAAAGTATAAATATAATTTTGGCGGTCAAATATATTTTTGATGTTTTGTAACTGTTATTAAAATGTTAATGAGATTTAATTCTATTGCAGCAGTTATGGCACATTTATGGCCCGTTTCCACTTTCACTTTTATGGCCGTTTCCACGGGCAAAAGGCGTACCGAACCGTACCATACCACTTTTTCGGCACCCTTTTGAAAGGGGACTTCTTGAGCTGATGATAATAACGTGTGTGATTATTGAAGTGTCTTCAACGTCTGATCCGTTCAGTAAAGAAAAGGACAAACGCGAGAGTGAAGAGCGAACAAGCAAAAGAGAAGCCTGACAAAACACAGGAGCAAATTGTTTTAGCAACCTGAATCACAAACAAACTGCCATGTTTATCATCACCTTTTGGACTATTATGAACTCGAAATGACAGAATTACTCTCTAACAGAGGTTACATGTGCTGGTGAAGATTAC
Source organism: Danio tinwini (assembly GCA_903798205.1). Lineage (NCBI taxonomy): Eukaryota > Metazoa > Chordata > Actinopteri > Cypriniformes > Danionidae > Danio > Danio tinwini. Next base: position 5,709,893 of record CAIGQZ010033112.1, read on the forward strand.
AGACACAGAGGAAAGGTTTGCACTGACTGTTGGCTATGTTGCGTGTTGTTTTTGAACCTAAGGACCAAATGTATGCTGCATGTAGTTTTTCTGCTATTACTAACATATCGGAGACTGTAAGGGTCTGTATGTGTTTAAATATGTTCATTTATTTACTTATTTTATATAATTGTAGACATTACAGTAGGCTATTTCGCACTGTCCTTGATCTGCAGTTATAATCGAATTATATTCATAGAAAAATTAGTAATAAACATTTATACACAAGTATTTATAAAGCATCTGTATATATAAAGTATATAAGTATATATAAAGCATCTGTTTTGTGAGAAGTGCTTCTCATATGATATGTGAATGACCTGTACAGTTTTACTGTAGACATTTGTTCGAGCGAGAATGACGTCAACTGAAACTTTCTGTCATACACCACGCCCGGGTACGCTTGGTAGTGGAAACGCAAGCCTAATAATGGTGACCCGTACTGACCTGTACTGTACCATTCAGTGGAAACGATGCATTACACAATTACTTTTTAAGAGTTCACACTTAGCTGATGATTGAAAATAAAAGCTTGTTTGGCATGCTGTCCTGGGAGAGAGCCCTGAGCTTATGAGATCCTCGAGCCCTGGACTCCCTCACGTTTGCAGGGCGAGAGGGGAGTTTGAGCTCAGGTGGATCTCGATAAACTCCCCCAGCTTATTCTAGCTGAATGATGGATATGGATGACTGAGGAGAGGTGTACTTGCTTAGAGCTTGACTATGGTCTCAATTTTGTGTGTTCAATTTACACGATTGTTTTTACAATCTACTTAGGCTTACAGTGCATTTGAGAAACACAAGCCTGCTTCATTTGATAACCCAAAGGATTTCAGAGATCCATCCATGTTACAGTAGATATATACTTCTGGGTTGCTAAAAACCTGAGTATGTAATAATGATTGGCAAAGCATTAATATATGTAACAGTTAAAGGAATATTTTAGTGTTAACATATACAGTTGAATTCAGAATTATTAGCCCCCCTTTGAATTAATTAATTTAATTATTTAAATTTTTAATTTTAATTTAATTGTTTTTTTTTCTTTTTTTAAATATTTCCCAAATGATGTTTAAAAGAGCAAGGAAATCTTCACAGTATGTCTGATATTTTTTTTTCTTCTGGAGAAAGTCTTATTTGTTTTATTTCAGCTAGAATAAAATCTGTTTTTAATAAAAAAAAATATTTTAAGGTCAAAATTATTAGCCCCTTTAAGCTATATATTTTTTGATAGTCTACAGAACGAACCATCGTTATACAATAACTTGCCTAATTACCCTAACCTTAACGTAGTTAAGCCTTTAAAAGTCACCTTCAGTTGTATAGAAGTGTCTTGAAGAATATCTAGTAAAATATTATTTACTGTCATCATGGCAAAGATAAAATAAATTATTACACTGTAAAAAATGTCCGTGATTTTAACAGTAAACGTCTGTACAATCTACAGTGAAAAACTGTTAAATGATTAACGGCTCATTTCTCTAGAAAATACGGTAAATAACTGTAATAGATCTAACCTTTGTTTTTTAAGAAACTAATCAGAGTGTCTGAAATCTCACCACATACTCTCATTCACTAGTCCCTAAATTAGTCAATTAGTTAAGTCCACTAGACAGTGTGAATGACCACAAATAAGTGAATTCAGACACTGATGGACACCAGCTGTTAACAAGCCCAATCACTGAAGGAAAGAACAAGAAATAAAACTATAAAGACACCCTTTCACCAAACCAACTAAATTTAAACAGAGGATTAAACAGCTCTATTAAATAACAGCATTAGCAGCTTCACTGATTACAGTTTTACTTCAATTCTCTCATATCTGCAAGAATATTTAATAGTTAACAGAGGTTTATATTTTTTATTGAACAAATTTCATTTGACCTCACCATCATGGAGATCAGAGGCTGCTTTAGTTGTGCTCTTGAACCTTTACATTCTATCTTAATGTTTCTCTGGCTGTTATAACTGTGTTTCTGAAACTCATCAGTTAAAGCAAGAAAGACAATGAGAAACTACTTGATCGTTACAGATGTAATTTCTAGTATTTAATAAGTTAAGCCATACAAAACAGTCTTATTTGATATTGTTTGTGATATGTTACAGTTTCCCATAGAGCAGGGATGTCAAACTCAATTCCTGGAGGGCCGGAGCCCTGCACAGTTTAGTTCCAACCCTAATTAAACACACCTGATCAAAGTAATTGAGTCCTTCAGGCTTGTTTGAAACCTACCAGTAAATGTGTTGAAGCAGGGTTGGAACTAAACTGTGCAGGGTTGCGGCCCTCCAGGAATTGAGTTTGACATCCCTGCCATAAAGGTTCAACAAACAATTGAGGAATTAATAAGAAATTAAAATTGTATTAGTTTCATGCACAAGACCTTGAGATCTCCAGCTGCACATTATGACACACAGACATCAAGAATCAGGATATGAACCTTAACCATGATTGCGAAAAAAAAAAGAACAGAAAAAAAAGCTGCTTAATTCATTCATGCTGCAATGCATGCTGGGTGCCAGCATAGTACAAAAATCCCAGCATGCATTGCAACACGATTATATTATGCAGCTTAAAGGTCTTACAATCTCTTTTCCTTTATTTTATGTTGTTTTGGGAGGTAATATTTCAGTAGATTTTTATTTGATTTTAAATTGTTTTATTTGTCACCATTGTTAAGATTCAAAGACTAATTGTTGACGTCTGTGTGTTTTTAAGTTCTGCCATAGATCAAACATTCTCATTGTGAATGGTGTATTTAGATCTGGTATAAAGTCATTGGTTGCTGTAGGTCAAGTGGTTTCCTTTCCATATGGTATTCATTTCTCACTTTTAACTACAAGATATTTAATGAGCGCACAAGCAGGTGTGGGTGGTTTTGATATCATAGTTAATCTAATCAGATTGCTATTGTTTCTTTTCTTTTGTTTTTAATGCTAAACAAATAGTGTGATTAACACAAATAATTATAGCAGACAAAATAAAAAGTAGCGTCAAAACAAATAGTTAAAGAGCCCAACTAAAGCAGACTCTGTCCTCCATCATGGTGACGTCAAATGAGCAACAGAAACTTCATTAAGAGTTTTTGTTCATGAGACAGAAATAAAGCCAAAGGTCAATAATAAGTAGCTCCTGATGTTTGTGGAGTTGTTTAATGATCTCTGCTGAGATCTTGAGAAATTACATTTTTATTGTGTAATATGTTTTATTTTTATTAATTTATTTAGAGTTTTATTCTCAGTTGATTTTATCTTTGGTTTTGGCTGTGTTTTTTGTGTTTTATTTTCTTCAGTGATTCTGCTTGTTAACAGTTGTTCATCAATAGTTCTCAATCCTCCTTTAATTAGACACTTAATTATCTCATTAACTTTATCACTGTCTGAGTGTTCAACCCTCTGTAGTGAGGGCACTAGTGAGGATTTTGCTTTGGGATTTAAAGGGTTAAATGTGTTTAATAAAAATACAGACTGTGGAATGCATTTTTAACAGAAATATTCTGTAGATTGAATTTACGACCGTAAAATGTTAAAAAACAGTAGATTACTGGCAACCACAGCTGCCGGTATTTTACCATAAACTCAAGAAAAAAAAACTGCAAAATACTGTAAAAGTTTTTGTGTCACCATTGTGGAGGATAGTAGCATCTGGGTGCAAGTCCAAGATGAACTGAGAGTGTCTGATGTTATGCTGCATCTTCTTTTGTTTAAATGTAACTGTGTAGATACTAATGCAGTGAAAATCTGTTTGCCAATTGTAAACACACATGAACACATTACTTTACACTTTTTATGAACTTTTAGTGACTTTACGTTTTATGCACTTAGCTATGTTTTTGTGAACTGACAATACGGTTATTTTCCATAAATTTAAACAGTTCTATAAACTTCAGTATTTTTTACAGAAAAATTCTGGCAACCACAGCTGCCGGTATTTTTCTGTAAATTTAACAGATTTTTTTAACAGTGTAGAAATGAGTTATTAAAACTATTATGCTTAGAAATGCGTTGAGAAAATATTCTTTCTGTTAAACAGAAATTGGGGGAAAAATAAACAGGGGGGCTAATAATTCAGGGTTAGGGTTAGATGGACATGTAAGTATGCAAAATAAAAGTAAGCATCTGTTGATTAATGCATGATTTAGCACAATCTGTCCACAGTGCAAATTATTTGTTGCTGTAGTTGTATGCAAGCACACAAGCTTGTGTTTAAAAGTGTAAGATTATTCTTTGACACAATATAAAATGTAAAAAAATATATAATTGCCTGTAAAAGGTATACAGCATTAAGCATTCTAGTCCTATTTTTCATGCACAAGCGTTTTTTTTTTTATGTATGCATGCTAATTTGCTGCAAATGCTACATCACAATATTATAATGAGCTTAAAGTTATACGGTAGTTTACTCAAAAGTTTATATCTACTCATTTTCTTACTATCAAACAATTCCAGACTTCTATGAGTTTCTATTTTTTTGCTGAATTTATTCTAAACTTGTTTCCAGAAATGGTATAAATTAAATTATAGTAATATATGTGTGTAAGTTCATGTGCACATCTTTATTAGATGTTATACCATAAGTTGAATTTGTTTTAACTTCTGAATGTCTGTGTAACTTGTGAATGCCTCTGACATCCACAGTAAAATAAATACTATGGAAGTGGTTTACAACATTCTTCATAATATCTTCTTTTGTGTTCAGCAGAAAAAATAGAAACTCATGAAGGTTGAGGGAGAGTGCTGCACTGCAAATGATGACAGTTGTATTTCTGAGTGAACTATTGCTTCAGTATGTTTCTTGTATAAGTAAATGTGTTGACTTTTCTTTCAGCAGTGTTTTTGTTAATGCACCTGGTTTTCAGCCAATTTTTATGTCCTATCTTCACATCTTTTAAGGTTTTAAAACATGATTCCATGATTTCTGTAAGGGTGTCTATAAGAATGTTTTTTTTCCATTTCTTACAAATGGATGGATGGATGGATGGATGGATGGATGGATGGATGGATGGATGGATGGATGGATGGATGAGCTGACAGTATTTTGTATGGTTACTCTCACCCAGAGGCATGCCGATGCCATAACCCTTGGTGTCCAGCAGTCCGCCAATCTGGGTGAGGTTGCAATTGAGGCTGCGGTGGTACTCATTCATGGTGCTCTCCAGAAGAAAGGCATATTTGGAGTTCACGACTCGCGCAATGCCCTCCTCTGTGCTCTTTACAAAGACACTGGGCTGCTTTGAATACATATAGTTCCACATGCGCTGATACGTTTGATACCGAGAGTTCTGAAAAAAAGAGATGTATCATCAATGCAAATATTTTAATATATTTTGACAAACACAATAATAGACTAAAAGAAAACAATGACACATGCAGATGTTAAAAACACTTGAGTAAACAAACGCCTGATAAATAAAATACACAGTCAGTAAGCCAAGGGTACTTTTCAAGCAAAGCCAGCAACAAAATAAACAAAAGCTACAAAAATACATCCAAGCATATGCAAATATATGCCTGCTGGCACTTTTTATCAATATGCTACAACACAAGCCTGAAAATCTTAAAAGAATAATAAAAATTATTTGGTGAAGTGATGTTTAAAGTTTTTTGAGGCAAACATCACATGTTTTGTTGCAACAAGATATGTTTAATGTACACAATATCAGTAAAAAAAAAAAGTAATGTAATTATTAAAAATATAATGTTCAGCTATGTATATTGGTAGTGGTTATTATTTTATTTAACGTCATAATTTGTTTAATTATGACTTCAAAAATTTTCTAAATGTTGAAAACAGGACTGAATAAAAAAAATTTTAAATATAATTTTTTAGTAAAACCTCCCGAGGTTAAACACTAATATTTCATATCAACACGTGGAACACCAAAGTACAGATTTTAAGAAAACTTCCAACTATATGATTAAGCTTCACAACAAATAAACAAACAAACAAACAAATAAATAAATAAATAAATAAGTAAACAAAAAATACTATACTAAAAATTAAACCAAACAAATAAATAAATAAACAAATTAAATAAGCTAACAAATAAATACTAAACTAAAACTAAACTAAATAAATAAACAAATAAGCACACAAATACTTAGCTAAAACTAAACAAAATAAATAAATAAACAAACAAACTAACAAATAAATAAGCAAACAAATAAATACTAAACAAAAAACAAAACCAAACAAATAAATAAATAAACAAATAAAAAAGTTAACAATTAAATACTAAACTAAAACCTAAACAAAATAATAAATAAATAAGCAAAAAATACTAAACTAAAAACTAAATAAGCAAATAAATAAATAAGCAAACAAATACTAAACTAAAAACTAAACAAAATAATAAATAAATAAATAAAAAAGCAAACAAATAAATACTGAACAGAAAATAAACAAACAAATAAATAAATAAACAAACAAATAAATAAGCAAACAAATAAATACTAAACAAAACACTAAGCCAAACAAATAAATAAAAAACAAATAAAATAAGCAAACAAATAAATACTAATTTAAAACTTAACAAAATAAATAAATAAGCAAACAAATAAATGCTAAACAAAACAAATAAATGAATAAACATAAATAAATAAGCAAACAAATAAATACTAAACTAAATACTAAACAAAATAAATAAATAAACCAAACAAGCTATTTAGCTATCTGTTCTAAGCAAATGTTTCAAAATGTGAGCATCCATATGCACAACACAGCATGCATTCTGTGCGCATACAGATGTACACATTAATTTACAAACGCACATATGTTACTATAATATAATTTATACCATAAAAAAGGTCATGGTGCTTCCTCCATGAATGGTGCCATATTGGATATTAGTTTGATCGGCGAGGTCATCTGGTGATTCGATTGGCACTTCCATTCTCTGCACAGTCAGAAACGCAGCCAGATTCGCAGTGTATGAGGAGATTATTATGAGAGTGAATGCCCACCTAAAGAAGAGAGAAAAGGCATAAACGATGGAGCAGAGAGTAGAAAGCCTTTAGCTCTGCTGTGTAATGTGTCCATTGATTGAGTTAAAGTGCTGGGACTCACCAGACCCCGCTGACGCAGCGTGTGGACAGGGCTCTGGGCATGATCTCAGAGCCCTGCTGCATGAAGCCCCCCACAGGAAACCACAGGCTGTTTCCTAGTGTGTACTGATTCTCCAACAGGTCTCTGCGCTCTCGCAGACACGGGTGAGGGTTGTACCATTCATACGGGCTCAACCTGACACCAGCACACACACACATTGTAATAAAAAAACATTGTATTTGTTTGTCTACAATATAGCTAAGTAAATTAATAATTAAATGATTACATTTTTGTAGATTACAGACTGCAACAATTGCTTAAAACAAACAAAACTTGAATATAAGATTTAGTTATTTAAAAAAGATATAATTATGATACTATGATATAATTATTAATATCATAGGAATTTTTCTCTTATAAATTTTCCCTTTGACGTATTGACGCAGTAGGTATTGCTGTTGCCTCACAGCAAAAAGGTCACTGGTTTGAGCCTCGGCTGGGTCAGTTGGCGTTTCTGTGTGGAGTTTGCATGTTCTCCCTGCGTTCGCGTGGGTTTCCTCCGGGTGCTACGGTTTCCCCCAAAGGCTTCTGCAATCTACATGCTTACAATGGTGGATTCGTCGGCCATTTGTTAAAGGAAGGATCAGAAAAGACTATTGATGTATGGAACTTTGTCAGAGCTTGACAGGAACTTTACAGTACACAGTTCATAGATCAGTTCCTTCCTCCATTTCACAAGTGTAAGTAAGTGAGATTAAATTGGCTGCCTCCTTGTTTTCTCTAGCTTGTAAATAATGTATTTAATTGTGCTTTGTTACTTGTAATCGCTCCACGTGCCTTGCACTGTATCTGGTTAACTCTTTATATTCTCATATCACGTCTAAAGCCATGTTGAAAACGTGACACGTGCTGCTTTGTTTACAGATTTAAATGCAATTGTGAGCTCGCGATCCACTGCCGATTGTCGTTGCTATGGCCACCATCAGCTGTTCCTACACACGTGTGGTGGTCAAGTTTCAAAATAGTTCAGCTTTTGCCGCTGTGTGGATTAATACTGAATGTGTGTCACTGTTTTTACTAATGGTTAAGTATAGATTAATATGCTGGTGTTTAACTGAACTGCTTTAATGCACTCTTGCATTGGGCTCACACATACACTCTGCACTCTGACTACTCCAAGAATGTTGATAAGCCGGTGGGCATTTCTCTCTGTCTCGTGCTGAACGCAGTCGACCAATCGCAACAGACTGGGTCATCGAGCCAATCAGCACAAATTAGCATAGCGCTAAGGAGGGGTGTGGGAACAAATGAATCAATGATAGAATCATATGGGAGTCGTTGGGATAATTAGGGAAAACTAAATGCATATTATAAGACAATAAACGTGTTTTTTGACCTTGCATGCATATCAGATTGCTGCCGAAGAACCCCAAAACCAAAATATGACCTTTTATAATGCATAATAGGGGATCTATAAAAAATTAAGACAAAGTAAGTTAAAGCGTGGGAAAAAAATGATATCTTTTAAAATTTTACTTTTCAAATAAATAGTCATTATTTTAAAGTGGACTGTAGAGAATTACTGGAAAACAAGACATATAAACAAGACCAATAAAATGCGGTGTTTGCATGTGTGTGTGTGTGTGTGTGTGTGTGTGTGTGTGTGTGTGTGTGTGTACCTCGCAGAAAGAAAAAGCACACAGCTGACAGCGAGGTAAGCCAGCAGCATGAAGAGCCAAACAGCCGGTGAGAAAGGATCCAGGAAGGAGAAATAACCTGGCTTCCTGCCCTGAGAGACAGAAAGAGAGGTAAATGAATGTAACTGAAGGAAGGAAGGTGGTAGAAATAAAAGCCAAGAGGAATTAGTTACACTATGGATATTCAATATATTAATTACATAAAGGCAGCAGTACAAAATGTTTGACTGTAAAATATCTATCTATCTATCTATCTATCTATCTATCTATCTATCTATCTATCTATCTATCTATCTATCTATCTGTCTGTCTGTCTGTCTGTCTGTCTGTCTGTCTGTCTGTCTGCCTGCCTGCCTGCCTGCCTGCCTGCCTGCCTGCCTGCCAGTCTGTCTGTCTCTCTGTCTGTCTGTCTGTCTGTCTGTCTGTCTGTCTGTCTGTTATCTTACCTGTATTTTACATATTTGGACTGTTGTCATTCAGAACAAGGCCTTTATAATTTTACACCAACATTAATGTGTTTACCCCATGGTTTTTACACCAATCGTCTGATGGAAGTGCTTTAATCTTGCATGTTTTACTCCGGCCTCAAGAGGGCACCATTTACCAAAACAGCAACTAGAGAGCAACTAAAGGTGGATTTTTAACATTTTTCCATGAAATGCCGACCTTGTTTAACGTTTACAAGGTAAAGCTATTTCAATATTTTCTCTACATTTTTTGTTTGGTTTGAGGGTGTGTGTGAGTCAGGTTATGATTCTAAAACATTTGGTCTCGATTTGGCCTAACGTTATATAAAATCTGAAATCAGTTAACGATCCCCATGATGTAAAGATTTTAATAAACAATTTCACAATGAAAATTAATTACATTAAAAATAATTACTGTTAATTACTTTATTATGCCAATATTTTGTTCAAAATTGTCCCAATGGCATATTAATAGGTTATATGAGAAAAATACAAACATTATACTACATTTGCAAATGTGTGGTAAAAGTCGATGTCAAAATAGTTTAAGGGTTATAACTTTTATGTAAAAGATTAAAATGATATATGACAGATTAATTCTTATTATTATGAATATTTATTATTGTCAGCCACTTTAAACATATTAAATAGTTTGAACATTAATACCATACTGTTACAGGTAAAAAAAACAAGATAAATAAAACGTCAACATTTAAATTAAAATGTGCTTTTAAAAGTTAATAAAAAATGTCCCTGTTTTAAAGGTAAAAAGACAACTGCTGTACTTAAATGTAAAGTATTATCATAAGGTAGCCTATTCATGAAAACCTGGAAATGTTTCATGGACCTCATAAATATAGGCTATACTGTATGTCATCATATTCATATACAGTATAAACTTTTTTTGATAAATTTTGAAAAATATGTTGCATGTATATATGACTTATTTGTATATCTTTGAAATCTAAACATTAACTTGTATTTTAAATATGTGAATTGGATTTACATATTTCAATTAGAAATTAGATCTTCTTACTTCCCGTTAGAGTAGGCTATGTGTGTCAGAAAAGCAAGTGATTAAACTATACCTGTCTATTATAATATAAAAAATACGGCATACGCATACGCCCCCAACAACTGTTACAAATATGGGGAGGAAATTAGCTTCAAATGATAGAATACATAGCAAACATTAGAAAATTTAAAATAAAATAAAAGGTTTAGCCTATTAAAATTAATTTACTGATCACATCGGTGTTACCTTATGTGTCAAAGGGTTAAAAGAGTGTTCATTTTTTTACTTTAATTATTTAGTGATTCCTCCGCGTACCACTAGAAGGAACCCTGTGTACACTACATTCACCGGACATTTATGCATACAGCAGATCCTATTATGCAAAGCAACTTACTTTTCATTGAAGGTATTGAACCAACAACAATGGCATTGCTAGCACAGTGTTTCTACCATCTAAACTACAGGAAGAATAAAAATGCCATAAACAGACATTAACATGCTTTCCATTGGGATGAACAAAATCATTCACATGCATGTCGCACAATCGAGTCTAGAGACATGATTGCACAAACTCCAGAACATATTACACCTTAAATCTGAATTCTACACAGAATGCTCTTATCATTTAAAAGTGATATGGTGGTGATTAGGAGAAAAGGTCAGACAAACTCAGCATTACTGCTGTGGTGGCTGTCATAAGGGGTCATACAGTATAGGGCTTTACCCAGCTCAGCGGATTTTGGGCAACCTAAACTCAAGCCTATTGCATTCTTACAGTTCACAGCAAAAGATGTTAAAGTTTGACAGTCCATTTGACATACAGTACTGCAGAGTTCGGGGTCATTTATACAGAAGGATTTTTTAATCTGATTGGGATATTTTTAGTTTTCAGTCTGCATTAACATGCTTACTGAAGCTATTGTGTCGATTCTGTATCCATGTAACTTACAATATGGACCCTGTAGAGAATGCTGATGCCCAGGGTCATGAAAGGTTTAGAGAAGTCGATGACCTTCTCTCTCTCAGATGTGATGGTAAAAGCAGCTACGGCCAAATCAGCTTTCTGCTCCAAATAATGAAAGAGAGAAAAAGAACAAGGAGAGAACACAAATAAGTTATAGGAGCAGAAGTCTTCTAGGCACAACTGAACTGAACTGGATGCATCTGTGTGATTTAAGTCAGGAGGAAACGTGTGGTTGAGTTTGACAGCGTACCCTATTGATCAGCTCTCCCACCATGCCTGTCCACGAGCCGTTGGGTTCGGGTGCCCCATACAGACCATCGTCCACCAGTTTGATGCGGTAGGTGAACTTAAGGATGTCAGATAGCTCTCTTAACATGTCCACGCAAAAACCCTCATACTGCTCGTTTCCCTCGAACTCCTGGTAATTCATCTTTCTCATCACGTATGGGTTTTCCTGCACACACAAACACACACACACACACACACACACACACACACACACACACACACATACACACATACATGTTTCACATTGAAGTTCTACAAGTACACATCTGCATCACTGGTACTTTTGAAGCATAATCTAACACAGTGGGTTTATGGCTGGTGGAGCTGCTCTTCAGTGGATTATTTTTCAACAGTGACATTCGCATTTAAATGAACGGAATGTGTTTTAATTGAACTAGAACTACAGTACACCAGCATTCCACATTCTATAACTTAACTTTCCTGCTTGCATGAAATCTGAAATACTGTTATGGCTTTTTCTTTTCTTTTCTTTTTCTTTATCTATGTTAAGGTGCTTTAATGCAATTTAAATTGTAAAAGTGCTATTAAAATAGAAATCACTTAATTTTCACCAAAAGTCAGTTTGACAGTTGACAGTTTTCACCAAAATCAGCATATTTTAATGATTTCCTAAAGGGATTGTTCACTCAAAAATGAAAATTCAGTCATCATGTACGCACCTTTGCCTTGTTTTAAACCAATTCAAGTTTTGTTGTTGTTGCTGAACACAAAATATGTTGAAGAATGTTGGAAGCATTTAATCCTTGACATCCATAAAACAAATATTATAGAAGTGAAAGGTTGCAGGTTTTCAATAGGGCTGCACAATATATCGTTTCAGCATCGATATTGCAATGTGTGCATCCACAATAGTCATATCACAGGATCTGGAATGTTGAGTTTATACGTTGGGATTCTATTTGACCAGGAGCCACAGTTTAGAACACACAATATTTGTGGAGTCACTCCAGAATTGAACCATATTGGAATGAAGGTTTATCATTGGCATAGCCTGTAACTATGTTCAGACGCAAGAAATTGTACCATATTGTACCATAAAGATAAATTTTACTGAATTATGTTTTCAATGAAGGCTACACTGTTTTTACTTTTGATTATTTAATTTCTGAACATTAGTTTTTTTTCTAACTGTTTACCACACAAAATCTTTTCTTGTCACACAATTTCTAAATCCTCTCACTCAAAATGTAAAACTACACAGCAAAGCTTCAAAACCAGAAGCTATTTCTCAGTATTAAACTCATTTTTCAATTGCATAAAACACTTTTCAAAACTCTACACAATATTCTCAACCTAAAACACTAGGACACTTGGCTGTTCTGGGCCAAAATAAATAAAAAAACTGGTCCACAATTTGTATTTGCTCCAATTACAATTAGTTTTGTTCCTTCTGCATATTCACCTTTTCTAATTCCTATTTCGTCTAAAAAAGAATAGAGAAGTTCTCCTCAGCCTGGCTCTGTAAAGTGTATGATGTCCAACCCTACCCCCACATGATTCTTCTCCAGGCAAAGGACACTTTTCCCCCCGAGACCCCACACTCTGTATTTAATGTATTCTGGAGAATATGCTTTTGCTTCACATATGCTTTACATACATTTTTACATACAGTATGTTTATGGTTTTGTTGTATGCTACTGTATACAACAGTAATGTTTGGCCTAATGAATATTTTCTGTTTCTTCATGTGATTGGTGTTTACAGTGTACCTATTACTCCTCTTAGCAGATTATTTTCACTGTAGAACATATTATAGAATTGTAGATATAAGCCTATGAAAGAGCTTTAGATTTAGAACAACAGTGTTTGCATGCTATATCCAAACATTTAGTATTATGAAAGACGCGTATGACGTCTGATGCAAATGCTTCATTCTGACTCGTGTTTATGGCATTTTGAATGCAGTGTTACATTTTAAAGGAAATGTGAGGCATTTTGCACTTTGTGTGTGCAGTTTTGAGAATTGTGTGTGGAGTTTTGAAAAAAGGTGACACTGTTTTGGAAACGTGTGTAAGCAGTTGGAAAAAAAATGTAAATTCCTCTAGAAAAGAATGAAGAAATTCTTCTCAGCCTGGCTCTGGAAAGCGTATGATGGCCAAAAGTATGACACTTTTCCGGGCAATGGATGCCCCAGACCCCCCCCCCCCCCCCACTATATACAGTATGTATGTAAGTATATTTACTTACATTTTTACATACAGTATGTTTATGTTCTTTATGCAACAATAATGTTTGGTCTAATACAGTTTTTTCTGAATGCTTAACCCTAACCCACATACTTATAGCACAATTTATAAAACGATTAATTCTTATAGCAAAACCACTCACTGAGTTTGTAAAATTAAAAGACCAAACACTGCTTTGCACTAAGTTTGCTATTTTGTAACACACACTTTTCAAAATTGTAGGTACAATCCACTGCACAGCACTCTTTTTGCAGAACTGTAAACACAACTCACTGCTTTACACTGAATTTCCAAATGATCAACACACTCATAGCAAAACTATACACATATATGGCTATTGTTTACACTATTTTGCCAACTGTCTGGCACACTGTCACATGTGAAAACTGTTTTAGATTATTAATTCACTTTGCAATCAGATACTTTCCCCGGTGCCTTGGACTAGAGGACATTGCATGTGATGTAGATGAAATTTTGTGGCCGGACCCAGAGAGACGACGCGATGTAGTCTGATTTATTTTTTTTTCTCAGTGAAATTACTATTTTGTGTTTTGATTTGGAAAAACACTTGTGCTTGTTTTGATGTGTGTAAATAAACACCTGTACTTGAAGTTTGAATCCCTGTATGTTTACAGAACTATGAAAAAGGTATGACCTCAAACTGACATAACCTAGCTTGTGCTAAGAGAAGGCAAAAGCCAGATGTTTTTATTTAATTTATTTGCTTTTTAAAAACATGACAATTTAGGCCAAACTCAATCCAAACATAATCTTGCTCACACTGACTGGAACATTTTATACAGTGAATCGAATATAAAGCCATAAAAATTACACAAACAAACACACATACAAATAAACCAGCAAACAACAAAAATAAATAAATAACTTGCGTAACAAAAAAAAGAACAACATACCGTGCAGACATCAAATAGAAACTCTAAGGGGTTAAATAAAACCATATTCTTGAACCAAATCATACAATTGTTTAGCCTTCTCACTCTTCATTATTTTTAAAGCTTCTACATTGGCGGCAAACTTCTTTTTTAAAGACAATCAGTTGAGGAGCTGTTTTCAAAGCAAAAGCCAGATGTAGTTTTTATTCATTCCATGTGTGTGGTTGGCGCATTGTGTGCTTATTATTGTAATAGCTTGTGTTAAATGTTTGATACAAAAATACCATTTTTACAGAGGTTTGAAGAGTTAAGCAATATTTATTAGCTTTTGCAAGACAACAAAAATGTTTTGCAGATTTGGTGAAGGGTTTTCTTATTGGTTTGTAAAGTTTTGCAAAAATAGCCAATAGTTACAAAAAAATGTGCTTAAGCATTCAGTAAATATTTTCTGTTTCTTCATGTGATTGATGTTTACAGTGTACCTGTTCCCCCTTTCAGCAGATTATTTTCACTGTAGAACGTTGTTCTAAAATGTAAATAAAAGCCTATATAAGATCAAAGAGCTTTAGATTTAGAGAAACAGTGTTTACAAGACATTTCCAAACATTTAGTATTAAGAAAAATTTGTTTGTGTTTGATACAAATGCTTTAGTCTGACAAGTGTTTATGGCATTTTGAATGCAGTGTTACATTTTGAAGGAAATTTGAGGCATTTTACATTTTGTGTGTGCAGTTTTGAGAATTATGTGTAGAGATTTAAAAAAGGGACAGTTTTGAAAATGTGTGTAAGCAGTTGGAAAAAAACTGTAATGTTGTTAGACATTATTAAACAATGTTTTATCATTTCTATATTTGCTGTATTGTATTAGGCAAGGCAAGGCGAGTTTATTTATATAGCACATTTCATACACAGTGGCAATTCAAAGTGCTTTACATAAACAAGAATAAAAAAGACAAGTGTAAGAAAAAATAAAAACATAATAAAAAAACAGATAAAAATGCGTTAAAACAGGTTGTAAAAGAATGAAAAAGAAGAGAAAAACATAATAGTCCGATCTGTCGGATGTAGCACAGTGCTCATTAAGTAAAGGCACAGCTAAACAGATGTGTTTTAAGTCTTGATTTGAATGTGCCTAATGTTGGAGCACATCTGATCATTTCTAAAAGTTGATTCAAGCAGCGAGGGGCGTAGTAGCTGAAAGCCAATTCACCCTGCATTGACTGAAATCTTGGAATTTCTATTAGTTTATATGATCCTAAAGATCTGAGTGTTCTATTAGGTTTGTATTCAGTGAGCATATCTGTAATGTATTGAGGTCCTAGGCCATTTAGTGATTTATAGACAAGTAATAATACTTTAAAATCTATTCTAAATGTAACTGGGAGCCAGTGTAAAGCTTTGAGGACATGTGTGATGTGCTCTGATTTCCTGGTTCTGGTCAGAATCCTGGCCGCAGCGTTCTGTATGAGCTGCACCTGTCTGACTGTCTTTTAAGGAAGGCTGGTGAGGAGGCCATTACAGTAATCCACCCTGCTGCTGATAAAAGCATGAACAAGTTTCTCTAAGTCTTCACTGGAAACAAAGCATCTGATTCTTGCAATGTTTTTGAGATGATAGTATGCTGATTTACTAATTGCTTTGAAATGACTATTGAAACTCAGATCTGACTCCAGAGTCACATTAAGATTCTTGACCTTATTTTTTTTTGTTGTTTGACCCTTAGAGCCAAGGTACACATTCACCTTGAGAACCTCATCTCTGTTCCCAAACACAATGACTTCAGTTTTCTCTTTGTTTAACTGAAGAAAGTTTTGGCACATCCAGCTGTTCATTTCATCAATGCATTGGCAGAGGGTGTCAAAGGGGCTGTAGTCATTAGGCAGTAAGGCTAAGTAGACCTGAGTGTCATCAGCATAGCTGTGGTAGGAAATTAGTTTTTTTCTCATTATTTGACTCAGCGGGAGCATATAAAGGTTGAACAGGAGAGGTGCCAGAATCGAGCCTTGTGGGACTCCACATGTCAAGGGTGTTCACCTTGACCTATGGTCATCTATACTGACATTGTAACCTCTCCCTTCAAGATAAGATCTGAAACATTTGAGGACCGTCCCAGACAGCCCAACCCAATATTCCAGCCTATCCAGAAGTATGCTGTGATCGATAATGTCAAATGCAGCACTGAGATCGAGCAATACCAGCACTGTTAGTTTGCCTGAATCTGTATTTAGGCGGATGTCATTGATTATCTTTTTAAGAGCGCTCTCTGTACTGTGATGTGCTCTGAAACCAGATTGAAAATTGTCTAAACACCCCTTGGAGTTAAAGAACATGTTGACCTGGTTGAAAACAACTTTTTAAATGATGTTGCCAATGAAAGGGAAAATTGAGATTGGTCTGTAACTGCTCAATAGTGTGTTATCCAGATTGCTCTTTTTCAAGAGGGGTTTACCAACTGCAGTTTTAAGTTAGTTTGGAAAAATCCCTGAGAGAAGTGAAGCATTTACCACTTTTAGGAGATCCATTTCTAAACAGTTAAACACCATTTTGAAGAATGCTTTGGGGAGTGTGTCAAGACTGCAGGTTGATGTTTTCATAATTTGCACGATCTCCTTTAAGATTTTACCATTAATTGCAATGAAATCAGACATAATGTCTTATTTCTTAAGTTGTGGTTGAGGTTGTATGTCGTCAACACAACTTGGCTGATTGGATGAGCTGATTGCCTTTCTGATATTATTGATCTTATCAGTAAATAAATGAGCAAACTCATTACATTTACTTTTCGAGATTAGTTCACTGGGAATCCTACTAGGGGGGTTTGTGAGTCTCTCTACCATTGCAAAGAGGATGCGAGCATTATTTAGATTGTTGTTTATAAGGCTAGAAAAAAAAGTCTGCCTAGTGGTTTTTAGTTTCACATTAAAAGCATGAAGACTGTCTTTATAGATATTATAGTAGACTACTAGTTTCGTCTTCCTCCACATACGCTCAGCTTTTCTGCACTGTCTTTTCATCATTTGAACTGCTGTTGATTTTCTCCAAGGCCTGTTTTTTTTATCCCTGTTTTCTTCCTGACTTTAACAAGAGCAATGCCATCTATGACATTCTTAACTTTAGAGTTAAACAAATCAAGTAGAGAATCAACAGTGTCTGCAGATATGCTTGGTGCTAATGATATGGCCTTCATAAACTGCTCACTAGTGTTTTCATTTATGTATCTCTTTCTGACAGAGACAGATCTGTCTTCAATGGCTGGAGTGATCAATATATCAAAGAAAATACAGAAATGATCAGATAGTGCAACATCCTTAACAACAGTTGATGAAATGTGTAGACCCTTAGTTATAAGTAGATCAAGAGTGTGTCCACGATTGTGTGTGGGTCCTTGAACATACTGAGTCAGATCAAAAGTGTTAAAAACAGTCATGAGTTCTTTTACAGCATTGATTTCTGGATTATCAATGTGAATATTAAAATCCCCAGCAATAGTAAAATAGTCAAACTCAGAGGTTACTATTGATAACAGCTCTGTCAAATCCTCAATAAAAGTTGGAGAATATTTTGGAGGTCTGTAGATAATGATCAGTAAAATGTGTGGAGCACCTTTTAGTGCTATACTCAGATATTCAAAGGACAAATAGTCACCAAATGACACTTGTTTACACTCATAGACATCTTTAAACAGGGCAGCGATGCCTCCACCTCTACTATTAGCTCTGCAAATACTCAAAAAAATCAAAGTTTAAAGGAGCTGTTTCATTCAGAACTGCTGCGCTGCAACTGTCATCTAGCCAAGTTTTTTTAGAAGCATAAAATCAAGGCAATTTGTACTGATAAAATCATTAACTAAAAGTGACTTATTGTTAAGTGATCGGATGTTTAAAAGTGCTAACTTAACAGTTTTAGCTGTTTTCCCTACACTAGTCTCAGATTTACATTTAATAGACACCAAATTTGAATGATTTGCTATACGGCCTGAAGAAGTCTTCGGTTTTTCTGTCACATAATACAACACATACCTGCAAAGAGAAAGCTACAGGCACACTGGGTTCCTGCTTGTTCTGTAAACATTTGATAAAACACTGTTATCTAAGCAGGCCTCCTACACACATCACTGTGAGCTGTTGTGTTCACCAGCTGAAGATGGGGCGTTGTTTGGGCCTTGGCGGTGTGGCAAAAGTCAGAGGGCTCTCCCAGGTGGGCTCAGAGGCAGTTGTGGAGCAGGCCGCTTTTTTTAGCTTGATAAGTGGGGGCTTGCCGCAATGGAGTGTGAAAGTTTAGTTCCAGCATACACAAGTTCCTCCATCTTTTTTGAGAAACCCAAGTAAGGTGAGCAAGGTGACAATGAGAATGTGTCTGGTGACAGAGGCTGTGGCTCTGGAGATTCTGGCTGCTGAAATATGTTTTCCTGGCTGTTTTCCTGAGAATCATTTTTGAGTGATGAGACTTGATGCTGTTCTGATCCGTCACAGCATATTAATCTATGCTTTTGTTTTATTTATTGTATATTATGTGTGATTCACTCCTAATTATCCCAATCAATCTAAATTAATGAATTATTTTCAAATAGAGCAATTCAAGCTGTCTGGTGAAATTGTATTCATATTGCAATATACATCGCAGAAAAACAAAATATCGTTATGTTTTTCCAATATCGTGCATGCAGCCCTAGTTTCCAACATACATTAGTATATCTTCTGTGTTTCACAGAATAGAAAAATCAAACAGATTTAGAAGAAATCTGATCATACAAAAAATCATACACACATCATACAAAAAAATCAGCTTTGAATTTCAAAAATTAATTGCACTTTAAAATATAATAATTTGAATTTTAGATTACTTTAAATGTTAATAATATTTTACAATATTACTGTTTTAATTGTTTTTGGGCTTTTTTTCTGTCAAATAAATGTAGCTTGAGTTATATTTGTAAAGAGTTACAAATATTACAAATATTAATGTTTATGTAATATTTTATGGTTTGCACATCTAATTGTAAAACACCATCCTGTTAGGTTAAGTTACAGAAAATATTAATATCAGTTGACAAATACCAATTGACTAATTCTGTCAGAATTAAATTCAAATTGACCCTCTTGGGATATAATTTCAACATTTTCCTTTTTTCCAGATTGATGGGACATTATATAGCCCCTCTAGAATTTTTTTGATAAAAAAAAACAAAAAAAAAACAAGAATTTTACAAGAGTTTTGTACTGTAAAGCTAAAGCAGTAAACAATGTCATAGTAATATATGTAATAGTAATGTCAAAGTCATCAGTCATTACAAATCAGTAATTTTCAATATCCTTGCAGTATCCTGGGTCTGAATATAGAGTGACATAGCAATAATAACTGATTTACTAGGGGTGTCAAAATTAATCGTTTCTTCGGTGCACCGCGATGCAGATGGGGACAATTTGATATCGGTTCAGTAATAGATCATAACCGGTTATTATGCACTGATGTCATTTATCTCCTATGCGTGTTGTCGTGGTAGAATACTATGGCGAAGGAGGCGAGGGTGAGTAAATAAAACACTCCTACTACTTAAAAAGCAGATCTTTCACTGACACAGAGGAATAGTAAAGCAAGAGTCGCTATTTCACTACTAGGGAGAAATGCTGTAAAAAGCAAGCGGGATAATATTTACATGAGTTTATTTGTTATGAATGCTCGTGCTGTCTTCTGTGCATGTATTGGAGTTTTGTCTAAAACATTCACAAAGAGTGTTTTTTTGAGCAGGTAAAATTAAAGGCACAGTTCATATATATTACTGCTTGTATTAAAAGACAAAATTGTATTACAAATAATATATAAATATAAACATATTTATAGATTTTAATTTTAAAAAATTCTTGTGTTGTAAAGAAAAAATCTAATTATATATGGAAAGCATCGTCAACGCACCGTGATGCACTGAGATATCGAATTAAACCGAATCGATGGCATGATAATAGTAACCGAACCGAACCGTGAGACCAGTGTAAGTTCACACCCCTATGATTTACTATTAATGCTAAACCTTTTATGGTAAACATCATGTGTATATAAGGTGGCTGTTTGGTAGTGCTGCAGTGGTTTCTCACCAGTATGGTGGTGACGATGAGGCTCTTGTTAGCCAGAGTCTCAGAGACGTTGATGTCCAGACTTGTCGAGTTCATCAGGAGAGTGTTATTAGAGTACCAGATCCCAATCTAATGAAAACATCAAAACAAACACACTGTCACCAGTCATACATAAATTTGGATAAAACCTGCCCTTGTGGACACCTTTATTTATACAAAAAAAGAGCAGGATGTACTGTAAGTAAATTATTAATTTATCTATTTATATAAAACAATGAAAATAATATAAGACTGTTTCCAGTTCATAGTAATAAATTCATTTGTGAGTGTGTTCTTGTTTAACTTTAAGTTTAATAAAAAAAATTCTATTGAAATAAAATACTAAATAATGTTTACTTGAAACATCTCAGATTTTTTGCACTCATACATTTTTTATTAATTTTAATTAATTTATAAGAAAGTTATTGATTGTATATTTGAAGCAGTGTGTTTTACATCTTACACAATAATGATGTTAAGACATTGCATTAGAAATAGACATGAAATTTCTGCAGTTGTGGCCTTGATCGGTCTTAATATAAAATCCTGAGACTGACTACAAATGTGGTCGATACCAAGACAAGATCAAAGATTGAAAAAAGGGAACTAAACATCAGAAAATCTCCAGGACAGTTTGAGGAATCCCTCATTTTAAAACTGTAAATAAAATATAAAGTTTTCTGACAAGTTCAGAATATACATAGTTTTGATCTGTATGATTGTGCATGCATGCAATGTGAATGAAAGACGTTTTTTGTCATCAGAATATTGCGTGTAGCGCGATGTTTCTAACGGATCTTAAAATCTGCACACAGCATTTGCTTTAAAATATTTTTACACCACCCAGTTTGTCCACAAGGTGTCAAGACTGAACGAAACCATTGTTTCACTGAGGTGATGATACAAAAAGTATGTCAAAAAACAACACACTCTCATTGATAAGTGCTTGTGTGGGTAAATTGGTATTGGCAACTATGACAGATTTTTTAACACCAAATTTTGAAGAGAAAAGCCGCAAAAGTTGGAAAAGGAGGAATCATTCTATTGGACTTATGGTAAACACCTGTGATTTGTGCACGTTATCAAGTGAAATACAACTGTGATGTTTTACTGTCACAAAATATATTTTCACATTTAGAGTTAGGTTTAATAATTACTAATATATAACCAGCTTTATGCTTTAACTAAGTAGAGGTCCTTTTGAGATAAGTGTGTGTGTGTGTGTGTGTGTGTGTGTGTGTGTGTGTGTGTGTGTGTTTAACCTCTTTGTGGCCTCCCCTGTGCTTCTCCAGGATGTGGAGGGTGTAATTGGTCCTCTGGCCTTTACTGTTGAACTCAACTCGTCCTGTCAAGCCGTCATACTCCACCTGATCAAAACATGATAACAGAGAGGGAGAAAATAGGAACAGTTTTGTTTATCTACGTTATCTTAACACAACTAATGCTCTTTAAAGGGATAGTTCACCCAAAAATTACAATTTACTCACATTTTTTCACCCTTAAGTGCTTAAAAACCTTAATGTGTTTGTAAAAAATAAGATAATTTGAAGAAAGCTGAAACTTTTGCCTTACATAGTAGGAAAAACAAATACTATGGAAGTCAGTGATTGTAGGTTTCCAACATTTTTCAAAATATCTTCTTTTGTGTTTAACAGTATAGAGAAGCTCATTAAGGTTTGAAACATGTAAATGTGGAATACATAATGACAGAATTTTCATTTTTGCATGAATTTTGTGTTTTTTTTCTATTTAAAGCAATACTCAACTTTTTGAGTCCGGTAGCATCTTACTGAAAAAACTATTTTATATGTACAGTGTGTATATATATATATATATATATATATAGGCATAATGATCAAGGCATTTTGATATCATAGCATGACTGCAGCAGGCACAATGATATTACACAGCACTGTTACATAGCTGAGGACTATTTTCAAGCGCTGCATTATGCCATTGTAGCAGCAAAGTTCCTTAGTTATTCCTTAGGACAACAGAGCCAGTGCGCTGATCACCCACCAGCTATAGATGGAGTGCAGAGACAGTGATAGAGCCAATTCGGTGGATGGGCATGATTAGGAGGTCATGATGGGTAAGGGCAGATGGAGGGAATTTGGCCAGGACACCGAGGTTATACCTCTACTTTTTACGAGAAGTGCCATGAGTTTTTTAATGACCACAAAGAGTCAGGACCTCAGTTTATTCGAAAGTTGGTGCTCACTGACAGTATAGCTTCCCCTTCACTTTACTATTAGGACTCATACAGGCCGCAGATTGAGCGCCCCCTGCTAGCCTCACTAACACCACTTCCAACAGCAACCTAGAGCTCTATTTTAATAACGGCGCAAGGTCTAAAACGCGTGTCCAAATCTACTTTAGCTATTTTAAGGATGGAAAAATACAGTTTGCGCCACAGCACATGGTATAACAGGATTGTGCTTATTCTCTTAATGGGTGTGTTTTGAGCATAACATGCGTTAAACCAATCAGAGTCTCATCTCTCATTCCCTTTAAGAGTCAGTTACATCGCGCTAGAGCGCATTTGCTATTTACATGGTGGACTTTGTAAGAGGAAAAACTGAATGCTTCACTAGCGAGAAAACAGTTAAACAGACCATCTGCAGTGCGAGGGTAAAGAACGAGCCTCCTCCATTCAGCCTCTTTAGTTTCTCTTTTCTTTACTTTTACTCTTTGTTTTACTCCTTTATTTTCGTGAATAAGGAAACGGTGTTGTAGCACTCCACTGAAGACATCCATCAGCCTACATATTTTATTTAGTTTAAGCCAAAGATTTGTTTTAAAGCTATTTCTAAATTCAGTTCTAATTTCCAGAAAACGAATAAATGAACAATAATAATGAAGTGTGCTCAGACAATAATTGAGTTATATCCAAACACACATCCCATTCTTATGCCCCATTTAGTGACGCATACGTCTCCAAAACCCCACAGGTGGACAAGTCTAAACTAGTTTTTATTAAAACAAATATAAATATGCATATAATAAATAATACTGCTAATAATGATAACATTATACAAATTCCAATTGTCATGAATAAACTGATAAAAGGCCCCCATGAGATGAAGAAGGCATGGAGGCAGTGGTTTTTTATATTTATGTAGAAAATAATAATTTTTTAAACATTTTAATTCTTTAATTTTTTATTTTTTTTTATATGTAAAGATATTTGTGTATTGCTGTACATCCTTTGTGTATAAAGCGTTTAAACCTGTTTAGGCACATAACTAACGTGCTCTGCACTGGACTTTAGACAAGCTTTTACTATTTCAGTTTCTCAAAATAGCAACGCATCAACAATGCACCTTAACACACCTCCTATTTAGACCGGTGTTTTGTCGATTTGTCCTACCTTGTCAGATTGTCCTACCTCCCATTCAAAAAGTAGGTAGCAAATTCTGATGATGTAATATGCTATCTATCAGATTTTGCTACCACTGTATTTTAGGATGTGGATTAGTGTGATATGAAGCTGTAATATTGCATTAACCTACCTAATCCCTAACCCCAACCTTAGAACCATTCAAATACAGTGTTGATAGCATAATCTGATGGGTAGGATAAAATGTTAAAACACCGGCACACAAAGTAGCGCAAATGGATTTGCTATTTAAACAACGTGGCAAAAAATGTAAAAATTAGGGTTGCACTGGTCTGAAAATACCAACAAATTATGCCAAACACATCTTGTGCCTGGGGTATTTGCTTCAGGGTGTAACTGGTCTTGGGCTGCAGGGTGATATGGCTGTGAATGGATTCAAAAATAGTAAAACACTGTTTAGCTTTAACTTGACTTGTGAAATGAGACTATTGGCAAAAAAGTTCCTTTAACGCAGAGACACGTCAAGTTTTGAATATATACAGTGATACCACATACACACAGACTGACCATGCGAAGGTAGTTCATGAGGCTGGTTCCATGTTGCCAGATCTGAGGGGAGGTGCAGCTGAGAGGTTTGACGCCAATCTCCTGACTCCGGTTGAGTTCCTGCACTGCGCTCACCACCACATGGACCGCATCAAACAGCAGGGCCGACGACAGCTGAACACACACAAAGCACAGAGACAGAGTGAGTGTGAGCAGTCAGTGTGTGATACTTTGTTAGTGTTTGTGCAGGTCTCACTGCTGGTCCAGGATACGGGTTAATGTCACAGCCCTCTCTCCAGGACAGGTTAAGGCTCCTGATAAACTCCAGGTAAAAGGGGTGGGTGGTGTTAAACATTGAGAAGCCCACGATGTTTGACTGCTCATCCACTATATCATCCAACCACAGCAGCGGGAAGTCCTGAGCACAAACAGGAACGATATCACACAGAGGAAAGAGGAAACATCAGTATGTGTGCATTAATATATTGCTGAACAAATAAGTAGCGCTCAGAGCAGGACAGCGATCAGTGTAGTAGAACTGCATAGTCTGTATTTGGATAAAAAAATATGGTTTGTGCACACACAAAATTTATGTTTAAAGTTGCATGTGAGTAGTGTATACGTGTATGATGTGTGAGCAATGTGTTAAACTACTAGTTACTGAAGATTTGAGTAAATGCATGCAAGATTTATATTAATATAATTTTATTTCCTTTATTTAGCCAGGAGATCACATTGAGACAGCACTGTCTCTTCTTCCAGTGAGACCTGGTCAAGATGGCCGGCAGCACTTAAAGTTTCACATAAAAATCACAAAAAATACCACATAATTACAAAATCACCATGCATAAAAAATCAGATCATAAAAAACTATTACAAGTGTCCTTTATGAATTTGTGCAGAAAATGTTTAAAAGTACTCAAGAGTTGGAAGTGTATCAAGATTAAGCTGATTTTGCAGGTCATTCCAAGCCCTAGGAGCATAAAAGGAAAGGATTTGAAAGTACCTGTGTAAAGTGGTTACTGTACTGTATACTACAGGATGGAAAACTAGAGTTTTTGCAAGGTGGTTTTTAAGGTTAACTAGTGACTAGAGGTTTTAGTGATGTATGCAATTTACAGTGATCTGTAGGTTAGACTAGTGACTGGAATCTTTGGTAAATGTTTTTTTTTGCTCTGCTGGGTCAAACTAGTGTCCTGAGACCTGTTCCACAAAGTTGTTTTGGGTTTTAACCTAGTTGAAAATGGTATTTTGTCGCTAATAATTAAATTTTTCTGCATTATATGAATTCTAATTATGTATATTACATTCATTCATTTTCCTTTAGGTTAGTTTCTATTTCTGAGGTCGCCACAGCAGAATGAACCGCCAACTATTTCAGCATATGTTTTACACAGCGGATGCCCTTCCACACCCAGTACTGGAAAATACTGATACACACTCATTCACACACACACTTAATCTTTGGACTGTGGGGGAACCTGAAGAACATGGAGGAAACCCACACGAACATGGGAAGAACATGCAAACTCCACATATAAATGCCAATGGACCCAGCCGGGGCTCAAACCAGTGACCTTTTTGCTGTGAGGCAACAGTGCTAACCACTTAGCCACTGTTTTGCCCCTATGTATATTACCTCTAAATATTAATTATTCAAACATTTTATACTTGTCAATATTAATAATAGCTTTAAATAAAAAAATATATTTTTATATGTAAGGCTTTTAAAATTTGTGTATTTGAGCTGTTTGTGAACCTACATTATTAAAATCAGTTAATTTATTTGCACTGATATATAAATATTTTTATTAAGTTACCTTTCTAAACTCTTGCTGCATCAGCAGTGTTCATTTCTGCCTTGTAAAAATTATTCATTCATTCAATCATTCATTCATTCATTCATTCCTTTTCTTTTCGGCATAGTCCCTTTATTAATCTGGGGTCGCTACAGCAGAATGAACCACCAACTTATCCAGCATATGTTTTACACAGCAGATGCCCTTCCAGCTGCAACCCATCACTGGGTATGAGATTATACACTCTTATTCACACACATACACTACGGCCAATTTAGCTTACCCAATTCACCTATAGCGCATGTCTTTGGACTTGTGGGGAAAACCGGAGCACCCATACTAAACTCACGCGGACACGGGGAGAACATGCAAACTCCAGACAAATGCCAACTGACCCAGCCAAGTCTCGAATCAGTGACCTTCTTGCTGTGAGGCGACAGCACTACTCACTGCACCACCACACAGTAAATTCATTTAAAATTAAATTTAAGTCATTATATTTCTGAAATGATAACTATTAATCTTCAATACAGGAGTGCATTGCAGACTCTGTAGAAATAACTTAAACTGACTCGCTCATGTCTCGTGTGATTGGCTGTTATCTGCAGGCATCACACTCTCAGGTACATGCAGTCCAGTATTAATCACAAACTCTGGATTAAATCCTTAGTTAACAGCCAAAGTTTATATCAAGCGTAATAAACCACTTAACCAGGTTGGATTTGTTTGGCAATGTCAACCCAAAACTTGCTCAGCAACCTGCTTTGTGCAACAAGCCTCAGATCTGATCATTTAGACTAGTGAGCAGTTTTAGTAATGTTTGTGCAGTGCTATAAGTTAGACTTTTAGTAGTTCAATTCAATTCATGTTTTTTTATATAGCGCTTTTACAATGTAGATTGTGTCAAAGCAGCTTAACATAGTTCTAGTAAAGTCCAGATTTCAGAGTTTGAGAATGAAGTTCAGTTCAGTTTAGTGTGGTTTAAATTTCACTGCTGAAAGTTCAAACACTGAAGAGCAAATCCATCAATGCGCAGCTCCACAAGTCCCAATCCAAACAAGCAAGTGGCAAAGGGAAAGGTGCATGTAAGGTTCAGTGGTCTTCAGATTAAAGTTGTGACTAGAGGTTTTAGAAGTGTATGTAAAGCTTAGTGACCCTTTAGGTTAAACTAGTGAATGGGATCTGTTTGGTTGGACTAGTGACTAAAGTTTCAGAGGTGCATGTAAAGAATTGGTAATCAGTTAGGATAGACTACTGAGTAAATGATTAAGTACTGTGTAAACAAGTTGTAATGCTATGGCTTGATTAGTGACTATACATATATATTATAAATAGTGTATAAAATTTTCTGCCACTTGTTAGGTTGACAGGTTTTGGTAGTGCAAGCAAGGTTTGATAAAAGGCCACACTTTTATGGTAAATTAGCCATACAATTTTATGTGCACATCTGATATGTGGATACTGATGTAAGTTATTTTTTAGAAAATGTTTTTCTGGTGGCTAAAACACTTTAAAGGGAACAGGGCATCGAGGGATGAGTCTTTCAGAGTTATGGTTTGTATTTCTGCAGTACTTCCCTTCCCTAAAAATGATGAAACCAAACTACTGCCACCTTCTGGTCTGAAGAGTTTTTCCCCCTCGCATGCAGATATCAAGTGTTCGTGATATTTGGTCAGTGTTTTTGCAAATTTTTAGCACGACCGCAGGTGACATGCAGTGACACCACAGTCAGCTTTCATCACCGCTAATATTTTGATGCCAGTTTGGGGTGGCCTTCAAATTAGATTAGGAATGAAAGTAGTGGGTGTAAACAGAAAGTAACATTTTAAGGCTAGAGGCGTTAGTATTCTATGCATGGTTCTGTAAAGTGTGTAAGGTTAACAAAGTTTAGACTAGTCACTAGAGGTTTCAGCAGTGTGTGTAAAGGCTGGAAAACACAACACATCTTCCCATTTTCAATCTAAGTCTAGTCTAGTTGAAGGAAAATGCAGTCAGTCTGGATCGATTGACAGAAAATCCCATATTGTAGGGCATGATGTGTGAATTTGAGCTTCAAACTGTGATTCCATTTTATCCAAGGGTATCAAACATGTATGACATTTTGAGCCAATTTTAGAATGCATACTGTGTAAATTTGTCATGTGTTTCCTAGCAACAAGGCACATCTTTCTATGTGAGTTGTGTTGTGTTCTGAACAACTTCAAAGTCTGGTGTGTTCAGCAATTTATGATGTTCAGGTTTTTTTCTTCTTCTTCTTTTAAATAACCATTAACAAGGTCAGCGAGTGTATGACAGTTTGTGTTTTACAGACTTTAATCATTTCCAAATGGATAGTTTAAATTGCGAACATGTCAACAGGACACACAAATCTGTTTAAGTTTCTTTCTTCTTTTGTACACACACATTTAAAAAAAAATTGAAACCATTAGCATGACTACTGTAGTATTTGTTTTTTATACTATAGATGTCAGCCATTTACAACATTCTTCAAAATATCTTCTTTTGTGTTGACCAGAAGAAGAAAAAAACAATATTTGGAACCACTCGTGGGTGAGCACATAGTGAGTACATTTGTATTTTTGGCTGAACTATCTCTTTAAGGTGAACGCAACAAGGTATGTTAGATTAGCAACTAGTGGTTATAGTAGTGTGTGCTTTGTGTTTTGGATTGTGTTTTGTAGGTTATGCAGTAGTAATGTATGTTATGCAGTTCAAGCTGTGAGGGGTGCTGGCTTGAGAAGTGTGAGATGGTTTGCGTAATAAAGATGAATTGTTAATACAGAAGATGAAGCTTCAGGCATGAATATATCTGCAGGAAAATAGGCCAAGAACTCCTCCTCTATCTTACCATAGTCGTGAGGATGTACTTGTAAAACGCTGATGTCATTCCCAACTCTGATGCCTGAAAAGAAAGTCATAAAGATTGTAAGGAAAACATTTCACTGTGTGTGTGTGTGTGTGTGTGTGTGTGTGTGTGTGTGTGTGTGTGTGTGTGTGTGTGTGTGTGTGTGTGTGTGTGTGTGTGTGTGTGTGTGTGTGTGTGTGTGTGCGCAAATGAGAGAGCTGCATGGAAAGCAGGACATTAGTGTTCATGGAATACTATCCTTTAACAGCATTACACTGTAAAAAATGATAAAGACAATAACAATAATAATAATAATAATAATAATAATAATAATAATAATAATAATAATAATAACAATAACAATAATAATAATAAAAAGGTGGCTTTGTTTTTCCAGAATTTTATCTTTAATATTACAGTAAAACACCCTAAAAGAAATGTCTACATTTTATGGTACACTACCCCATACCATACAGTATGTTAGTGTTATACACTACCTGACAAAAGCCTTGTCTCCTATCCAAGTTTTAGGAACAACAAATAATAACTTGACTTCTATTTGATTATTTGGTATGAGAAGTGGCTCATATTGTATGAAAGGCAAAGGCCTCTAGATTACGCTTATTTTACTAAAATAAAATATGAGCATGCCTTGATTTTATTTAATTAGGACAGTAAAGTCTGACTTTGCTTAGACAAAAGTTAACAGTATAGAATATAAAGTCATGGTGCAGTGGAAAAAGAGTTAATATTGTGTATGACTCCCATGAACTTGGATGATTGCATCCATACATCTCTGCAATGACTCAATAACTTTTTAATAAAGTCATCTGGCAAAGAAAGTGTTTTTACAGAAGATCAAGATTCTTTGGATTCATATTCAATGTCTCTTCTTTCATATTACCCCAGACATGCTTAATAATGTTCATCTCTGGTGACTGAGCTGGCCAATCCTGGAGCACCTTGACCTTCTTTGCTTTTAGGAACTTTGATGTGGAGGCTGAAGTATGAGAGGAGTGCTATCCTGCTGAACAATTTGCCCCTCCTCTGGGGATTGCAATGTAATGTCTTGATACCTCAAGACAATGTCTTGATGTTGCCATCCACTCTGCAGATCTCTCGCACACCACCATACTGAATGTAACTCCAAACCATGATTTTTCCTTCACCAAACTTTACCAAACCCTTCCTTCACCAAACTGATTTATGTGAGAATCTAGGGTCCATGCAGGTTCCAATAGGTCTTCTGCAGTATTTGAGATGATTGGGATGGAGTTCAACAGATGATTTATCTGTAAAATTTACCTTCTGCCAGTTTTCCAAATAAATTACTAGAAGTCAAGTTATTATCTGTTGCTCTTACAACTGAGATCGATGACAAGACTTTTGTCAGGTAGTGTACACTAATGTTTTTAAGTACCAACATCTACAAATCATACATTTGTACAGACAAAAACACAACCATAAGCATGTGCTGATTAGTCATATGATGATCCGATGCTCATCAAAAACAACTTTTCCCACAAGCAGAGAAACATACTAATATATACAGGGTATCCCTGGGATCTTAAAAAAGTATTAAAATGTTGTGAACTTTATGTGTGAATTATGTTTAATAGGTAAGTTGCAAAAAATATATGTATATAACTAGGATTCTGCTTGTTTTGCCATATTATTTAAAATATTTGGCTTAGAATTAACTAATTAGAATTCGTTTTTTGATAGGGCAAGTACATTTTTTGTCCTTATGAGCCATTAAAAAACATAGCGTTTAGCCCTATATAAGTCTGAAATTCCATTCTTCATGGTCTTAAAATTTGAGTCTTTGTGAAACCAGCAGAATCCCTGTATATAGAAGGTGCTCAGTGTCATTCACACAGCTACTAAACACTATCATGGTAACATGCATAAAATAAAAGTCATGCAATAAACCTTATTTATCAAAATTAGGTGTAATATAAAACTCTAATGGACATATCTGATAAGGACAAAACTAAGGGCTATATTTTAAAGATCTAGGAACAAAGTCTAAAACACATGGCGCAAAAGCTTTAGGGGTATGTCCAAATCCACTTTTGCCATTTTAGGGATAGAAAAATACTGTTTTGAGCCACGGCGCATGGTCTAACAGGGTTGTGCTTATACTCTAATGAGTTATGGGTGTGTTTTGATCATAACGTAAATTAAACCAATTAGAGTCTCATCTCACATTCCCTTTAAGAGTCAGTTGCGTCGCGCCATGGCACATTTGCTATTTATATGACAGACTTTGTAAGTGGAAAAGCTGAATGGAAAAACGGAACGCTTCACTAGTGAGAAAACAGTTAAACAGGCCATCTGCACAAAGATAAAGAATGAGCCTCCTCCATTTAGCCTCTTTACTTTCTCTTTACTTTACTTGTACTCTTTACTTTACTCCTTTGCTTTCGTGGATTAGGAAATTGTGTTGTAGCACTCTATTGAACACATCAATTAACCAATATATTTAATTTTGTTTGTTCTAAATTCAGTTCTAATTTCCAGCAAACAAATAAATAAAAAAATAATAACGAAGGGTGGTCCAAAAACTGAGTTATATCCAAACACACGTCCTGTTCTTATGCTCCATAGGGTTTTACATCTCCAAAACCCAACAGGTGGATAAATCTAAGCTTGTTTTTATTAGACCGGCACACCCATGAGTCCACAGAGTAGCGCAAATGGATTTGCTATTTAAACAACTTGGTGCAAAACATGAACATTAGGGTTGTGCTGGTCTGAAAATAGCAACAAATTGCACAAAATTTGTATGATTGGGCCTTAAAAGTTAACTAAAAACAAAAAGTTAAATGCCCTAAGCTGGCATAAGTTAGGATGATTCTAAGGGTCAAAACTCTTTGAGTTAATGGCAACTAATTGATGGCAGCCCCCCTGGCTAAGTGTATGCAGTGAATTCTGAGAAAGTCAATTTATGGTTATTCATTACATATATTAAGGTAATTTACTATTAACCAAGTTCAGATTTTCAAGGTAGCTTTTTTTTCATTTGCCATTGAAATTATGGCCATTTTTACAGTATATGATATTATCTATTCATTGAAAAGCAGGTGAAATAAGAGAGAACGTAAGGGATCGAGGTGAGTGAAAATGCAACAGCACTTAGATACTGTATACATGCTTACCTTTTTCAGTATAAGGTAAGAGATGGACGCATTAGCATCAATAATTATTGTAGCTATTTTGTCGTCACGAATCTCCTTCAGTAATGGCGTTGGGTCAAGGTTGTCATCCAGCATCCTGATTGACAGTGTCTCTCGAGAGATCAGAAAGCGCCTTATCAGCTCTTCCAGTCTCAGCAGACCTGTGGGAAAGAATAAAAGTTAGTGGCCAAAATCATAGACACTGAATTTAGGGGGTCCAAACCCAGCTCTATACCTGAAATGGTTTGTGTCTGCGGTTGTTTGTAAACAGCGTGCATCTGTGTGTTTGCAGTGCTGCTGGGAACAAAGTGAGTCGGTGGCAACACAAAGCCCAGTGAAAATGTAAATAACTAGCTGCGCTCTCAAGGGAGCCTGCATGCACAGTAAAGCCAGTGCCAAACTTTAATTAGCTTGAGGGAGGAGAGAAATCAATGCTCTCCACACTCTCTCTTTCTCTTACTCTCAATACCTCCCTTTCTTCTGTCTTTCTTTCACTGATTTCTCTCGCTCATTCTGATTTTCACTTCATTCCACTGCATTCGTTTTATTCTCAATTTTTTTTTTACTTTTTTATTCCCTCCGCTGTGTTATAAATGAACTCAGATCTTGTTTTCCACCAGAGACCAGCGCTGTGACACTCTGAAACAAACATTATCAGACCCAGACCAGCCTTGTGCTTAATGACTCATGTGTGACAGTGACTAGAGCTCTGTTGCAAAACCTATTGAGCTGCCAGCATTGTAGGATATCAGGCACATTCCCAATGCAAAAACCTGTTCCAAAAGGTACCCTTTTTAGTTCTACCTAGAATTGTGGAGATCCTAGAATCTACATGCAAAACTGAGGTGATTAATTAGTGTGCGGAATGCTTTATTAATGTGTTTTAGAGGATTATGGTGGACTCCATTTGTTCCATTTAAACCCCAACAACCTCAAATTCATTATCCAATATTGCTGTTCAGTGCATCAACAGCAGTGAAATAGTATATATTGTTTTTTTTTTAGAATTTCTGATTGTCTGTGTCTCATTAAATTCACAAAGTAAATTGGGTCCCACTTTATTTTAGGTGACCTTAACTATTATGTAAACAAATAAATGCAATGCAATTCACGTATTTAATTCAATTAAATTCAATTCATGTTTATCTATATATACCATTTTGAGGGATGTAAACAAAATCAATGGTTCCAACATGTTTCCTTTTTTACATTTTTTATTTCTGTAGCTTCCGAGAATCCAAAAACAGCCAAATATTGATAAATAATGTTATGACAGCTGTTTTAACATTAGGTTATGATTGAATTGCCTCTTGTTACAGTTATGAAATAATTTGATAACAAACAAGAAATGTTCATGGGCCAACGACATAACCACATTGAAATGGTCTATAGCACTTTTACAATGTAGATTGTGTCAAAGCAGCTTAAAGGTTCAAAAAACCTTTGAGTACTTTTTTGAAAATTTTAACAGGCTTGTGTGTTCATCATCAGTTAAGACAACATTAGCACCTTTCAGCTTTAAATGTGGGGAAAAGTGGATAAGCTTTTGAGCTTTTGTCAGCTTATTTCATCTTCCGGGATTTAAAATCATTTTTGGGGCAAGATCAAAATCGGTGACGTATTGCAAATCTACTAGTGGAGTGATGACGCGTCAGTTTCTCATTATTATAGCTGAGTTTCTTATCCTATGAGAAGACCCTGCTTCTTAATTATTTATGACAGCACGTGCTTTCCAAAGGCAAGGCAGATCTGCCAAGCTGTGAGACACAATGACTGGATGAGACCGCATCCACATGGCAAGCAGTATTTAGCCATTTATGAAGGGTTGTATGTGTTTGTTTCTATGATTCACAGGGTTTGTTGCATGTTTTTTCGCCCACTATGCTGTCAGGGCCGATACAGCAAAGCTGTTGGTTTGCAGCAAGCATTTTTGTCGAGAGAGATGTACGAGAATTCCAGAATGGCGGACTTTGTCTTTTATCAGTTGAGTTTGTTACCATACAGACACATCGCTTATATCCGTGCTGTTGTGTTCGCCTATTTTTTTAATTCTTTAAATTACAACTAGGGCTAATGGTTGGAATAGACCGGGAAAGAGACCTGCTATGCACTGTGTCTGCATTCAGACCCGAGAATTCAGGAGGAGAGAATTCCTCCTCATTTATAGTGTTTACATGGTTGCCTTTATAATGATATAACAAATTGTGGTTGTGTATACACTGTAAAAAATGCAGGGTTCCACACAATTCATTCATGTTGTCCCAACACAAATCAATTAAGTTAACTTAACACTTTCAACAAACTAAAAAAATTAAGTTGTCCCAATGAAATCTCAAGAATTGTGTTGACTTAGCTTATATTAAATAAGTAGTTTGAACAAGCAAAAAATACATATATTTTTGAGTGTATGAAATTACGAATAACATATGTAGCAGGGCATTAAATTACTGTTTTTTATTTGCATTTTAACTTTGCAAACTATAAAATCATGGGTCTCATTACGGTTTATGTCTCATTTTGTGAGCCAACTGACAACAGTTGATACTGTAGCTCCCCTCTTTTCCCCATGCTCTGCCAGCCACGCCCACTCCTTCCGTCGCTCGCAGTGCTCCTTGCCCATTATGAAGCTTTTTTTTATTTATTCTGAGGTAGACTTGAACCAAAAGAGGGGGGTTTCGTGGCTCTTTAACACAGAAGTTCTAGTAAATTGATTCAGAGTTTAGTTCAGTTCAGTTCAGTATGGTTTAATTATCACTGCTGAAACAAGACTTCACTAATTGACGAAACCTCGAGAGAAACCAGGTATTGTGTTTATAGTGTATTGTAAAATACTTATGTTTGTTTTGAGGGGGATTTAAGTAAGGTTATTATTTTCACGTCAGATGTTTGTTGTAATTTAACATCAAGTCTCCTGCAAAGAGGACTCAACAGGATATTCTGCTATGTTTTCAGTTTGAAAGGGGCATGTTTCATTCAAATGCCATTGTAGTGTTTACAGAGGCATATTATGTAAAACACACTTCGCACTTCTCTGGTAAGACGCTGTGGGTGATGCTGTTGTGAAAATCCATGAATGAACATTCTAAAGTTAAATATAGGTTTCTTGTGCTCAATGAAGGATAAGGGACTAGGAAACAATGCACACTGCATAGGGATGTGTCAGTCGGAATATAGTTGATGCATGGAGCTTTTCTAACAAGCTGGTTATCTAAATCAGTCGTGTTTAAATAAGAGCGATGTGCAAAATATGCAGTGAGGGGTGTGAGAAGCAGGATTGTGCAATGCTGGATTAGGGACCAGTTTGGTTGTATGGGTAGGTTTAAAGGTATAGTCCAGCCAAAAATGCCTTCAAATGGTTTCAAATTAGTTTCTTCTGGCAGTGACCATTAATATTTATAGAAGGGTCACTGGTTTTTTACATTTCTTCAAAATATTTATTTTTGTGTTCCACAATAAAGAAAAACAAACAGGTTGGAACAAATGGGGGGTGAGTAAAAGATGCCAGAATTTTTGGTTTTGAGTAAACTATCACTTTAAAGTTTGGTTAAGTTTGGGTCAACAGTTTGTGTAATTATTGGTAAAAATAACAGTGGCTCAGTGGTTAGCACTGTCGCCTCACAGCAAGAAGGTTGCTGGTTTGAGTCCTGGCTGGGCAGTGGGCATTTCTGTGTGGAGTTTGCATGTTCTCCCCGTGTTGGCGTGGGTTTCCTCCAGGTGTTCCGGTTTCCCCCACAGTCCAAAGACATGAGCTATAGGTGAATTGGATGAACTAAATTATCCGTAGTGTATGAGTGTTAGGGCTGTGCGATTAATCAAATCGCAATCAAAATATATGAATATATGAAATATGAAATATATTTATGTATTATTTAATTTTCCCCACCCAGAGCAAATGCGTGACTGCCGTCTGTGTGTGATAGTCTTACTAGCCAATTGAGTGATCACATTTTTGTTTTGAAACATAATAAAAAAACAAACAACAGGAAAGCGCGGACAAGTGGGATGATGACATTTGCTGCTTCAGAAGCATTAATAGTCAAATTAATAAAGAAAAGCAGGACATCAGTAATATGGGAATATTTTGGTTTCAAAGTCACAGACACCAAACAAAAACAGGTAATTTGTAAGAGCTGTTGTAGAATTGTTGCAACAGCATGAGAAAATACAACAACAAGCACCTTAAAAAAGCACCACAGGCGGCTATATGAGCAGTGTCTTGTTAAAAAGTCAACTAAAAGTATTGCTATTGACACTAGTAGCAAGCAACAGAAAAGTACAATTTCAGAGTTGTTTCAGCCATGTTAGTTTCCTGAGTTTTCAGGGGTTTTTTATAATTATAATTAATTTGTTTGTATAATAAGCTACACTATCTCCCTGATTTGAGTTCAACTTGTTTACAGAAAGGTAAGGTCATTTTATTTGTGTTTACTGTTTGCTCTAGATAAAAAGTGAGTGTTTAATTTCTGAACATTTAAAAAATAAATTTGAACAAATGTTTAAGTAAGTTAATATCTTTTCAGTTCCTTTTTTTAACTAACACTCACTGCATTTTAGCAATAAGAAGCTACGATACAGAATACTGAGCTGAAGCTTGACTACAAAATTAAGTCGCAAATCAAATGAAAA
Organism: Danio tinwini; assembly: GCA_903798205.1. NCBI lineage: Eukaryota > Metazoa > Chordata > Actinopteri > Cypriniformes > Danionidae > Danio > Danio tinwini. Next base: position 5,746,948 of record CAIGQZ010033112.1, read on the forward strand.
TCACAATATCTGTCAAAAAAATTGCATTTAGATATTTTCCCCAAATTGCACAGCTCTAATGAGTGTGTGTCTGTGAATGAGTGTGTGTGGTGTTTCCCAATACTGGGTTGCAGCTGGAAGGTCATCTGCTGCATGAAACAACTGCTGGAACAGTTGGCGGTTCATTCCATTGTAGCGACCTCTGTAATAAAGACGAAGCCGAAGGAAAATGAAGGAATTTTAATGTCGAGACATGTACAGTTTAAGTCAGAATTATTAGCTCCCCTGAATTATTAGCCCCTGTTTATATTTTCCCTTATTTCTGTTTTACGGAGAGAAGATGTTTTCCACACATTTCTAAACATAATAGTTTAAATAACTCATCTCTAATAACTGATTTATTTTATCTTTGCCATGATGACAGTAAATAATATTTGACTAGATATTTTTCAAGACACTTCTATACAGCTTAAAGTGACATTTAAAGGCTTAAATAGGTTAATTAGGTTAACTAAGCAGGTTAGGGTAATTAGGCAAGTTATTGTATAACGATGGTTTGTTCTGTAGACTATCGCAAAAAAAAAGCTTAAATGGGCTAATAATGTTGACCTTAAAATGGTTTTGGAAAAATTAAAAGCGGCTTTTATTCTAGCCAAAATAAAACAAATAAAACTTTCTCCAGAAGAAAAAATATTATCAGACATAAGTCTGTGAAAATTTCCTTCCTCTGTTAAACATTATTTGGGAAATAAATAAAAAAGAAAAAAAAATCAAAGGAGGGCTAATAATTCTGACTTCAACTGTATATGTACAAAATAAGTGTAATGTATCAAATTATTCATTTAAGTATACTGTAAGTACATAGTAGTTTAGACCACCTAATATAAAGTGGGAACATGAATTGAAAATGCTACTTTTTTAAATTGCATCTCATTGATTTCTATCAATGGACTTGCTTTTCTGATTTACTCAAGTTTGGTGTGACATCATTCCCAGCTCCAGCATACTGTACAACATCTGAGGAAAATGGAATTGAATATTCTGAGTAAATATTAATAAGCACAACACATTAATCAAACTAATGCGAATAAACTCCTAATCAGATTAACCACAATCACACTAAACTAGGTGGCTTACACCAGGGAAAAACACTGATTTTAATCACAATAAACAGTCAAGTAAACACTAATTTTTTTACTGTTTTGAGGAAAGTGTGCATGTGTTAGGACGTGCACAGATGCTGTGTGTTATTCTAAGGTTTCCCAAATCTCTAAACTGTCAATACACTCAATGCACAGTTTGCAGATATGTTGCAAAGAAACTGATACAGTGAGTTTTTGCAATGTTCATCACAGAACAAAATAAGCACCCATGGAAATTTGTTAGCATTACATATGACAACATGGGACTTATAGTTAGCATTAAACACTGGTTATGTGAATTATGTAAAAAAAAGATTTAAATTAACAATACTTCCTATTGCGAATAATCAGAATAATGAAAGCTACTAAAAACAGCTGGAGCTGCTTTTGTGATGTAAACATCTTACTGTGATTTAATAATTAAAGTGTGGTCAGATGGAAAATTTCCTGCTGCAAGATCCATTGTCAAATGTGACATGCAGTCATTTTGTCATCACAAACCAAGTTTTTCCAAAATTTCAGGAGGGTGAACAGTTTTGATCACACTGCTGGCATATTTTTTCCATTCCATTTTACTGCTTTCTATTGTTCTGTGAATGTATGCTAAACTGCTGTATTTCGTTGTTTTCATGTCATGTTTTCAGTGTGACAGACGAGGTCTCCATGGAAAAAAAATGTTGAAGCTAAAACAAAGTGTGCAACGTCAGTTCCATAAAATAAAGGCAATGAAGTTATATATAAAATCAGTGTACACAACAGACATATAAAACATGTCAAAACTGGCTTGCTTTTGTTTACATTTCTGTGAGATTTCTAGCAATAATATATTTTTATGTTGTCAAATGTAGCAATGTGTGCAGCAACACTCACAAAGAAGTCACATTTAATCCAAACACCAGAAGGTTTACATGGGGGTAAAAGATTTCCACTTGGAGAATATGGGCTCGATTTTAATGATCTAGGCACAAAGTCTAAAGCGCATGGCACAAAAGCATTAGGGGGTGTTTGAATCCACTTTTGCTATTTTTAAGGATGGAAAAATAAGATTTGTGTCCCAGCGCATGGTATTACAGGGTTGTGCTTATTCTCTTAATGAGTTATGTGAGTGTTTTGAGCATAAAGGGCATTAAACCAATCAAGTCTCATCTCACATTCCTTTAAGGCTGCATTTACACTGCAGATCTTGATGGTCAATTCCAATTTTGTGACTGTATTAGATTTTTTTGCTGACCAGCTTCATCATCTTTTAAAAGTGACTCGTATCTAATTGTCTGTATTTACACAGCACACGGCAAAGGCGCAATGACCAGGAAAAAAAAGAGCAGGCGCTGACTGACAGCTGATAATAAAAGAGTGCCCTTATCTCCATTACTGTATTTAACAGCAGCTTTAGGACTCTCCGACCACTGCCTGGTTCATCTTATACCAACTTACAGGCAAAAACTTAAAACTACTAAGCCAGTATTAAGGACTGTTAAGAGATGGACCAACGACACAGAGCAGGTCTTACAAGCCTGTTTTGAATGCACTGATTGGAGTGTTTTTGAAGCTGCAGCCACCAACCTAGACGAGCTCACAGAGACTGTAACATCATACATCAGTTTCTGTGAGGAGTTATGCATCCCTACCAGGACCTACTTATCATTTAACAATGATAAACCATGGTTTACACCAAAACTTAGACAGCTTCGTCATGAAAAAGAGGATGCCTACAGGAGCGGGGAAAGGATTTTATACAATCAGGCCAGGAACACACTGACAAAGGAGATTGGTGTGGCCAAGAAAAGCTATGCCAAGAAGCTGCAAAACCAGTTTTCTGCCAATGACCCTGCATCAGTATGGAAAGGCCTGAAAGACATCACAAATTATAAAACGCCATCCTCCAGTATCGACTGCAACAACCATCTTGCAAACGAGCTGAATATCTTCTATTGTAGATTTGACACCTCTGACCAGACACCTCACACCCACCCGGATCATCTCCCTACACAGCCATCAACACCTCCAGCCGTCTCCCTCTCACCCCCTGCACTTCAGATCAGTGAGGATAATGGGCATCAGATCCTCAGTAAACAGCCATCAACACCTCCTGCCATCTCTTTCTCCACCCCGGCACTTCAGATCAGTGAAGATAATGTGCGTCAGATCTTCAGTAAACAGAGGAGACGAAAAGCACCAGGTCCAGATGGTGTTTCACCAGCCTGTCTGAAAACTTGTGCGGACCAACTGGCTCCCATTTTCACACAGATCTTCAACAGATCACTGGAACAGCGCAAAGTTCCATCCTGCTTCAAACGCTCCACCATCATCCCAATACCAAAGAAACCAAAGATCACAGGACTCAATGACTACAGACCTGTTGCCTTAACATCTGTGGCCATGAAGTCATTCGAAAGACTGGTGCTAGCTTATCTGAAGGACATCACTGGACCTTTGCTGGACCCCCTGCAGTTTGCCTATAGAGCAAACCGGTCTGTGGATGATGCAGTCAACATGGGACTGCATTATATCCTAGAACATCTGGACAAACCAGGGAACTACGCAAGGATACTGTTTGTGGACTTCAGTTCTGCCTTTAACACCATCGTCCCATCACTGCTCGAGAACAAACTGACCCAGCTGTCTGTCCCTAGCTCTGTCTGTCAATGGATCACCAGCTTTCTGACAGATAGACAACAGCTAGTCAGAATGGGCAAAATCACATCCGACAGCCGCACCATCAGCACTGGTGCCCCCCAGGGATGTGTTCTCTCCCCACTGCTCTTCTCCCTGTACACAAACGACTGCACTGCAAAAGACCCCTCCATTAAGCTCTTGAAGTTTGCGGATGACACTACTGTTATCGGCCTCATTCGGAACGGTGACGAGTCTGCATACAGACAGGAGGTGGAGCGGCTGGCTTTATGGTGCAGATACAACAACCTGGAGCTGAACACGCTCAAAACAGTGGAGATGATAGTGGACTTTAGGAGAAACCCCCCTGCACTCCCCCCACTCACCATCATGAACAGCACTGTGGCTGCAGTAGAGTCATTCAGGTTCCTGGGCACCACCATCTCTCAGGATCTGAAGTGGGACATTCACATAGACTCCATTGTAAAGAAAGCCCAGCAGAGACTGTACTTCCTTCGTCAGCTGAGAAAGTTCAACCTGCCACAGGAGCTGCTCGTACAGTTCTACTCAGCTGTCATCCAATCCATCCTCTGCACTTCAATCACCGTCTGGTTCAGCTCAGCTGCCAAAACCGACCTCCGTAGACTACAGCGAATAGTCCGGACTGCTGAACGAATCACTGGCACTACCCTTCCTACACTTCAAGAACTGTACTCTTCCAGAGTGAGTAAAAGGGCTCGTAAAATCACTCTGGACGCCACACACCCAGCACACAACCTGTTCGAACTGTTACCGTCTGGTCGTCGCTACAGAGCACCAAGCACAAAAACAGATAGGCACAGGAAAAGTTTCTTTCCTCAGGCCATCTACCTCATGAACAGTTAAATATTCCCCTACTGTGCAATAAACGTGCAATACTTTCTCATACGCACTTGTACACAGCACCTTATAACCTGTATATTTACAACATATCTGTACATACATTCAACATCCAAATCTTTTTGACTAACTGCATCTCTGTTTAATGTTTATTGCCTTTTCTTTTCTTGTATTTAATTTTGTGTTGTCACTCGTCACTTTATGTACACTGAAAGCTTCTGTTGCCAAAACAAATTCCTTGTGTGTGTGAAGCACACTTGGCAATAAAACTGATTCTGATTCTGATTCTGATTAATCTGTTTACAGGGTTTCTTTTTTTAAACTCTTTTGACAAGTTGTTTTATTATAGTTTATGATAGAAAAGTTATAATTTGGCCATCTTTTTTTAATCTAGGCCTTTTTAAACCAGTAGGTATCTTATAATGTCTATGGCGTGAATTATGCACGTGAAGTATGCCACAGTTTTATATTAGTTTATATTGGTTATGTGGCGGATATTGCGCCTTCTTGCTTTCGCTCTCACTCTCTTTCTCGTTAACATCAAATACTTGTGCTACATGACAATATAAAAGCTTTTTTAGTCCTCGTGTTTGAGATTTAAGGTTTGTGACTTTGCTGAAGTCTTCCGAATTGAAATTATCAGACTTGATGTCATTTTCTATGTTTTTTAATAACGCATGACTCGCATTGACAGGTGAAATTCCGATCTACCTGCTTACACTGCAGACACGAGGGCATGGATCCGATTCATATCGGATACATTTCCACATATGAACAAGGCCTGAATCTGATTTGAGTAAATTGTCCAATGTGTAAATTGTCCAAAAAATCCATGTGATTTTTTTCCTGCTTACACATACATGGGCCATATCCGATCTGTGCCACATGGGAGAATAAAATCGGAATTGAGTCAATTGAACTATACAGTGTAAATGCAGCCTAAGTGTCAGTTGCATTGCACCATTGCGCATTTGCTATTTACATGGCGGACTTTGTAAGAAGAAAAACTGAATGCTTCACTAGCGAGAAAACAGTTAAACAGACCATCTGCAGTGCAAATTTAAAGAACGATCCTCCTTCATTCTGCCTCTTTGCTTTCTCTTTATTTCACTTTTACTCTACTCCTTTACTTTTGTGGATAAGGAAACAGTGTTACGCACTCCACTGAAGACATTCATCAGCCTACATGTTTTATTTAGTTTGTTAAGCCAAAAATTTGTTTCAAAACTATTTGTAAATTCAGTTCTAATTTCCAGCAAATGAATAAATGAACAATATTAATGAAGTATGGTCAAAATACATTCAAACACACGTCCTATTCTTATGACCCATTTAGTGACGCATACGTCTCCAAAACCCGACAGGTGGACAAATCTAAACTTGTTTTTATTAAAACAAAAATAAATATGCATATAGTAAATAATCTTGCTAATGAGAATAACATTATACAAATGCAAATTGTCATGAATCAACTGAAAAAAGCCCCCTACAGGAAGGCATGGATGTAGTGGTTTTTATGTAGAAAATAATATGCTTTGTAACATTTTAATCCTTAATTTTTTTTGTAAAGTTTTTTTTGTATAAATTTGTAAAGATATTTATGTATTGCTGTACATCCTGTGTGTATTAAAAATGTGTACGCCTTTGAACCTGCATAGGCGCATAACTAACGCACTCTACGCTGGACTTTAGACCAGGTTTCAGTTGGTCAACGGCACGTTCTATTTCAGTTCTTCAAAATAGCAACGCACCAACAATACACCTTAACCCACCTCCTTTTCAGATTAAAAAAGTCTAACTCATGAGTTCACAAAGTGGCGCAAATGAATTTGCTATTTAAACAACGTGGTGCAAAACGTGAAAATTAGGGTTGCGCTGGTCTGAAAATAGCAATAAATCACGCCAAACACGTCTTGTACCTTAATGCGCCGGGTGTATGATAGGGCCCTGCTGTATGTGTCAGGTCTGTCAACCGTTCACATGACCAACCTAAACTTTCTGCAAATTCTATATGGAAAAAATGTCTTATAGTATAGTAAATCTCTTATAGTATACCAGATTGCATTGATTCCTTCTAAAATAACTGGATTTCACCTACAAAATTGCTTAGTTTCAATGTGGCACCACCAAAGCTCCAGAAGCATCAAGTTCATTACTAAAAGGCTTAAGGTGCATTCGACTTCATGCAGTGCGGTGCATGCTGGTTAGAAATTTTGGCTGGATTGATGCTGCGCCGAATAATCCTATTCGTGGGTATTTATTTCCTTTTTATGTGCCCTCTGGTTTCCCCCTTATTTCTAATGCGTTTGTTATGTAGGCTACTTAAATTTAATTCATAATTCCCTTATTGTTAAAAATGAAGTAAAGTTTGTAGAGACTGTATTTTGTTTTATTTGTACTGTATATCTTTTGTTGTTATTTCAATAAATAAATGATCCCGCCATGTGATCGGTCATCATGACAGCAGCAACTTTGAGGCCTCGAAGTGTCCTGCTTGACAGCTTCGTTTTCAACTCCGCCCTCGCCTGCGCACGGCTAATCTCGTTGATCACTGGCTGCAGCTGTGCTTCATGTCGAACGCACCTTTACTTTTTACCCAAAGTATTACTAAAATTGTATTACTAAAATTCAATACTTTTGGATCTTTAGTGTCCCCCATTTATATTGGCTTTTTTTGTAAATGTGATCACACCATTAGAGAACTAACATTTTATTATAAGCTATCTATCAGACACATCTCCTATAGCTATTGTGTGTTGCTCATTAGCTTTAATAACAATTACAGTACAGACCATTCACATGTTTTTTCATTCCATTTTTTTTCTTCTGCTTTGTCAATGCGTTAAATTGACATATTTCATTATTTAGTGGTTTCTTTCATGCATTTTCAGTCTTACAGACAAGGTCACCAGAGAAAAAAATGGTTGAAGGTAAACCAATTACATGGCAGTTATATTAAGTATATGCAAGAAGGTCAAAATGAAATTGCTGTATACAAATCACAATAAAACATTCCGTGTCAACTCTTGGATGCAAATTTCTGTTTAAATTTCAGATTCACATGCAATATTCTTAAATGCATGGATTCCTTATGAAACAACTGCACTTCACCGGCAAAAATTCATCGTATAAAGAATAATGTTAAGTGTTCAGTTATATTACTGAATTGTTGTTAATCTTAAACTCGACTGACATCATTTCTAAAAAGCATCTTATGTGTGCATTGTGCGCGTGACTCTTTGTTTAATCATTCTTAAAGGAACAGTAACTCCCCAAAGTTTAAAACCTGTTTGAGTTTCTATCTTCTGTTGAACACAAAAGAAGATATTTTGAAGTGTTAGAAAGAAGCAGCCATTTATGTTTATAGTATTTCTTTGTTCCTACTGCCGATCCCAGTGATGACTTGCTTTCAACATCCTTCAAAATATTCATTCATTAATTTTCTTTTCGGGTTAGTCCCTTTATTAATGTTGGGTCGCCACATCGGAATGAACCGCCAACTTATCTAGCATATGTTTTTACACAGCGGATGCCCTTCCAGTTGCAACTCATCACTAGGAAACATCCATACACACTCATTCACACACATACACTATGGACAATTTAGCTTACCCAATTCACCTGTGCCTCATGTTTTGACCTTGTGAGGGAAACTGGAGCAACCGGAGGAAACCCACATGAACACGGGGAGAACATGCAAACTTTTATATTTAATAGAAAAAAAAACTCACAAAAGTTTAGAACCTCTTCTGTGTGAGTGAATAGTAATGAAAATGTAATTTTAGTGTGACATATCACTTCAAGGACCATTCTCACAAAATATGCTTTTCACTTCAGTTTCCCTGGTTTTGCATTGTTTTTAATGTAAATGTGCTAAGCTAACACGCTTGTTTTGCACTTGTGCTTGACTCAACGTTATAAAAACACTCAGGTTCAAGGTAGTTGCTCTTTTAAAAAATGCCTCTACTGTATACCAATAGTACGGCTGCATAATGGTAGAGTCAGTAGGATTGACAGCAAATTCACAAAATAGATTCTGTTGGAAAGAAGCAAAAATCCTACATAGTAAACATGTAAAGAACAACAAAGACGCTGTAAGATTCTTGTGGATGAGTGCTGATCTTCCAGATGTGGGCTTCTGTTCTATGCCAAGTGGAAAATGCAAACGCTGTCAGTCTGAGTGATCTATCCAATCCAAGTGATCCCCTATTTTAAAACAATCCCAGATTGGTCTTTATTTATCATCCCTACTTTCCCTAAATTGGAAAAATCTAACATTGTAATATTTTTTTATTTTGCACTGTAAATAGCGATATGAATACAATTTCACCACATGACTTAATATCTCTATTTGAAATGAATTTATAATGTTAGATCAATTGGGAAGATTCTGCCATGGGAGTACACAAATCTAATAAACAATCTGTAAAATTTTTGAGGTCCCCCAACACATTTTCATTGTTGTCTGTGCCACTTGCAGTGCGTTTCTTTATTTGCATGTGTTGTGAGTATTTTCATGCGCGTTTAGTCAGAGATTGACAGTGGTGGAAAGAGTACTGAAAAATCATACTTAAGTAAAAGTACCATTACTTGCCTAAAATGTAGTGCAAGTAGAGTAAAAGTATCTGTTGTAAATATTACTCGAAGTATGAGTAAAATGTAGACCTTTCAAATGTACTCGTGAGTAGTGAGTATTACACTGTAAAAAAGCTGATGTATTTACATGTAATTTGTGAATGTGTGTAAATGTAACATTCTGTAGTGTATATTTACTAATTGCCCAGCAGGCACACAGCATCATAAGACGTTAATATTAGGTTCGGTTTAGGTTGTTATGTCAGGTGACCAAAATTAAATGTCTAGCCAGCATCTAAGGACAGTGTTATTTTGATGTCCAATAACAACATCAAATGATGTTAATCTTTGGTTGATTTTAGGTTGTGTTGGAAAGTGACCAAAATCTAGCGTCGAGCCAACATCTTAAACCAACCTCATATTGACGTCAAATAGTGACATTTATCGGTAGACGTCATAGATTGATAGACGTCATAGATTGATAGACGTCATAGTGGTAGCATCCATACAACGTCAAGCTGTAACATCATTAGACATTGATATTTGTTTGATTTTAAGTTGGGCGTTGGACATTAATGTCGGCCTGTTGTTGAGCTCTGATGTCAACCCGATTTTCATTTCCAAACAAAATGCAACGTCCCCATAACATTGGGGTACAACTTCAGTCTGGCGTTATGTTGGCGTCTTGTGCCTGCTGGGTGTTTAAGGCCATTTCAGTCATCACACAGTAAACATCCATCATTTTTTCATCAGTGACATGCATCTAAACAGTCTCTGGGTCAGTGTGTATCCAGATTTTGGACATCTTCTTGGACTTTTTAAATGCTTCCAAACAGTTTGCTGCAATTATAAATTGCCCATGTCTTGAGGTAGTTCATTATGAGGCGATTTACCTCTTTTCTTCTAGGTGCAATTCAATTGGACAAGAATCACATGACTGAATTTTCTAATCCCCATAGACAAGATAAAAAAAGTAGTGACTGCAGGTTGAAGGAAAGTAGTAGAGTAAAAGTACCAATACAGCACCAAAAATGTACTCAAGGTAAAGTAAAAGTACACATTTTTGAAGCTACTTAGTAAATTACTATACAATTTCTGAGAAAAAAACTGCTTAATTACAGTAGTTTAAGTATTTGTAATTTGTTACTTTACACCACTGTAGATTGATGAATTAATTGTCACTATTTGCATCTCCATAAAATCTAATAAACAACCTATACTTGTTTAGGGGTCCTCCGACACGTTTTCGTTGTGGCCTGTGATATTTGCAGCGCATTTCTGTATTAGCAGGTGTTGTAAGTTATTTAATGCATAACAATCTATAAATGCAATCAAGAAAAAGACACAATTAAAATAAAGTGTTTTACCATTTTCTGAGTCTGAATGATAAAAGTTCTTTTCTGAATGATAAAAAACAATTCAATAAAATTAATCATAATTAATTAATTATAATTAAAATTAATTATAAATGGTACTATTTTTCATACCTGAATGTTTTTTTAAATCATTACACAATCACAGGCATCAAAAACACATGCAAATGATAAATTGTAATACAAGTGTAATGTAACACTGCATATCCTGCGATGTGCCTATTGCCAATGATCACATTGCAATATCGATGCTTAAAATAATATATTGTGCAGCCCTAATCCCTAACCATTGAACCCACCCACCAGTTTCTATTGGCTGCATTTTTAAAGGTGGCATATAATGACAATATGGATATAACTATATAGGCTGAATAATTAAGTTCATTATGAAACAGACATATTGACACTGAAACACCATTGTTGCCTTGTTCTCATATAAATCCCATTAGTGTATAATTTTGGTGCAAATCAGAACAAAACACCAACTCTAATGACTCACACAGGATCATTAATATGCTCGCCCCAGGCTGCACTTGATTGGCCACAATGTTTCCTAGTGAGATTACACTTTATTTTCATTAGATTTAATTATTTTGTCTCTTATGTTTACATTTATCTAAGCTTTTATCACTGAGAATGGGCCCAGGTTGTTACAGTACAATGCATTTTGTGAATTTGGGACATTGTAACCTGGACCGCATTGATCTATTTAGGTTTAATGTATCGTGTATATACACTAATTTGCTCAAACTACACATAAAAAAGAGAATCATATAAAGAAAAGTTTTCTTGCGGCACATCATTGATACTCTGTCACTTATGGATAAGCTCTTTTTATATATTTGATCCGCTCCCTCTGCATCTGTGCTCGGCTTCTCGGGTTACACTTTAGTGCTGGAGACAGAATTTTATGGATATGAATAATCCATATTTTCAGCTTCTCAGACAGACAAAGAGCATTTATAAAGTTATCTACACTAGTACATTTTATTCTGAGTATTTGTAAGATGTACTTCAAAAAGTTTTCCTGTTGATTTGATTGACACTTATTTTGAAAATGGGAAAGAGTTTAGGGAGGAGTGAAAAAAGTGAAGCAGGCAGCCATGCATGATCTCTTGTTCACAGCACATCAGAATGCAAAATGCAGGATATACAGATTATACATGTATTCAATGCCACCCCAAAGAGGCATAATGTCTGTTTAGCTTAACATGTATATTGGGAAATTTGCTATATATGTTTGTAATTAGTCAATTCAAGCAGTGACACTTTGTTCACTCTCTTTTTGCGAAAAAAAAGGTAATATTGTGTTCATCCAATCCACTGCACAGAAAAGAAGGAGAGTTCACCCCCTCATCAAAGAGCTGCAAGAGATTATTCCAAAATTAAATCTTTATTTCAGGAAATCGGTGGCATTATGATGCCTTGCTTTTGAACCACATAACACAAATTTCCATTAAAAAAATCAGAATAGAGTTCTTTAAAATTCATGACCCTTCCAAATATGGTCAAACCAATCATTACAAATTGGGTTGTGAAGCCACATTCCTTCTATTTAAATATCAGAGAACAATTTAAAATATTGTGTCTACTGTGGCTCCTTTAAATACCATTGGAAATCAGTTCACAATCACCATTGCAATGCAATCAGATCCCAGATGTCCTATATCTTTACTGTAACAAAGTAGCATGTAATACAACTCATTGAGGTTTGCCCCAAGATCCACTGCCTTGTTATGTTGTGTTTTGGCTGGTTTGAATCCAGAACACCAGCTCTAAACTAATAAATGTGATGTATTATGGCAGTGGTTCTCAAACTGGGGGCTGCAGCACACTAAGGGGCCCAAATGATAGCTTAAAATTAATTTAAATATATTCCTACAATTCAATAATTACATTTTAGTGAATGTAACATATCACCACCTCTTGGCTACATTCTTTGGCTCAGAGCAGTTGCTTTTCATTGCTCTGTGTCACAAACTTTTGACTGTACAAGTGTCTCATAACATTTTAATGGATGATGATTATAATCAAGGTAAAGCCATTGCAGTGACATACCATAGAGGAGTCATACATTTGGCACATTTGAGTCTGTTATTATACATGTGCAAACAAACTGTCTACTGTTTCTACTGTTTCACTCTCGACACACTGATTATCAGTCGTGTAAAGTAACTAATTACAAATACGCTAATTACTGTAATTAAGTAGTTTTTCTCAGGAATTGTAATTTACTGAGTAGTTTTAAAAATGTGTACTTTTACTTTTCCTTGAGTACATTTCTAGTGCTGTATCTGTACTTTTACTCCACTACTTTCTTTCAACCTGCAGTCACTACTTTATTTTTCTTGTCCATGGGGATTAGAAAAATCAGTCCTGAGATTCCTGTCCAATCAAATCGCACATATCGTAGAAGGTAAATCTCAACATAATGAACTACCTCAAGACTTGTGCACTTTATAATTGCAGCAAACTGTTTGGAAGTATTAAAAGTGTCTATGAAGATGTTCAAAATATTTGCGCGCATTGACCCAGAGACTGCACTACAGCAATGCACTACAGAATGTTACGTTTACACACAGACGCACAAATGAAATGTAAACATATCAGCTTTTGACAGCATAATACTCACTACTCATTACTCTTGAGTACTTTTAAAGGGTCTACTTTTTACTTATATATGAGTAATATTTACAGCAGATACTTTTACTCTACTTGCACTACATTTTTAGGCAGGTAATGGTACTTTTACTTAAGTATGATTTTTCAGTACTCTTTCCACCACTGCTGATTATTAACAATGTATTTCACAGTCAGATTTAAAGCTGTTATCACCGAAGCACGTTATAGAGTTTATGAAGTTAATTTGTGTGATTTATGTAGATACTGGCATCAGACACTCCAAACATGGACAGTTATTATAGATTCACAAACAGAAAGTTAAAAGCAAAATGACTAGCCCTCCTGTGAATATTTCCCAAATGCTGTTTAACAGAGCAAGTCTTCATAGTATTTCCTATTATATCTTTCTCTTCTGGACAAAGATTAATTTAATATACTTTGACTGGAATAAATAATAAAAAAAAATCTCAAATAATTTTTAGGGTCAACATAATTATCTCTATTATTTTATTAGTAGTATTTTTTTTTCAATTGGCTACAAAACAAACTAATGTTGTCAAATAATTAGTCTAAATAACTTGCCTAGTTATCATAGATAAGCCTTTAAAAATTACTTTTAGCTGAATACAATTTATTTGCAAAAATATGATGAAATACAGTGGTGGAAAGAGTATTGAAAAATCATACTCAAGTAAAAGTATCATTACTTGCCTAAAAATGTAGTGCAAGTAGAGTAAAAGTATTTGTTGTAAATATTAATCAAAGTATGAGTAAAAAGTAGACATTTTAAAAGTACTCAAGAGTAGTGAGTAGTGAGTATTGCACTGTAAAAAGCTGATGTGTTTACATGTAATTTGTGCATGTGTGTGTAAACGGAACATTCTGTAGTGCATTTAGTTATTGCCCAGATAGCACACAACATCATGAGATGTTAATATTAGGTAAGATTTAGGTAATTAATTGTCAAGCCAGCAGCTAAGGACAACGTTATTTTGATGTCCAATAATGACGTCAAATGATGTTGATATTTGGTTGCTTTTAGTTTGTTAGAAAGTGACAAAATCCAATGTCGAGCCAACATCTTAAACCAACGTCATATTGATGTCAAATACTGACATTTATGTTAATGTAATTCACGCAATTTTAAAATAGAAATAGAATTATGCAAAAGTATTGTAATGTGATATGCACAATGTTTGATTAGTTTTACAATACTAAAATGTCTGCATGAAAACTTTGCATATGCAGGACTTTTGCCAGCTTACGTGTGTAGTGGAAATCAAACGCCAAAAGGTGCAGATATCAATAATAAAAAAATGTATTTATCAGAAAATGCTTACCAAATTTTTATAAAAAATTCATTCAATGTTTAGTTTACAATATCTAGTTTTGTTTTACCAGTTGTTTTGTATTATAGAACTTAATAATTAATGTTTGGGTTTCTTTAAACATATACTTTAAATGATGATTCATGTTTTAATATAGAAATTATTCATAAAATCACTTTGCCTATCCAGTAATATTCATTTTCATAGATATTGTAACAAAGGAGTTGTCCAACACTTAAAGTATGTTCCTTTTTTATGAGAACAATTGTGTACCTTCAATTTAATTGTACCATAAAAGGTACAGAACAGTATCATAAGATGTACAACGTTCAAAACTGTTCCTTAAGGAACATTATTTGTACCACAGTCTATCTTTTTTTTCTGAGAATGTACCCTACTATTTCACCAGCATCCACTTACTTAAAAAATTTTGGACTTAAAGCTGTTCTATTACATGCATTTTGTTTTCCATTTCACCGCCTTGCATCTCTTTTTTAAACCTGAAATGCGTTCTGTGAGAATCGCCCTTTACGATGCTAACTAGCTATCTAGGCTTCGAAACAGAGCTTTTGTGTGTTGGAGACCATAAAAATCATGTGGTCAATTTCTGTTTGAAACCATTTTTAAAAAGTGACTTGAAATATGTTTACGCAGTTCTTAAGTCATTCTTTTCATGCTTTTTTAGTCTGACAGACGAGGTCACCAAAGGAAAAAACTGTTGAAGCTAAAACAAAGTGTGCGGCATCAGATGGCAGTTTCATAAATTAAAGGCAATGAGGTTCACAAAGAAATAAGCTTTACACAACACACATGAAAACCTTCGTGTCAAAACAGGCTTGCGAAATTGCTTTCTATCTGTTAAACGAGAAGCAGTAGCGCAGCGAAGAGCCTCTCTCCATCTCTTGCCACCATTTTAAATGAGCTTGATGAGTGGCAAGTTGCACCTACTCTGCTGCCATAGCAACCATAGTGCAGCCAACTGGGTCAGAGCTGAGCGTTATGTAGCGATGCCCTCTTTAACACACAAAAACGTCCAAACACACAAAAGCACACACACATATTCTGCATACGTGGCGCTGTCTCACACATTAGCACGCGCAGCAGGGGGGGAGATTTATTCTCAGATTACATGAACGTTGTGTTGTCCAGTGACATGCTGCGTAATTGCCCAGCAGTATGTTTTATTGGCACAGCTACCTATTACAGCAAAGTAATTGTTAGTGCTTGCAATATGGCAGCACTGCAGTATCATTATCAGTCTTTTCAAGAACTTTTGTAATTTCATCTCGCCCATTAACCTTGAATGCATATTGTTACTTGAGTGTTTGATGAGAAAAGACGATTGATTGGGCAGATGAGATGAAATCATTTGAAGCATTTAATTAGCCAAGGGTTTATTATAGATGTGTAGTAACAATGGTTATTTGATCCATTGGTTACCAGCTGTATAACCACAGTTTTACTACATATACCGGTTAAAATTTAGTGTAGCAAAAACTGTGATGGTGGTTACTTTGTGGTTTAGCTACAATAACTTTTTTATTTTTGTTCAATGCCCTCCAGTTTTATTGGCACATTTTTAAGCAAAGCTATGGTTGGGAATATGTCTTTATTGTTTTATTGTGTTTTGCTAAGAGTACTAACAAAATAACTGAAGGTGCTTGAATGTTTTTTCCATCAGAGCACACGCTTTTTTAACCCTGAAACCTTTCCTAAAAGTTTGTGGTGATTTTGGATTGTAGTTTTGGAGACTTTCTGACCCCAAGACTCAATAAGGTCTGCAATTCTACAGCTTCTTGGAGATTTTTTGGCTACTTGAACCATCCTCCTAACCGGGAACGGAATTAGTGATATTTTAATATTTAAAGAAACCTTTATTGTCTTAGGCTCAATCCCAATTATATTTTTGTACCCCTACCCCTTTCCCTTGGCCCTTGAAACAGAGTGTGAAGAGGAAGGGCTTCAAAATTTACCCCTAAGAAATGGGACACCACTACACCTGAACACATTATTACATGTAATTGCAATCTCTTGCTTCATATGAGATCAAGGATCACGACTGCTGTAGTTATTCCAGTTGTGTTATTTTTTAGTAAGATAAATACCAAAAAATAATGCAACTGGAATAACTACAGCAGTGATTTCAGGATATCACTGAAGGCATGTATCATGTTATTATAACGATATAATGTGGCAATAATATCGTAACTGTACTGTGCATTTACACCATGGCCATATTCATCTATGTAAACACACAAAAAAAAACATTAACATTATAGCAGACACTGTAAAAAAGTAATTCTCAGCCACTAGACTTTTCTGACAGGGTATTCCAGTGTCATCGAGTGTCAGATGTGAAAGTATGTTGAAGGTATGCTAAACAGGAGGACTGCTATTTTTTTAAGCATAACGATAAAACACGAACGCCGTTTTGAATGTTTTAAAACATATGCTTGAGAAAATTGGGACACCCCTAAGGGGAAGGGCTAAGAGGTAGAATTGGAATTGGGCCTTAATGTAAAATTAAATGCAGTAAATTCACAAACGAACTACAGTGAATTAGACATTTTTTGTAATTAGATTTTATTATTAATGAAAAAACATTTAAACAACTTTATTTGCAATCAATCAAACTAATCTTGTCACCAATTTTCATATAAATTGAATAACTGCCGTTTGTGAATTGGTGGCTGTTCATTTTCTCTGGGAAATGTTATTTTATTTAAACAATTCCTGTCTTAACAAGCTCACAGCGCTCATCCTCTGACAGGTGTTTTGGCCAGACAGCAGGATCGCAGAGGATGCTATGTTTCATTGTTTGTCTCATTTCTACTTTTTTTCCCCCAATTATTCTCAAAATTCTCACTTTTGTACACTCTACTTACCTCTACTCTAATCGCTGACAGACTGGCAGTGTATTTGAAACACTCACACTTGTTTATGTGCAGTACGGAAGGAACAGTCCCCCGGTTTTGAAAAGAAGTAATAACTTTAAAATCTTACCAGTTGTAGAGAGATTTTACAACATATGATAGAACATTTATAAATGAGCTATATGATTAATACAGATTTATTGGCATTGGTTGGGGACCCCTTGTTTCCTGGGTACCCAAGCAGCTGCCCCTGACAGTGTGTGGGACAACACACATCCTCTTCCAGTCTGATTCATAACACTTCCAGTTCACTGTAGTTTCTAAATTATTTCCTAAAATATTGATGGTGGAAAATGAACCACTGAATTTTTATTGTTACTGCTATTTTCTTATAGCCGCTTCTCATTTTTGTGAAGCTCAACACTTTTGCCACAGTTCTGTTATTTGGTCTCACTGATTTTGATGAATGGCACTGTAAAACAGGAGGTAATGGCCGAACAATTTTCTGTTCCTAGTCAACCAGGTGTGCTAAATTGCATAAATATTGATTGTTAAATATTACAAATATGCTGCACATATGAATTCATTGGGGCGCGAATAATTGTGGCACACATATTTTAACAAAACATTTGCTATTTGATAAAGCTGTGCTGTGTTTGCAATTGTTTGTTTTCAGTTATTCTTTTTTTACAAATTTTTTGTTTGCTTGTTTATTTTACAGGGACAATACGCTTGACATTGTTATACAAAGATAACTGATGTTGCGTACATAGGGCATATAGCATGAAGCTAATTTGCAGCCCTCTTCCCTGGTTAGGCTTTACATCAAAAAATAATAAGAATATGTGGCAGATATAAGTAAATTAGCACTGATTAAAAATTTTTGAACTATAAAAACAGTTTTTCAAGGTGCATTTGCTCATATTTATCAGGGATGTAACATTAGAGGAGGGCACTGTATTTGTAGTTAAATTACTTTTGTGAAATACTGGAAAATATTGTGAATGGAATAAGAGCCATTAACTCAATTATAAATATCCATATGCAACAAGTGTTTCATTCCTCTGTTTGTTTGTTCTCCAGTTTTACATATTTAAGCTTTAATGCAGACCAGAATAGCTGAGAATGAGGAGGTCTTGGACTCACATTCGGCCTTAGCGCAGACCAGACTAGCCGATGGGTAGCTGAAGGAGCGTAGGATGGAGCCGATGGCAAGGCTCAGATCCTCGTTGCTAGGATACAGAGTCACAGAAGCAAAGCGCAGGTAAGGAAGCCGTGGAGTCTCTTCTGGACCGATTTTGATGTGCGGAATCTAAGACAGGGCAGAAACAACAGAGATTTTATGGTTAGTGAACTAATTAACACAAACAGGTGCTAAATATTTAGATGAGGCTCACCTCCTTTTCCCCACATATGTGACTGACTATAGAGCCAGAGGCAGGACTGGAGGCGGGGCCGATTACAGATACCACGCCCTTTGGTAGAATCTGGCACACTATGACAGAAAGAGTAAAGCATTTCATTCTTCGAATCCTTTCACTGTATGCTGTACTGCTCCTATACACTTCAAAGTTGTTTTTTCTCTTTATTGTGCAGGGTGTTTGTGTGTGTGTGCTTTTTAATGCATTACTCACTAGTGTCTGTAGTCTCATACTGTGAGTCTTTCTGAAGTTCAAATATGTCGACCTCCACGCGAGCACGAGCCGGGCTCTCCATCACGCTGTTGATATTCTCACGTGCTAATGCTAAAGCTAACCGCTCCCCACGGCCACAGACAGAGCTGTCATCCAAAATAGCCGCTATGGGAGAAGAGAAGGAAGACTGATTGAGTCAGATAGAATGGAGAGAAATTCTCAGAAGGACTGGTTAACGATATATATTTGCTATGGTAATCTACCATGTCAAACAACGATAATAAAGTCAATAACAAAGACAATCTAATCAAACATAGGTAATCTTTAAGCTCACCCAAAACCTGAAAATTTACACTCTTTTCACCCTTAAGTAATTCCAAACTTTTATGGGTTTTTTGTATCTGTTCAACACAAAATTAGATATTTTTAGGAAAGTTAAATATTTTTTAGCATTTTACAAAATGGCTTTTGTGTTCAAAAAAATAATTAAACTGAAATATGTTTAAAGGAAGTTGATGGTGAACAAATGATATTTAGGGTGAAACTACCCCTTTAAGATAACTACTTAGTTCTTAGTCAGTATAGTTTTCACCAATCAAAACTGTGTCACACACTATGCTAGATGTAAATAATACAATTCAAGCTGCTTAAACATTCAAATGTTTCAGGACTGTATGATTTTTTTTATTTAGCATTTTTATATACTGTATTTGTATCATTCATTCGTAAAAATAATAAAAGTGTACAATATTCAGCAAGACTAGTACTGTAAATGTTGTATTGTTATACAAAATCTTTTCAAATTAATACTGCTCTGTGGTTTTGACAGATTCCACAAACACTGAGCAACACTGCTGGTTTTCAGAATTGACAGTAATAGAACATGTTTTTTTTTTTGATAACTAAATCAGCATATTGAAATGATTTCTGGATAATTAAGAATTGAGATGAAGGATTGACTGGTGAACAGTCAGCTTTACTGTGGCTGTTCACTTGAAATATTATTTCATAATATTGTTGGCGACGCAGTGGCCAGTAGATAGGTAGTGCTGTCACTTCACAGCAAGAAGGTCACTCGTTCGAGCCTCGGCTTGGTCATTTGGCGTTTCTGTGTGGAGTTTGCATGTTCTCCCTGCGTTTGCGTGGGTTTCTTCCGGGTGCTCCAGTTTTTTCCACAGTCCAAAGATATGCGGTACAGGTGAATTGGGTAGGCTAAATTGTCTGTAGAGTGTGAGTGTATGGTAGGGGTGTAACAATACTACAAATTGAACCTAAATATCGCGATACACCAACCACGATACGCATCACGAAACTCTTGTGGCATACCGCCCCCTGCTGCCCATTGTTGAGGTTGACGTCACTTGTCTCTAACTAATTAAACCAAATTTAAGCACATATTTATTTGATCACATTTGATTAAATTGCACTAGTAATGAGGTTTTGTTCTAAATATTATATTCTAAAGTTAGTATTTTCCAAGTGCATGTCATGTCATGTGAGTAAGCGATCACACTCGATTACTACTGCATGGTTTCCGCTACATTCGTTCTTCCATGGCAGGGCATCACACCAAAAGTCACCCCACCACTGATGCTTGCTCGCCGATTTTCTCTGTTCATGCACAAAATTCTTGCGTGCCCTTATATACAGTATACTTTGCTCAAGTGTGCTTTCAAATACACGCTGCTGAAGTACGGTGTAGTGTGTTTAAGCATCACGCATCACTAATCGACTGACAGGTGCGTGATGCGTGAGGCTAGCAAATACGACGTAGCTTTCAGTTAAGATGAACACAGTTTCCATAATTATACTTTATAGATAACAGATAATGCTTTATAATACTTAAAAATGTATATAGATGATGTTATCTTGCTGGAGTTTATAGCCGTTTCACTTTATTTAGGGAGCATTAATGCTGCTCGCGTTTATTGGGGACATTCATAAATATTTCTAGCAAATCTAATGAAGGTTGGAGACATACTTGTTACATAAACACACTAAATCGCACTTCAGCAGCATGTATTTGAAAGTGCACTTGAGCAGAGTATATATGAGGGCACGCAAGAATTTTGTGCATGAACAGAGAAAATCGGCGTGTTGAGATTGCAGTTTTCAGCGCCGTGTGCCGTATTCTTCCCTATACTGAACTGTAGAATAAAATAAATACAAAGATGACGTTCCCCCCTTACCTGATGTCTTTAACAATATATTTTCTATGTGTTTGCAAAATGGAAGTCGTAAGACATCTTCCCTATCCACCTTACTCAGAGAAAAGAGTGAACTTGAGGAGGTAAAGCTCAATATGACGGGAAAGGGCTGAGCCAAAAAGTAACAAACAAATCAATCAAAATAAAAATGTACAAAAATCACAAAATATCTCAAGTGGGCAAAAGTAATGCAAAATAATTTTGCCCAAACGAAAGTTAAGCAAAAACAACGAAAATCATAATCATGATAGATCGGTCTCCTGACCAATCAGCTGTCGTGAAGGCAGACATACAAAAATGACAGGCATGGAGAGCAAGGGAGAGAGCGAGAGAGAGACAGAGAGAGAACAGGAGGCAAAAATCCAACCAATATACGGCTACTATCGTAACATTAGTTTCAGACAAAACTGCAATGTATTTTACTGGTGAATATGTAATGTAAAAAGCACTTTACAAACACATTATATGTACATTTTTTCATTAATTTAAACGGAAACCTATCTATCTAAATGAAATCTTAGATAACTAAAATGAGCATCATTATGTCTGTGTCTGCACAGAGATCAAGCCTCTCACCTGAGAATGTGGACATTATGGTGCTTTTAAAGAAGAACTTAAAACTTATCTAAATATTTCAAATGTCCTTAGAGAGGACAAGCCTGTTTATCTGTCACTAGTCTACACTGCAGTTATTTATTTAATTTGAGTTTACTTTCTTAAGATGGCTGCACTAATGATAATTGTTTTTTTCTGACTAGTCTATATTGTTGTTTACTCAGGTATCCTGACTGTACTAAAATGTGATGACAAAGTAAATAATGAAAAAATTTAGTTGTTCTTGTTATTAAGTGAATCTATTATTCCTTAGCATTGCTGTTAGGATGACATCAACCCTAACCCCACAGCAAACAGAAACAGAAACCGAACCGAACCAAACCGAACCATGGCTCCAAAACCGTGAACCGAACCGAATCGTGCCTTTGGTCTATCGTTACACCCCTAGTGTATGGATGTTTCCCAGAGATGGGTTGCAGCTGGAAGGGCATCCGCTGCGTAAAACATGTGCTGGATAAGTTGGTGGTTCATTCCGCTGTGGCGACCCCGGATTAATAAAGGGATTAAGCCGAAAAGAAAATAAATTAATGAATATTATTGTTTCTTTTTGTAATTTTGATTGAACCAATCAGATATGGTGAGCATTCAAAATGAAATGATTACTTAACTCTGTTTTACTGTTCAAATTGACTATGCTTTTGTTATGTTAGTGGCTGTTTTTGCTCTATTGACTTTCTTTTTTACCATATTTTTTGATTGCAAAGCCATGACACCAAATTATCATGCATTCTTAATTGTTGGTGGTTTTACCTGTTGAGAAGATGTAAAATTTGTAATGCTTACTGTTGATCATCAGTTGGCACAATTAGTCCTTTAGATAGGCATGTGCAAAAAAACTGTCTGGCTTTTATATGGAGTAAAACAACAGATTATAGTGCATGTGCAAAAATACACTTACCATGTTTACTATGTTCTGAAAGCTGAGCTGCTTATTTTTTTTTTCTCAAACATAAAGGTACGCAAAGGTCTTTCTTACACTGTCTCACACACACACGCACGCACCCATGCACACATGCACACACACACACACACACACACACACACACACACACACACACACAC
>CAIGQZ010033112.1:5769859-5803066 GCA_903798205.1 Danio tinwini
ACACACACACACACACACACACACACACACACACACACACACACACATTATACTGCAAATTATAGCCAGAAACGCTCCGGTTACTAAGGTAACCCTCTGCTATGTGGAAACTTCCACTATGGGGATTTCATTCAGAAAGCCAATCATCTGAAAGAGTATGTAAACGGGCCAATGAAATGCCAATGAGTTGGCAGCTTCAGCTTGCGCACCTGATGCTCGTTGCAATCAATTTGCTATAAGAGCACAGTACGCGCAAAGCAAAGCATCATTTTTTAGCGGAAGAGACTTTCACCTCAACAGCTAAGGGGCAATCATTATGGTGAAGGAACATAGCATTTCCGTTCCCCCCCTCGGGGAACGAGGGTTACCTTAGTAACAGGAGCGTTCCCCTTCGGGAGGGGAACTTCAATGCTATGTGGAAACTTCCACTATGGGGAAATGTTTGGAAAACGCCATAGTGATTGAACCTTACCTTTGCCCCCGATGAGAGGTTTGCCAGGCAAAAGAGAGCGTGAGCGCACCTGTGTCACCAGAGGTGCGGTCTTCCAAGGTCTTCCCTGGCCCTTACTTATCCCACTTCAACAGAAGATTTACGGATTTAGATATATTTTTCGGGAGCGGCAAATGCATCTACAATAATTTCTAGGAATTTAATACGACAGTACATTGGGAAGCGTGCAGTCCCGATAGGGAGGATGCTGCGGAGGCCACCTGCTACCCAAGTGGGGAGACTGGTGGCGAGAGAGCATATGGACTAGCCCTGAGAAGCCAGGGGCCTGGACTAGCCCTGAGAAGCCAGGGGCTCCTCCGCTGAGTCAGATGCTGGGGGCCTCGGAGGAATATCTGCAGGGTTCGCCAGCGGGGAACTTTACTGACAGAGCGAAAAAGCGCACGTATCTCTGTGTTAGAGAGAATGGCGCAGCAAGTGTTTTACAACACCTAACCGAATTTCTCATTTACCGCAAGGAAATCGGCTCCCCTCAAAATTAATAAATCTCGCAATGTGTCGGCCAGCCCGCAGCTCTACAGTGTCTGTCAGAGAGGCGCCGCGTGCTAACGCCCAAAGGATGCGCTCTTCGCGCGCTCTCATTCCTGGGGGACACGGCTCGCCCTGGCTCAGATGAGCGAGGGAGATGGCATTCACGGTTCAGTGGATATGTTCCAACCTCTGTTTGGATACGGCACTTCCCTTCTGCCGATCACTATAACAGATAAAAAAGCTGAGTACGGTCTGTATAATACGCAAAGCACGAAGGACGCAGCAAATAAAGGGGCTGGGTCTGCCTCCTCCATTGGCAGCGCTTGCAGGTTCACTACATAGCTGAAAGAATGCTGTAGGAACCTAGAGCACCTAGGTGGGGGCGGGTCTCAGGTAAAAGTGAGAGTGGGCCGGCCCAACACGCTGGCACATTTCGCTGACCGAAAATGCCCCCAGTTACCCACCCATTTGGCCGATGCGAACGCGACCAGCAGAGCTGTCTACCTGGACAGAAATCTTAAGAGACTGAGTCGAGTGATCGAGCAGACCTCTCCTAAGAGAGATCTCCAAGTGGGTATGAGAGGGAAACAGGAATAATTAATATTCATCTCTCGCGCCTCTGGGAACTGGATGATGAGACGATACTTCCCAGCGCGCCACCATCGCCACATCCTTAGAGCGGGGATGATCGTAACGCCAACCCCTCAGAGTGGAGGGGACAGCCCTAGCTCCAGTCAACTGAAGGAGGATAGCATCACTCTGATCTGGCATGTTTGGGGTTTCCTTCTCGGGGAAAAAGTTAACCACACAGCGAATAGACTCCACTTCAGGGCGTGGGCATGCCTCGTAGAGGGTGCACAGCCTGAGTGACAGTGTTAACCACCTAATCGGTAGGTCACCTAAGTCCTCCGCACTCCATCTATGAACCGTACGTGAGGCATAGATCTGGGTGCGGGTGCCAAATGGTGCCTGTCCCCTGTTTCCAGGGGATGTGCCAGGGAGGGGCCATCACGAGGAGAGTAGAAAGCAGGTCCGATTGGGCCAGAGAGGCGCAATACGAGAGCTGTTCCTCGACCTCCCTGACTTTACACAGTATCTGTGCAAGTAGGCTAACTGGAGAAATGCGTATTACGCACGCCCCGGGGCCAGCTGTAAGCCAGTGGACTTTGCAGGGTTCGCCAAGTGGGGAACTCAAGCGAGAGCGCACGAATCTCTGAGTTAGAGAGAAAGGCGCAGCCCATAACAGCTGGCCAGTCGGGGGTGGAGTCCCCATTTTCCCAGGCGAAACTGGCGTGAGAGCGGATGGCTGCACGGTTGAGCTCGGTGGGGAAAAATGGAATGCAGCGATTGCGCTGCGTATGACTCCGGGGGAGCAGACGGCAGGCGAGCTGAGACATGCGGCGAGAGCGGATATCCCCATGCGGTTGATATACGCCACCGTACTGTCCGTGCTGACCAGCACGTGTTGTCACTCCAGCACCGATAAAGCGGCAGAGAGCGAGGAACACTGCCAACAGCTCTAGGCGATTGATATGCCAATGCAACTGGGTTCCCAGCCCGTGCTGGAAGCATCTGTCAAATCAACAATATTTCTGGACGCCTGTCCTAGAGGCACTTAGGCCTGTAGGAACGAAGGATCGTTCCAGGGGCTGAGGGTGCGGCGACACAGCGTAGTGACAGTCACCTGGTGTGTGCTCGCGTGCCATGCGCGTCTGGGGACTTGATCGTGAAGCCAGTGCTGAAGTGGTCTCATATGGAGCAATCCGAGCGGCGTGACAGCGGCTGCGGATGCCATATGCCCCAGGAGCCTCTGAAAGATTTCAGTGGGACCACTATTTTGCTGTCTAACTCTCTCAGACAGTTCAGCATTAGCGGAGCGCGGTCTCAGGAGAGGCGCGCTGTCATGGTGACTGAGTCCAGCTCCAACCCGAGAAAAGAGATCCTCTGCCCGGGGGCGAGTTTGCTCTTTTCTCGGTTGACCTGAAACCCCAATAGGTGAAGGTGCTGGAACACCTTGTCTCTGTGCATAATCAATTGCTCCCGAGAGAGGGCTAAAATCAGTCAGTCACCGAGATAATTGAGTATGCAGATGCCCGCGAGCCGAAGGGGCGCTAGGGCCCCCTCCGCGAGCTTGGTGAAGACCCGCGGAGACAGAGAGAACCCGAAGGGGAGGACTTGTACTGCCAGGCTCGATCTTAACGCAGACCGCGGAAACTGACGGTGGCGTGGAGTATGGAGACATGAAGTATGCGTCCTTCAGGTCTATTGCTGCAGACCAATCCCGAGGACGAACGCACCGGAGGATACGCTTCTACATAAGCATTTTGAACGGCAGCTTGTGCAGACAGCGGTTCAAAACGCGCAGATCTGGAATTGGCCATAGCCCACTGCTCTTTTTGGTACGATAAAGTACAGGCTGTAAACCCGCTCTCCATCTCGGCTGGAGGGATCGGTTAGATTGCATCCTTCGCCAGGAGGACAGCAATCTTCTCTCGCAAGACAGGGGCGGGCACAGGGCTGACCCTGATGAGAAACACACCCGTGAACTTGGGAGGCCGTTCGTTTTAATCCTCCACATACACCCATCTAGTCGGTCCGGCCGCGGGGCTGGGGGATAAACCATCTCCAGACCCACGACCGAAACAGCCCGGGAAAGCACGGTTATCATGCCTGTTTCAAGATCGGACGCCACCGCGCTCGCTCCCGAGGGGAGGGAGCGGAGGGGGGGAAATCTTTCATCAGAGCATGACAGCCCAGCCTCCGATGCAGTGGTGGACATCTGAGCCTCGGTGTCATCAAGTGAGAGGGCGTCCATCCGAAGATGGAGCGCGTGGAGGAGCGAGAGGTCCACAAGCCCGAGGGCGGCAGATTTACTCTCACTGTAACCCTCAGATCTGCCCGAGTGCCCACCGCGGAGCGGGGGACAACTGGGGTGGGTGGCCCTTTTGCAAAAGCGAACCGCAATATTAACTGCGCAACAGACATGTCACCGAGTGATGGCATGCACTGCCCGCGAGCACCGCATTAACATGCTGGACCCCCAGACATGAAACGCAGTGCTCGTGCTCATCATCCGAGGACAGGAAACCACCCCATCCAAAAACGCACAGTCGGAGCGACGTCTTGAAAAAAGACGCGCTGCACGACCGTGTTGCTCTTTTAGGAAATTCGCAACAATACATACCGCTCTGGAGGACCAGACACAAAGGACGCCAGGCAAGGGAGAAACCCAGCTCGACCGTCTGCCGCTGCGTGTCACACACTCTGGACCGGGAGATCACTCTCGTTCACTCTCTGTCTGAAACTCAGCTGGAGGAACCCTCATCGACTCTCTCAGAAGGCTGTTGAAGTCTCTGAAGTGAAAATGATGATGCTTTGCTTTGCGCGTGCTGTGCTCTTATAGCAAATTGATTGCAACGAGCATCAGGTGCGCAAGCTGAAGCTGCCAACTCATTGGCATTTCATTGGCCCGTTTACATACTCTTTCAGATGATTGGCTTTCTGAATGAAATCCCCATAGTAGAAGTTTCCACATAGCATTGAAGTTCCCCTCCCGAAGGGGAACTAAGCTTTTTTTGGATTGTAACTGATGATCAACAGTAAAAATCACAAATTATACGTCTTTCCAACAGGGAAAACCAGCAACAATCAAGAATGCATGATTATATGGTGTCATGGCTTTGCAATAAAAAATGTTGTTAAATGGAAGTCAATGGGCAAAAACAGCCACTAACATTACAAGAGTGCTAAATTTGCCCAGAGTGTATTGTTGAGTTTTTGAAAAGTTTCAGACCATTTTCCCAAAATATGTGTCAAAATAGAATTTGTCAGCAAAAATCATTTCATTTGCTAAAACACAGAGAAAGTTGTGGCTAAGTTAAAGGTGCAAGTTTGACACGCAGTGGTTGAGCTAGGTATTGCACTCCTTGTTCAAAACACAGGCAAGCACAGGTTGCCAGATTGATGACACTAACAACAGTGAGCCTGACTGTCAAGCCTAAAGGCTTATTTAAGGCTGGTTTAAAACGTATTATAAATAAAAGTAATGCCACTTGATAGAATGAATATTTTTTCATATTAAAATGAGTTTTTGTTCTAACCAACTCCTAAAATTGATATATTAGAAACGGTTTCTGTTTCTTGCTGCTGAACAACAAGATAAACTGATTATGATCACCTCAGGTAAACCTCATGTGCATTATTCAGTGTTAAATGCTAATAATGTGAGTTTGAATGCCATTTTTCGTAAAATGTATTGGCATACTACTGAAAGCATCAGCAGATAATTCACCTCAAATCTTGAAAATAAAATAAACCGTTTAAAATTGAACTTCAGAACTGCAGTGCAAGCCAACACATATCAATGATTCAGCATGTACATATAATAATGTTAAAGAGGTTTAATATGTATTAGTTAAATTATAAACTTTACCACTTCGCTGGAGTGCAGTGTAGTATTCTGCGCTGCTGTGTTCCTTCTAGTGCAAACAGCCCATCCCATTGCTTATCATTACAAATCTCGTCACATAGCATGTTGTTAGGACACAGAGTTACAGTGTAACCTGCTCACCTTCATCTAATTTTGGAGACTGCTAATACTGTCCACCGGAGGTCAGATTTTGGTTGTGGTTGCGTACTTTGAGAGCCTTCCTGACTGAATTAATGAAATACGTTTTCTACCAAGGCAACCTAGGGTGCTGAAATATAATTGGCTAAACTGGCAGTGGGCGGGTTAAAGGGAATAAAACAAAGACAGATGTTCCGGCATATAACGCACATTGTCAAAGCAGACTATCTGACCTCAGCATTGTTTTTCAGATTAACAAGAATGTTCACTTAACGTGTTTCTTAAATATCTGCAAACATATTAGAATATTTTATGCTTTAGAAGAGTCATAAACCTACATACAGCACCTTTAAGCCCCAAAATCACACAAGGGTTAAATTATGCTTGTGCATATAGGTAGAAGAGCGGGAGTTATTATTTTGGCCCTTGTTCTTGAAAACATATTTTGGGGGGGCTTTTGCAGTTCATTGTGGTGCATTTTAGTTTGGTGCAATACAATTGGAAAAACAACTTTAGTAGTCAATGGTTACCAATTTACATTTTCTTTTCAATATATTTTACAGTATATTGTGTTCAACAGGAAAAATAAACTCAAACAGGTTAGGAACAAGAGGAGGATGAGTAAATGAGAGAATTTTTGGTTTTGGGTGAACTTTCCAGTTAAATACATGTCTTGAATTTTTTTTCACATTTTGTTTTTATTTTATAAGACAGATATAGGGCCAAATATTACCATACAAGTCCTTAACTGTGTAACTCACCCATCCGTACGGATGACAGAACAGGGGTCTGGCTCAGGGAAGAAGGCGGCATGGTAACCACGGTGACTAACAGGAAGCGGAAGTAAATCGACAGCAGGAGCGCTGGCAGTTCCGGCATCTTCTACCGCTCCTCATGGAGATGCCTTCTGCTGCCTATAGCACCCCCTAGATAAACACACAAATGAAGATCAAACTTGTGACGTGAGAACCAGCAACATATAGTTTAGTTTCTGAATAGATACAATCTAAAATCATGACAGAAAGGGCTATTTAATATTTCCACCAGAGATACAGTTTACTGCGCACATATTTGACCTTTATGACAACTTGCCCCATTAGTAGACATGAAATGATTTGTGACGCAACAAAAATGTAAAAGGTAACATATGAAATATCAAACCATTATTTTGGGCATGTTTTTTTAGTGTGTGTCAACCTGACATTTATGAAACATCACCTTGCCCTAAGAACACAGTTCAGCCTTTGACTGAATATATGCTAGTGTGGTTTGATTTTTTGTTTGTTTGAATATGTTTACTCAAAATTTAATATCAAAAAATTTTGTTTAAATAATAGAATACAATTAAATATTCATTCATTCATTTTCTTTTCAGCTTAGTCCCTTTATCAATCGGGGTCGCCACAGCGGAATGAACAGCGAACTTATCCAGTATATGTTTTACGCAGTGGATGCCCTTCCAGCTGCAACCTAACACTGGGAAAACAATTAAATACATATTTTATAAAATATGTATTTTAAAATACATAGTTCACCCCAAAACACTTAAATTTAAGGTGACATTCACATACTATAGCAATTACAATCTTTTTTCTAACACAAACACAACTAACTAACACAAAACCTAACCCAAATTCTAACCATAAAGTACAGTATAGTGAAAACATGTAATTAATTAAATTTACTCAGTAGATAAATGAATCAATCATTTAATCAAGCAATCATTTACTCTCCCTTGACTTACTGTTTTTAACACAAAAAGTATATTTTTAAGAGAGCTGGAAACCTGTTACCATTGACTTCCATATGATTTGTTTTTCCTACCATGTAAGTTTGTGGTAACTGGTTTTCGCATTTGCTAAATGACTAAATGTACTTTTGATCAAATTAAAGGTCCCTCTCTGAATAAACATATTAATAATAAAAATAATTCCTACAAAAAATGCCCCAAACTTTGCAAACTCTCCCTTCACACACACAGTTTTTATGGTTTCGTAATAGAGTGGACAGTGCTGCCTGAAACATCATCAAGCACGAATTAGAAAATCTCGTGCTGACACGGGTCATGACATCCTTAAAAGCAGCATCTGGAAATCACTCACACACACACACACCTGAAATGTTTGATTCATACACGCTCTCTGACACGTACAACTCAGAGCAATCTCTATGAACTCTGACCTTTACAGACCTCACAAGATTTATCTGACCAGGGGGAAAAAAAGATGGATGGGCTTCTCCCGCCCTCTATCTTTGTCCATCTCTCCTCCCCCTCTCCTCTCAGTCACTTTGGACGTGTCAGCAGGGCACAGAAAGTGAGAAGGAGAGCAAATGAAGGGAAGCAGCGTGTGTGTATACAGAACTGGGAAAGCCATTATTGTCCTACTATAATTATTGCAGGCAAAATACTAATGACCAGCGTGGCAAAATATAAATCTAAAGTTCACACCCGCTGTTTTGCATATGAGCTTGTCTGAATTACTTGGCAGTCAGAGAGTAAACTGTAAAATCTAAATTATTTAGCGGAGAGGGTGGGAGCCTAAAAAAAGAGAGAACGAGGCGACCAGAAATGTGGAAATAAAAAGCAGGGTATCGAAAGCAGAACAAAAAAACAAGAGAAAGAAAAAAGGGAATGAAAGACAGAAAGGAAAAGGGAGAATATGCTTGAAGAAGGAGCCCTCAGGGAAAGGGAGGAGTAGATAGCAGGCGCTTCATTTGTTTCTTCTTCATCTTTGTAAGTAAGAAGTGAATCTGACAGTTATAATAATAGCGCAGTGATTCATTCTCCTTAATTGATTTGGATTGTGAAATGAGAGTGCTGGATGCAAAGCGTTGCCAGTTGCTGGTTGATACAGACACATTAAGATGTCACCAGGCTTCTGCGAGACCAAGAGGAAGCGTCGGGGAAGCCTTTTTCCCTTCTTATCTTTGCCTTTTCCACTTGTGGAAAGATTCCAGAGCGGAGGCAGGAAAAGACACCCGTCATGTGTCCCTCCTGGCACTCCATGAGCCCAAAGCACAAGAGCTTCATAAAAACCATCAAAAGCCCTCTTCATCAGGGGCTGAAATCATCAGCGAACATAAACACACACTGGCGTGCTGAGGGGCAATTCACTAGGAATGAATTGCACTCGATGATGGAGCCTTTTATTTGCACGCCGTCTGCATTGTTTTAGTGTCTTATTCATGAAAAGTTAACATACAAATCAAATAAAACTGTAAATACAACCATCAATTATTCTCGGTTGTGGAGGGTGCAGCACACTACCACAATCTGTCAAAAATTACACTGTAAAGCGTCCCTCTCCGTTATAGTTTTTGTGTTCTGTAAACCAAAATATGTTTTAATAATAATAATAATAATAATACATTTTGTACATGTGTATCTTAGGTCTCTGGATATTGTGGGGCTGTCTTGGCTGACACGTCTCTACAATGTCACATGGAGGTTGGGAACAGTACCTCTGGACTGGGCAACTGGGGTGGTGGTTCCCATTTTTAAGAAGGGGGAAAGGAGGGTGTGCTCCTCCACAACTATAGTAGGGTTAACACTCTTCAGCCTCTCTGGGAAAGTCTATGTCAGGTTCTGGAGAGGAGGATCCGGCTGACGGTTGAACCTAGGATTCAGGAGGAACAATGCAGTTTTTCGTCCAGGCTGTGGTACACTGGACCAGCTCTATACCCTTACCAGGGTGCTTGAGGGTTCATGGGAGTTTGCCCAAATGTGTTTTGTGGACTTGGAGAAGGCATTCTACCGCATCCCTCATGGCATTCTGTGGAGGGTGCTCTGGGAGTATGGGGTCAGAGGCGCTCTGTTAAGGGCTGTCTCGTCCCTGTATGAAGAGTAGAAGTTTGGTTTGCATTGCCGGCAATAAGTCAGACTTGTTCCCAGTGCATGTTGGACTGCAGCAAGGCTGCCCTTTGTCACCAATTCTGTTCATAATTTTTATGGACAGAATTTCAAAATGCAGCATTGGGCTGGAGGAAGTCTGGTTTGAATGGAACGTGAGACTGACAGACGGATTGGTGCTGCAGCAGCAGTAATGCGGTCGATGTACCAGTCCGTTGTGGTAAAGAAGTAGCTGAGCCGAAAGGCAAAGCTCTCAATTTACCGGTCAATCTATGTTCCCACTCTCACCTATGGTCATGAGCTTTGAGTCATGACCGAAAGGATAAGATCACGGATATAAGCGGCCAAAATAAGTTTCCCTCGCAGTGTGGCAGGGCTCAACCTTATAGACAGGGTGAAGAGATCTGTCACCCGGGAGGAGCTCGAAGTAGAGCCACTGTTCCTCCACATCGAGAGAAGTCAGCTGAGGTGGCTCAGGCATCTATTTTAGATGCCTCCTGGATGCCTACCTAGGGAGGTGTTCCAGGCATGTCCCACTGGTAAGAGGCCTCGGGGAAGACCAAGGACACGCTGGAGGGACTATGTCTCTCGGCTGGCCTGGGAATGCCTCGGTATCCTGGTGCATCAGTATGTCTGGGGAGATGAATGAATAAATGATTGAATAATAAATTTTATTTATAACTAACTATACATTTGAAGTAAACTATCAAAGTGCTACAGAAAAAAAAACATAATGAGATAAAACAAAAGGATGTTAAAATCAGCTACCAACTAAGATTCACAAAAAAAAAAAAGCTGTTTAAACATTAAAAAAAACTCTTAAATAGGTATCCATTCGATGTTTATTTAGCCCTCAGATGTTCTACAAGAGCATTCTATAGGCCTGGGGCAATATGTTTAGGATTTGTTTAGGCTTTATGTTCGGTTTGATTAAATAATTTCTTGTGCAATTGTTTTGTTAGATTGCTTTATTTGAATAAGTGTGAATACAACCATCCAAATCCTGGTGCACAACAAACAAATGGACTCAGACCTCTAGAAATGTCTCTGTCTACATCCTAATGAAGTCTAGAGTGGATTTACTGTAATACGAGTTGCCAGACAGACTATAAACATCACAACAAATAAAAAACTGGACATTGTGTTATAAAATGTGACCATAAAATGGACAGAATTCTCAATCATACACAGTATTGTCCATTACTGTTCAATATCGACATCTGTAGCATGTCTCCATTTCAGATTATTGATTGTGTGCATGAAGAATGAATTCCTGGTCTGTTTTGACTCCATTACACATTTCATAATGTCTTTGTGATATATTGTCATCAAATAAAAAATACACAAGCTTATACACAAGCGATGAGCAATTGTTATAGATGTTTGGTAACTTCTGTTGCTAAATTTATTTCATAAAAGGCAATTACATTTTTTGTTTTGAATCTTTATACAA
Source organism: Danio tinwini (assembly GCA_903798205.1). Taxonomy (NCBI): domain Eukaryota; kingdom Metazoa; phylum Chordata; class Actinopteri; order Cypriniformes; family Danionidae; genus Danio; species Danio tinwini. Next base: position 5,780,709 of record CAIGQZ010033112.1, read on the forward strand.
ATGCGAAATATGATTTTTTTGCTACTAAATTCTCATCATTATGATACTGTATATACATGCACATGTGAAAAAAAGTTACTAAAAATGAAATGGGGGAGCACGGTGGCTCATTGGTTAGCACTGTCGCCTCACAGCAAGAAGGTCGCTGGTTCAAGTGGGAGTTCAAGTTTGCATGTTCTCTCCATGTTGGTGTGGGTTTCTTCCGGGTGCTCCCACAGTCACAAGACATGCAGTATAAGTAAATTAGATTAACTAAATTAGCCATAGTGTATGAGTGTGTGTGAATGTGGGAGTGTACAGGTGTTTTCCAGTACTGGGTTGCAGCCAGAAGGGCATCCGCTGCATAAATCATATGCTGGAATAATTGGTGGTTCATTCCACTGTGGAGACCCCTGATAAATAAAGGATTAGGTTGAAGGAAAATGAATAAATAAATGCATCTGAACTGAAATGCAAAAAAAAATTACACATAATAATAATAAAGATGTCCAAAATATTTCATTAAATCATTCTGTCTGCCTCTATTAAATGCACAATATTAAACTGAGAAACTGCTATTAACCTTGCTATTAGGTGGTTCACTCATAATTTACTTTTTTTTACTATAATCAAATTGAGCATGACAATATTCAGAAATAAAATAGAAGAAAATAAAACTACAAGTGATAGAGTAAACAAAACGTAAACCAACATTCACTGGCTGTTTAAAATGCAGAAAGTTTTTTTGGATATCATAAATGCTTCCCATAGTGGGATGTTAACCACACTATACAGGTACATAAAACACAGACATCTGTGAATGAGGCTAATCGTACAAATGCCAAAACGTATAAATTACTTGCCTTCATTGTGAAAAGAATAACGATACATTAGGAGGTTAGCTAATGAAATTATCAAAAAGATCATGGTTCATTCTAATTTTCACTCTCTGCCTCATAAAAAATCTAGCCTAGACCAATATAGAATTCAAGGCCATCAAAAAACCCTGTTTCAACCAAACCTTTCAGAAATGTAAGAAAATGCCAACCACTGCGATTGGTGAACTTCATTGCACAGAATATGTGATGTGCTGTGATACTTGAAATGACCAGTAGTGTAATACAGCTGTATACTTTATGTTTGAACCAGTGGGACCACAATGATTGCAAAAGTTTGTTTCAAAATATTTTTTTTACTCAAAAAAAATCTAGATTAGATATCTGCTGAATTAGACAGTTTTTCCACTGAGGGAGCTGCAGAAAACATTTAAGCTCAGATGCACACACAATCAGATTTTTTCAGCCGTAGTTCTTTGTTGTTGTGAATAACTAAGAAGAGTCTGTTGTGGAATCATTCTCATTCAGTCACTCACTCAGTAAAGGTTTTGAAAAACACTTCCAATAGCTTGATCTATGGAAGAGTGTTTGGTTTTGGATGTGCAGTTTTGGCATCCAAGGTCAAAACAATGTCAGGCAAGCTTCTCAAAAGTTTTCAGTCTTCTGATTGACGGACAGACATGAGTTGTCCATCAATTTGAGGTATGGTTTTATTGCTTAAATGTGTGCATTTCAAGGGCCTTTAGATTTTTTTTTCATCACACTTGTACATTTACAGCTTTGTTAAACTAAAATGGCCAATTTTTATGAAGCAAGAAGCTTGTTTTTGAGCTCAAATGCCACATTCAGAAATGGAGTAACTTCTCTCAATGGACGAATCAAACAGAAGCGGCTCGTCTCACTCTAATTCACCATCTCTTCTTGTCAGTTGATTCACTTTCTTACTCTGACAGTCTTTCAGCGGCGCTGCGCTTTGAGCCACTTTCTTTGTCCTCAACCTACCTCGTAACACACACACACACACACACACATGCACCTCTCACTCTTACAAAGAGAAAATCCACCAGCCTGACAGTCGATCCTTCCTTTTTCATGCCTTTTTCTGATCCTACACTTCTCTTTGCATTTCTACCAAGCTCCCTCAAACGTTTTCATGCTTTTGAGGGGGGGGGGGGCTGTTTCCATGAGCTGTCCTTTTTGACAACATGGGTCACTGATGCTGTTCACACATAACACGCAAACACCAGTTCATGTGTGTTTTGACAGATCTGCTTCTCCGACATTGACAAGGCCAGCCCTGAGGTACAGCACAAACATCTGTGTCAAATCCAGATTCGTCACACACACGCACACGCATGGATGAACGGATGCACTAGTGATTGGCACGGGCCTTGGACTTTGTTCACAGGATGCTGACTTACCTCACAGCAGAAAGCAATTCGCTCTCTGCCCACTCACAGATAAACACCATGCAATTAACAATCCAACAGTTGTGATCGTGCCAGTGACGGACCAGTGTCTTGGCAGGATTCGAAAGATTTGCTTTGGGATGCAGGTGTGGTCGGTTGGTGCTGCATTTTTGATGGTGTTTTAACACGTCGGGGCTGGTACATTGTAAATATGTGATAAGATATGAAGATGAAAAGCGTACACCAATGCGAAATCTTGTTCTTTGTGTCAGATGAATGATTTAACCGACCCTGCTGTGCCAACAGATTTAAATGAGAACATTTCAGCTGTACGGCTCTTTCAGCATTCCCTTTGGCAGAGTAAACAAACACGATGATTCCTCAAGCATGACGTTTGCAGACGCTCTTGGGAGCCTCGGCACGTTCAGACTTTTTAATTCTTATGGCAACGTAGAGTACAGACCGCTGTTTAAAGTGTAAAGCATAGCATAAATGTAAAACACTTACAGGGCTGCCGATTTACAGATTGCAAAACATTGTAGCGAATCTGGTGATGAATATGCATGCTTCATTATAACACAAACACATACTGTAGCATCTAAAGAGTGCATATCTCTTCATATCACTGGGCATTTGCTCTGACGCTGGAGAAGGAATTCGAATAAAATTTCTAAAACAATGATTTGTGTATTAGGAAATTATTTCATGTCTATAAAAAAAAGGTTTGACTGAATTAATGTGGCTTAAATCATCCATTAATTTCTAAAATTGCGTGGTTAAACCTGTCACATTTTTCCCGTTTTTCACTTGCTTTTAACTGAATGTGCTGTCATCATCTGCCCACCGTCATGTTGATTGAAACTGTCAACTTCATAACTTTTCTTTTTGAAATGGAAAACAAAGTTATGGTTTTGCATTATTCAGAAGTAAATTAAAGATCTGTTAAATTGATAATATAGCAAAAGTTTTTGAAATGGGCTGTCTGGTCTCTGGAGCAAAAGTTTGGTTTAATACATCAGACTTGTTCCCGCTACATGTTGGACTCTGGCAAGGCTGCCCTTTGTCACTGGTTCTGTTCATTATTCATTTGAACAGAATTTCTGGGTGCAACCTAGGGCCACAGGAGATTTGGTCCAGGGAGCACAGAATTTCATCTCTGCTATTTGCAGATGACGTTGTCCTGTTGGCTTCCTCAGACCTGGACCTTTAGCAGGCACTGAGATGGTTTGCTGCAAAGTGTGACACTGCAGGGATGAGAATCATCACCTCCAAGTCTGAGGCCATAGTGCTCACTCAGAAAAAAAGTGGCTTGCTATCTACAGGTTAGAGGGGAGTCCCTGCCTTAAGTGAAAGAGTTCATATCTTGGGGTTTTGTTCACAGGTGAAGGAAGGATGGAAATTGAGATTGACTGGTGGATTGGTGCGGCAACAGCAGTGATGCAGTCGTTGTTCTGATATGTTGTCATAAATAAGTAGCAGAGCTAAAAAAAAGCAAAGCTTTTGATTTACTGGTCAATCTACATTGCTGCTTTCACCTATGGTCTTGAGCTTTGGGTCATGACCGAAAAAGACAAGATCTTGTATACGTGGCTGAAATGGGTTTGCTTCGCTGGTAGGCAGGACACATCCTTAGAAATAGGGTGAGGAGCTCATAGTAGAGCTGCAGCTCCTCCACATCTAAAGAAGCCAGCTGATGTGGCTCGGGCATCTGTTCTGGATTCCTCATGGATGCCTGGAGGTATTGCAGGCTTGTTCCACCGGGAAAAGACCCTGGGGAAGATCTTGGACACACTTGAGGGACTATGTAATGTAATGTAATGTGTATTTATATATTGTGTTTATTGTGTATGGCCATACACCCAAAGCGCTTCACAATCATGGGGGCGGGTTTGTCTCTCCACACCACCACCAGTGTGCAGCAGCCACTTGTCTCTCAGCATCTACTTGTTTCTCGACTATGTCTCTCGGCTTACCTAAAAATGCCTTGGGATCCCCTGTGTCTGGGGAGAAGGAAGTGTGGTGTACTAAATAATGATGATGATGTTGATGAGGATGAAAAGTTTTAAGTAGATTACAGCACTGTCAAAATATGTTGTCATAAAAAAAAAAGGTTTTCGGTTTGAAATTTAACTTAGAAATGTCAACATGTGAATTTGAAATGAACTCAAATTTGAAGTTAAAAAATAACTAAAACTTATTTTTCTTTGCATTCTGACTTTCAACTACATACAAATTTTTAATGTCTTCACGTTCAAAATGTTTCTACATTTTTATAACCCTTTTTGTAAAACTTTTTAACTTATTTTTAATAAAGATTTTAACAGAAGTTTTCAGTTTTTGCAGAAAAAAAATTACCCATGTGTGGAGCTCCACCAATCACAGTCAGCACAATCCACACTCCACGCTCACATGAAGGTTGTAAAAATTTATTTCAGTTGTGTTATTTGCAATGCTTCAGAATTACAGAGGCAGACATTTTGACCATTTTACAGTTTTGTTATTGAAAAAATGAATAAACCCATATAACATATTGCCCTAATTTTTCCTAAATTTGTGTACATTTCATTTTAGCATTCATATTTTACTAAAGTTATACAGAGTCAAATTAACCACATACACTTTAACATCTGCAACTTTTTTCCTGTGCCTTTGAATATACAAACAAACCTCTGTAGCCTAGCAACGATTTGCTAACAAAAACATAACTTTCCAAAAACAAAACATAAATCGTCTATAGCTAAAAACATAGCTGTGCTTCAGTTGAGATATGTCTTTCTCTGCGGTGAAAAGAATTAGCTTTCATGCTTACATGATGTATGCACCTTTGGAGCAGGAGTAACTTGTACACAATTATAAACTGCACAGTATTGAAAAGGTCATATTTTTAGGGTGATGACTCCATGAAATAAGACGACAGACATTCAAAGCTTATATCAAATTCCCAAGAACCTCTGAATGTAAATATGATTTGTTACAGTTTTATATGAATGGTCAAATTGACTGCTATGGCCATTCTAGTTATAGAATTCTGGTAGCTGGTTAAAACCATTAAGAACACTTTACCTTTCTCTTTTTTCTGATTATTTCCTTTAAAGAGGACTTATTATGCCCCTTTTTACAAGATGTAAAACAAGTCTCTGATGTCCCAGGAAACTGAAGTCATTGCATTAGCAACAGAGATGAGGTTCTCAAGGTGAATGTGCACCTTGGCTCTAAGGGCCAAACAACAACAAAAAAGGTCAAGAATCTTGGTGTGACTCTGGAGTCAGATCTGAGTTGCAGTAGTCATGTCAAAGCAGTAAGTAAATCAGCATACTATCATCTCAAAAACATTACAAGAATCAGATGCTTTGTTTCCAGTGTGGACTTGGAGAAACTTGTTCATGCTTTTATCAGCAGCAGGGTGGATTAATGGACTCCTCACTGGCCTTCCCAAAAAGACAGTCAAACAGTTGCAGCTCATCCAGAATGCTGCTACCAAGATTCTGACCAGAACCAGAAATTTAGAGCACATCACACCTGTCCTCAGATCTTTGCACTGGCTCCCAGTAATATTCAAATTAATTTCAAATTATTATTACTTGTCTATAAATCACTAAATGGCCTAGGACCTCAATACATTACAGATATGCTCACTGAATACAAACCTAACAGATCACAGATCATTAGGATCAAGTAAATTAGAAATTCCAAGGGCTCAGTCAAAGCAGGGTGAATCCGCTTTCAGCGATAGCGCCCCTCGCTGCTGGAATCAACTCCCAGAAATGATCAAATGTGCTCCAACATTAGGGGCATTCAATTCAAGACTTAAAACACACCTGTTTAGCTGTGTCTTTACTGAATGAGCACTGTGCTGCGTCCGACAGATCACACTTTTATGTCTTTCTTTTCTTTTTCATTCTTTTATAACCTGTTAAAACATTTAAATCTGTTTTATGAATTTTTTATTCTTTTAATCATTTTTATTTTCTAGTTTCTTTTATTCTTGTTTATGTAAAGCACTTTGTCGCTTTAAGTTCTAATGATATTGTGTTCCCAGCCCTCTTTTCAAAAGACAGTGTAGCTTCAAATGCCTATGCCTAAGCATAGCAGCAGATTCAAAACAGGACAAACCTGTATCTGTATTTGTAATTCTGTTATGAAAAATCAATGGGAAAATATTTCAGGAATCCAGTGCAAATGGCACTATTTCTAATTTCAGTTCCTTTGTTGTGGCCATTTAAAATTCCACTAATAGAAATTTTTAAGTGAAAAAAATCTAAATCTTGAATTTAAGCAGGGAATTCATCTTAACTACTTTCATTGGTCATGTTTTATCTGGCCTAGGGCACCAAGTGAGTCAGAGCTGCCATCTGTGCCACCTCAAATATCAAAAATAGGTGCATGGCAGTGTATTGGAGCAGCAGCCGTCAGTATGATTTAACCTTTACAAACACCAGCCATATTAATTTTTATGAACTTTTTTATCAGACAACAGTGTTTACAGAAAAGGACACTTATTGCTTGTGAAGATGTTAAGTCGCAGCTCAACCAATGATTTCCATGATGTGTTGTGACATTCATCCCGTCTCTCCTGCTCTCTCTATCACACAGCCGCTCACACACATATTGACACCAACATTAAATGAGTCAGATGACATTTGCTCTATCCGTCCCTTTCTCGCATAGCCAGATTATGCTGCCGTGGCAACAGGGTGAAATGGGAAGAGAAAGAGAGAGAATGCATCTGATGTTTCAGGATGTTAATGTTGGTTTTTCATCTTCTCCTTGTCTCTTACCTTTGAAGTTCATCAGTATGAAAATGATACAGTGAAGTTTGATCTTTTCACTTGCGATGAAGCTAAATTTGATTATAGGCTCCTTAAAACCAAGATTATTGTTTATTCCTGACTAAAATAGGATGTTGCAGTTAATTCTAAGTATCTTTGTAATACTGTACTGCACTACAAAGTCAGTATTTATTATTATAAGTGTGCAACAAGGCAAATGCTATAAATGTAAAAAATAATTGCTTTTCACACACCCATTCACTTAACAGTTACACTACTTTTGTATGTACAGTGTATTGCTAATACATTTTACTTTTATTCACTAATCATCAATAATCCTGTTAACCAGTCACAACATTTGGTGAATGTAGCGCTGTGGCTTGTCTGTTTAAATTAAGTCATGCTTTTCAGTTCAGCTTCTTTCTGTGTGAATAAGGCTTATTATAGATTGCGCCCACAAAATTGCCTGCATCGCAATTACCGTCATGCTATTAACACACATGGATGTTTGAGTATGTTTTCTATTGATTATCAAAACATCCTGCCTATTTGCTGCTTGCAAATTGTTTATGTGGACAATTTGTGAGTGCGTTTGTGTGGTTATACGTTGAAACTGTGCCAAAAGCAACAGATCAGTTTGTGACCAAATAGAAAATAAAAGCTAAGAAATTGTGAGTCCTTAGAGTAATTCCTTCATCCAACAAACCTGATCATATCATGGTACAGATGATTAAATGAGCATATTTTTAACAGAATTATGTGGTGTGTTAGTTCAGTTTGCCCATTTGCATAATTATTTTAGTGAATCAGGCATTAAAATAATGGAAATGTCAACAGCTCAATCTTAGTGAATACTGTGATGTGAATAAAATGGGTCATGAGGGTTAGTGTTTGGAAATTGAGATTTTTACATGATTTGAAATCTGAATAAATAAGCTTTCTATTGATTTGTGGATGTTAGGATAGGGCAATATTTGCTTGAGATACAACCCAGCAGGTACACAACATCAAAAGACAATAATATAGGTTCGATTTAGGTTGTGACGTCAGGTGACCAAAATTCAATGTCTAAAGACAACGTTATTTTGACGTCCAATAACGACATCAAATGATGTTAATATCTGGTTGACTTTAGGTTGGCAACCAAAGTCCAACATCTGATAGATGTCATAGTAGTATTGTCCACACAACGTCAAGCTGCAACATCATTAGACATCAATATTTGGTTGATTTTAGGTTGGATGTTGGACATTGATGTCAGTTCTGACGTCAACCCGATTTTCATCCCAAACAAACTGCAACATCCCTACGATGGGGTACAACGTCAATCTGATGTCATGTTGACATCCTGTGCCTGCTGGGAACTATGTAAAAGTCTGTAATCTGAGGGTTAAAAAAGTCAAAATACAGGGGGAAAAAATCACCTTTAAACTTGTCCAAATGAAGTTCTTAGCAATGCATATCACTAACCAAAATTTAAGTTAGTGTAGAAAATTTACAAATTACTTAATACTTCATATTGTAATCATTTTTGGCATAAAATAAAAATGTATCATTTTAATGTATTTTATGGCTATGTTGTGCACTTTAAGATTTATATAGCACAAAATAACAACAATAAAAGCCTTTTCTAAAAGGTGAAGTTTCAATTTGCTCTTGAACACAGATTTGTGAGAGTATTCTAGGAGAAAGAGGTAGACTATTCCACAATTTGGGGCCCACAATGGCAAGTTTGATCTAGGAACTTTGAACAAATTCTGATTTGATGATCTTAACCATCTAGCAAATATGTTAACAGTCACAAGTTCAGATAAATAATTAGGTGCCGAACCATTTAAAACCCTAAATTCAAAGAGTAAAATTTTAAAACTCTATTCTAAGACATAATGGCAACCAGTGCATAGAAAGTAAGACAGGGATAATGTGCATACATTTTTCAGAGTGCCAGTAAGAAGTCTAGCAGCTGCGTTTTGGACCACTTGTAGACTATTTATATAGGATTGACCAAAACCTATATTAATTGAGTTGCAGTAGTCCAGACGCGAAAATATAAATGCATGTATTACTCTCTCAAACTCAGCAGGGGTTAAAAAGTCTCATTTTAGCCAGTAATCTCAACTGAAAAAAGCATGATTTAACTACTGCATCAACCTGCTTACACACACAAAAAAAGATTGCTGCTTGTTCAAACTACTTATATAAAGTGAGCTAAAACAACACAATTCTTCAGGGGGGGGCAACTCAATCGATTTATGTTCAAGTTAATTTAACTTAATTGATTTGTGTTGGGACAATATTGTGTGGAACCCTACATTTTTAATGTATCAAATAACAGGGCAGAGTCAAAGACAACACTTACAATCAAAATATTATGTTTACTCTTTGTTCAAGCTACTTGTTTAAAGTGAGCTGCAACAACTAATGCAATCTCATGGCTAATTCATATGGCTTCGTATGTTCTCATTGGTACAATTTAGTGGGATTTGCTTATGCCCCAGTGATGGTTGGGTTTAGGGGTGGGGTTGGGTTGGGTGCCATGCCTCTTTTCTAAAATTGTAAATTTTCAAACGACTGAACCAGTACGAATTTGCACAAATTAGCCACTAAACTGACAAAATGTAAAATATTTGCATTTTCTCATGAGATCAGGCTGACAGTAACACTATTATTGATTTTTTTTGGGACACATTAATTGTTTTATGTTCAATCCACTTACATTTGAAAAAAAAATAATAACTAGGGCCAGACAGAATCTGTGGATGTTTTTTGCAATTTCTGCAGAGAATTTTGGTAAAAATCTGCAGATTTCTGCGGAATTATTTTGGGAGTCTCTCAACTAAAACCTTAATATGTGAAATATGTGTAATTTAAAAACTGAATAAATTCAGATTTATACACATTTACTCAAGTTAATAAACAGAATTAATGATGGGCTAAAAATCTGTGGAAATCTGCAGAAAATCTGCAAAATACTGCGCGCGCAGATTCTGTGTGGGCCTACTAATAAGTGAGTAAACTTAATTCCTTCCTGTCCCAACACAAATCGATTGCATGGAACCCAGTATTTTTTACAGTGTAGGTTTTTACTAATGGCTTTACATAATCAGTTAAACTTCCCATCATTTTGATTTAAGCTACCAGAGACAGCTAATGGTCCAAAGACAATTGCCTCAGTCTTCCTCTTTTTTTTTTAATTGAACATCCAAGCTAATGTCTGACAAACAGGCAGTTAAGGCACATAACCCAGCCCAATCAGATTGGTTTTGAGGTCCAGAGTCACAAGTAATAATGGTAAAAAATAACTTTTTTTCTTTCTTCTCTGGGTGTATTTGCAAATTGTTGACGTAAATTATTTGTTACTCAATCATTAATTAATTAAATACAAATGTGTTGATATGATGAAGTGAATAGAAAAAAATGAGCCTCTTTCAATAGCATGTGAACACTGAGGAGGATCCTGTATGACTGAAAAGTTTGTTTATTTTTAACATGTACTGAGCACATTTCTGCACATTACATTATATGAATAAACAGACCCATAGCCAGGGGGCATTCGAGTGGTTCAAAAGGCTCACCCCTCATTGACAAAGGTCCAAAATTTGTCCCATACAGTGCTATTTTGACTGCTATGCCATCATAAATTGTAAAAATAACCCGTCGAAAAAGGCTTTAAGACCATGCTGAATCCTCTGTTGGCTGTTGCTTCGGCCTGACTTCAGTTAATCAGTTTGTCCAATGCAAACAATTATTATTTATCCAGTGCAACATCCAGCTGTGCAAAAAAACATAAGAATCTGACATAAGGGAGGTCATCTTTCATACTGACCTACTGTATTGTTGTTAAATATAGAAAACATTTTATTCCTAATCTTGGACCTTATTCTGGAAACAAAAAATGACCAATAAACAGGTGTAAAGCACCAAAAGTGGAGCATATTAAAATGAATTTGAATACTAATTTGGCTATTGTTGTCATCCATGAATTTTCAAACATACTTTTTTTACAAGAGAGGCTAGAAAATTGTAAATCACCAAATTATTATTATTATTATTATTATTATTATTATTATTATTATATTAAGTCATACTATTAATATAATTATGTAAATTCTGACTGAAGAAAGTTGAATGTAGCCTACTGGTCAGCTTGTTATTTGCCTAACAAATGACAATAGACTAACAGTTTTTATTTTACAACTTTAACAGATTCTAATTTTGTCTAGTGATATATGATGGAATAAATTTGTATTTAAAATATATCTATTCATATTTCTTTATTGTAAATCATTAGGAAATATTTTTTTCCAAAAAGCTATAATAATTAGCTAAAAATAGTGGTTTAATGTCACTAAAAAGCAGTATTTAAATGTCAAATAAATAGAAAATGAGGCGAATAACTGCAGTGAGCTGGTTACGGGCCTGATAAATATGAAGTAATTATTTGTATACACTGTTAAACATTTCAAGATTAATTTTTTGACTTTTGATTCTATTTAGTGGTATTGACATTTATTCCACTTGACAAATCTTGCCAGGAAGTGCAAAACAACATTACAAAGTGTGAAACACTTTTATGAAGCTCAAGACAAATTTACATTTTGGAAAATATTTTTACCTATCATAAGACACAATTATATAGGAAAAACAATTTTACCAAGGATGAAACAAATTAACATTTTATTAAAAAAAACAAAAAAAACAAGACGCAAAACACTTTTACCAGTCCCAAAACAAATTTACAATGACAGATTCTTTACAGAAATGGAATGTACCACACACCGGTAGTGATGCGGTGAAAAGTGTTGTAGTTGGTGGTGAGCGCGGTAAATTTGTGTTGTGGAGTACATGGCATAAATAAAGTTTATGGTGACTGAACATGGACTGCGGGGTTGTTTTGGAACAAATTTTGGAGGGGTGAGCCTTTCGAACCACTCGAATGCCCCCTGGCTACGGGTCAAGGGTTGTTTTGCCCATTTTGTAGCAAACACATGAGCAGCTTAAAGTGGTTTTGCTTTTTGTGTGGTCGGTGTTTGGAGTTTCTAAAGGAAGCACCAGACATACTGCATCAATGTGTTCAATATTTTAACGAGGGACACTTGTACACTGTAATCGTGGACATGATGTCAAGTGTACACGGTGTAAACGTCTGCTTGAGGATTCTTAAAAGTAAGCCGAATGAAGCCGGTGTTACGGTTTAACTGGTGTCTGTGTTAACTGGTGACGCTTTTCAGATGTAAACTATTCACATTTGTAGATTTGTCGCTTTTTCACAGCAACAAAACATGTCTATACCAAATAAATATTCCTATTACTTGGTATCAGTGTCATTGTAAACATTATTGATTTTAATATTTGTGTGGCAGAACATTATATAACCAAAATTAATGTAAAGAAATAATTATAATTTGCATGTCAACAGGATTCGAACCCAAGTCAAAAAGTTCAGCACAGGTATCAATCTATCATTCAACATACAGTATGTTGTGCTTGGGTTTTGCACTCGTGTTAACTTGTTTCCACGTACTCGCATTTACATGTTTCTACATATTCTCATGCTGATATTTTCTCAGAATAGCTCTAAATGACAAACGATTTTTTATTGCAGTTGGTCAAACCATATTTTTTGTAGTTGTAGGCTCATGTTAACCTGTGCCTTTGGACTCGTGTTAACCTGTGTCTACAAAGTCACGCACAAGCTGATATTTTTCATTGTGTGGTACATTCCGTGTCACTTCCAGTGTGTGGTACATTCTCTTTCCATAAAGAATCTGTCATTGTAAATTTGTTTCCGGACTGGTAAAAGTGTTTTTGCGACTTGTTGCGTCTTTTTTTTTATGTATATTTGTTACGTCCTTGGAAAAATCGTTTTTTTTCTATATAAATAAAACCATAATTTTATGTATTATTTTCTGCAGCTGGGGTGCCTGAAAAAAACAGCAAAATTATGGCTGTTAAATGACAGAAATTTATCGTAAAATAATGGACATTAAATTGCAGAAATTTTCTTAAATTTAAATTTCTGGTAAATTTCTGTAATTCAACTTCTGTTATTTTACAGTAAATTTGTGTAATTTAGTGGCCTTTATTTTACGTTTTTTCCGGCACCCCAGCTGCAGGAAATAAAGTGTAAAATTACAGATTTTTTTACAGTGTAGGCAAAAAATCTTTTCCAAAATGTAAATTTGTCTTGAGCTTCATAAAAGTGTTTCACACTTTTTAATGTTGTTTTGCACATACTGGCCACCATACTTTTCAATAAAATTTTGTTGAGTATTTGATCGGTTACTGAGTTTGAATAATTTTTTTAAGGAATCTTCTCTCAAATAATGCAGATGGCCACAATTCATTCTTAGTAAATACTATAAGTTGAATAAGAAGATGTGATTACTTACTGTAGTTAAATATTTAAATAATTTACTTTCCTCAATTAATCTCATCTCATAAGAACAGATATGACAAGAGTATTTTTAACACAATTTAGCACTCAGTGCAGATGGCCACAGTTCATTTTTAGTGAATAATTTGAATAAGTTATGCAAGTATTGTATACTTTACTCATCAAACATGGTCTTATAGCAGAGATGATTAAATGAGAGTTTCACACATTGGTCCAGTTACCCTATTTAAATCATTATTTGAGTGAATTTTTAGTGAATTTAGTCTGAAACCATGCAGATGGCAGCTCGTTCTTAGTTACAGTAATACTGTGATGTGAAAAAAAAGTGAAAGGAATGATGTGAGCACTTAGTGGGACGGGATGTGAGCACATTGTTTACTTACAACAGTGTACGTAGATGATGAAATGAATCAACAGTGCCTCAAAGTGTTGAGAGAGTGTTAAAAAAACAACCCATTTTATCATCTGTACTCAGATTTGGGAAAGCAAAGTAAATGATGCGAGCACCAGCAGATGCAGTGTGCATGTACTAATGCCTCTAAACAACTTTTGACCTCAGAGAACATGATTTTCTCTCTACTATGCTCACAGACGGAGATGCGCTAAATCCCCTGGGGGTCTCGTCTGAATTAGTCAACACCAAGCTCATCACCTCGTGCGCACACACTTTTGAAGCAGCTCCACTGCTAAAGCAGCTGTTTCAGACGGGATTGGGCCTGCAGGGTTCTTGCTAATTTCTGAGTACACACTGAGTATTCCTGGAGGTTCAGGGGGTAAGCGCGTGGGACACCTGTTAGCAAGCACAACAGAATCTCATTAGATAAGCAAAAGCCTGTTGAAATCCAGTTATCGAGCTCACTGAGATCTAATTAAGCTTAACTTAACCAGCAGAATCCCAGGTAGAATTTGAGAGGACTTATTAAAGCCCGCATAAAGTTCCGCAGATCTGGCTCCTGTGATTTTTTTTATAGCTAAAATGTTTATTAGGCCACCAGCGATGTGTCATTATGGTAATGGGCCATATGCTAAGAGGAGAAACCAAATAAGCGAAAAGACTTTGTATTTATGGAAGCACAAACATTTAATGCGAGATTAGCATGGCCTCGTTTCATAGCTCAGTGAGTCGGGACTAAGGGTTTGAACACATGCATAATGCATGTGTGTGTTTGTGTGGGTGGGTGTGTGTGTGTCCTTCCCAAAAAAAAACTTTCCACCATTCATAAGAGATCAGAAGATGATCGCAGAAACTATTACCATACAAATTTCACAAATGTATTTTTCATTCTGTTAAAGTAGCACAAGTCCACTGTGATTTCTCTCAAAATCTGATTTTTATTTGCGCTTTTCTTTTTTCTTCAAGCTGTTCTTTTTTTGGCAAATATATTTATAAATATTTTGTGCAGATATAATATCATATGCATACAAAAAATAAGTAATACACTGTTCTGCTTTTTCACATCTAAGATCCAATGACCATAAAAACAATGTATTAGTATAATGTGTTATAAAATAACAGTACATGTAAAAAATTATTAAATAACAAAAACTAATGATAAAAGTAATAAATAAATGATAGAAAAGCTTTATTCCTCTTCTGCTTCAATATCAATAGTGTTTATAAAATTCAAGCTGTACTTTAAATCTTAGCAAAGACAAAAATATGTCAAATAGAGTCATATTTTACTTTTGCATTTTACTTGAACATTTTCCACCCTCTTGCCAGCCTTTAGAATGACTTTGTGCTGCTGTGCCTTTAAGAAACACCCACTTCCCTTTAAAAATGAGCAACAGCATTGAGTGCTGCTGTGCTTCAGTCCTCACACACTGGCAGTCATCTTGCTGTTGTCAAATATAGTTTCTGGCCACCCCATCCATCAATAACAACCTCGGTGAAAAGCCTGCATTACATTGTTAAGTGAACCTTTCACAATCTTAAAACTGGCCTACGTGTGCTGCTCAGAATGTTCAGATCAAACTGACACAATCAGGGACCTTTGCTCATTTCTACTGTTGGGCTCCTTTAGAAAGATCTGCAGTTGCTGCACACACGCACAGCCATGGTTGGCATTTAGAAAAATAACTTGTTTCAGTCATAGACAGTTGTCATAAACAACATAAACATTCTATTTTGTGTAAGATGAAGTTATTTAGACGTTACTAATCTAGTTATTTGATTGTTTCCATATAGTAAATTCTCACAAAATGTCAGGCATTAGCACTCATAGGATAATTCTGATTATAACATCCATGGAATTACCATTGTTTTCATTAAATGTGCTTAAATTCTTGCCACCAGGTCTTCAGCTCAAGCACATTTCACCACTAAAGAAAAAGTAAAACTTAAAACTAATAATTCAAAGATACAAGACAGGAAGTTTGAGCAGAGGAGAAATGGTCGTGCCCAATTGAGCCTGGCTTCTCTTGAGGTTTTTTCCTTTCCTTTTTTCGTCAATTAATGAAATTTTGCTCCTCGCCATTGGCTTGCTTGGTTTTGGGACTTGTGGAGCTGCGCATCGATGGATTTGCTCCTCAGTGTTTGAACTTTCAGCAGTGAAATTTAAACTGCACTGAACTAAACTAAACTGAACTTCAACTCTGGACTGACACTGTTTCAATTTACTAAACTTCTATGTTAAGCTGCTTTGCCACAATCTACATTGTAAAAGCACTATATAGATAAACATGAATTGAATTGAATTAAATAAAAATGTAAATAAATAGTTAATTCCTAAATAAATACAAATATAACAATAAACGTTTTTATGGAAAAAAATAATACTTATTCATTTAGTGATTTATAAAGAATAAAATAATTGGACAGTGTCCTCAGAGGAGCAAATTTGCAACATGTAACATGGGAGACTTTCAGCTGAAATATGCCAATTGAAGACTAAGTCCAATGACTAATCTGGGCTGCTTTTCCAAAAGCATCTTGAGCTAAGCTTACCATAGAGACCACTGGTGCCAATGTTTCTGCTTAGCCTTACAATGCTTTTGTGAAACGAAGCTCAGATCATTTATTCCTTCAATTATTTTTAGCATCCTTATGCTGGGCTCAGACTACGCAATATATTAGTTTATTATTAAAGACACTGTGTCAGACTATGTGCTTCTGACTGCTAAACTGTCATGCACAAGAAAACAAATTGCTTGTTGAGAACTAGCGTGTTTTCTACCGATGGTTTTGTCGCCATAAAAACCCAAAGAGGCACCAGTCTTTTGAATTATTCTGCCTAGCAGCTATCTATGTTGATCCTGGAACATCATTTTTGTTGGAAAATGTAATTCATACCTATTTCCTACCCCTAAACCCAACCATAACTAAATTATTCCCAAAATCAGAGGTGAATAATAGTTGGATAACAATCATGTGGAAGTGCATAAACCAACTGTAACTGTAAGCCTTAACATAACATAGACTGTTCCCTTAATTCTGATTGGCTGTTGGAATGTTCCATGGCACATGGAATGTTGTTCCAGGATCAACATAGATGTCAATCCAGGATCATGTCCTACTTGGTGAAATCAGGTAGGGCCAATTCTATCCTCTCTCTTTCATTTTATCTTGTTTGAAAGATGCTATATTAGGACTTTGTGAGGCATTCAAGATGTGTTATATTTTCATCCATTTTGATACACACTATACTAAGATAAAATGATCACTTTTAGCTTCATGGTGACCTTTGTTTACAAATCACCACTACTTCAAACTGCTGTGCAGTACATCAAATAATAAGCCTAAATTTGACTGATACGGTGTTCATTCTTCTATCCAGATCATGACATCAACACACGTGTATTTAATCAATCGATGCTTTAGTAACAGATTATTTACATCAGCATCTGCAAATATATCCAGAGGAGAAAGGTAAACATAATGGAACTAACAAAAAAATGTATTAATTCTCTGAACAAATACATGAATTATTGATCTGTATACCCTGTGGAGGACGTTTCATAAATTCACAGTATGATAATATCCCAGTTCTCTTATCTCAAAATTTCCAGGAAAATCTGATGACCCCTTTGAAAGAGCACTGTTTAGAAAGCACTGTAGACAGGATGAGATTCAAGACCCTTTTAATCAAACGCACACGGTGGCATACAGGTGATTTATAGCGCGCCCCTCTCCACCCATTCATTGCGTTTAATCACATGGCCTTACAGCCAAGTATACAATCAATACTCATCACCTGACAGCGCATGCACACACAATGCAGGGGATTACGGACGACGGGAAGAAAATGAGAGCTCGCAAAGCTTCAGGAGAAACAGAAAAGAGAAGTGGGAGAACAAAATGGGTGCTGTGCCACTGGTTAACCAAGTAATTAAGTGGCAGGCGGGAATAAGAGAGTGCCGATCACATCCAAAAGGGAGAATGCGAATGAAAGCGGATAGAGATGAACGTGTGATAGAAAGAGTGAAGAGGGAGTTGGTGTGGAGCGATGGAGAGAGCAGGAGGGTGGAAGAGTGGGTGGAGATGGAGGAGTCTATATATAACCGTAGGGTTATGGAATAAAAGTGAGAGATCATACTGTTGTGTTTGATTACTTAACTCGGACAGCCATGGTAACCAGCTAAACGGCACATAAAAGGCACTTTAAACAGGCCCGCACATACATGAAACACTCGCGGACGCGCTAACCAACACACAGGAGGCCTCTTCCGAAGCCTGTGCCAACAACACTCTATAAAAGGAGTAAAAGCAGCATCCTGCAAACATCCCTTTGTTTGCCACGCGTCCAATCCGGCAACAAAAATAACACAGACCTCATAGTGCAGAAAAATCCATCAGCCTTTACCCATCTCAAAAAGCAGCGAACGAGCCTTCTTTCCCAGCAGACCGATTCATCTCCTGCTCTCCTTCACCGGAGAATATTTATATAAGTATGTATGCAGTTGATTCAACTTACAGCAAGCATATGTGTGTGCGTGTGTGTTCTGGAGATGTGCGATTGTGTGTTTACTCATCCTGTGTAAATCAGCTGGAAGCGAATAAAAGCTGGGTAGTGATGCTCTGTGGGAACAGCAGGAAAGGGTCACAGAAAGGATCTGATGCTGCTTTGTTTGTTAGTCTCTGGTGAGAGACGATAAACAATAAACAACCAGCGAACTCCACGCTTCAGGCCCCAGCTGAGGACCACTCTATCCTCAGCTGCCTGCAGACCCGGGTAGCCAATACTCAGAAGAAAGACAAGAATAAAACAAATCCAAATGCGGGCCGTGAATGCTTCCAGGAAACGTTTCGAGACCGAGCGCATCGATGAAATGTGAGGAACATGGAGTTGGCTCGGTTTCTGTGTTGTACCTCCATCCTTTGGGAATCTCAAACAGAGAGACTCAAGAGTGCCAATACAGTACAGTACATCACTAAACCAAATAGAAATGCTGAACATGAAGCAGAACTGTTGAAAAAATAAAAAGGATGGTCTACTCAAAATAGAATCAGCTTTACTGGACATCAACGGGATTTATGTAATCTTTTAACCCATTTGTGGCCAAATGGTTTTATGCATGTAGCCTTGTTAATAGTGTCCTATATAAACATGTTTTTAATTAGTTTTTTCCAGGTTTTTTTTTTGTTTTGTTTAAGAAAATTGTATTTGAAAATGCGGCAACTAGTTGCCGAAGGGCAAGTATGTTGTAACAATTCTTCAATGTAAAATTTGAATAGGAGGAGAACATTTGGAATTCTAACTCAAAACAACTGCTTAAAAAAAGATCAATTCATATTCATAAACACATTTATTATGTTTAAAATTTGAAAACCATTTGATATGAACCCCCTGAAAATGATCTGTCATATAGTTTCATAAACATGAAAGTGCAAAGTACTTTGCCTTAAAGTGATGAAACACACACTAGTTTCCTCAACAGACTGTGTGTCAAAAAGATAAATGAAAAAGTTTTTTCAGTAAATCTCACTACAAATTGACATCTGACATAAATAGTCAAACAGCTTACAGTAGTAATTAGTAAAGTTGCTGATTATGTTTGGGGAGTTGTTTAATGATCCTGATGAGCTGAGATTCTGCAAGATTTATTGAATTTTCAGTTGAGTGACCATGTCCACACGTACACAGGTATTTTTGTAAACAAAATAAAAAAAACAAATTCAGACACTTGTGCTTTTGAAAATCTTCACCCTGACAAGAGTTTAAAAATGTTGGTTTTCAGTGACCTGATATACTGTGCTTTTGTGTAGAAAAAAGCTGCAGTTTAGACAATAGCCATATTTGTGTGGACAGCAGGACTAAGGTTGTGACTGAATTTGGTTGTAGTTTTTTGGTTTTCTTCAGTGATTCTGCTTTTTAACAGCAAGAGTTCATTATTCTCTGTCCACTCATCACTTTAACTCTGCATCTGTGTTAATTTAACTCTTTGTAGTAGTGGGGCCAGTTGATTTTACTCTGATGACTTTGCAAATTGTTTATCAAAAATGTCTACTTTAAAGATATCAGTTAAATGCTTATGTTTAAATGGGGTGTTATGAAGACAAATATCATTAAACAAGACCAATAACCTTGATTTATTAATTTATTAACACATTATTGCCTAATTCCCCATGATTTGTGTACTTACAAGGTATTCAAAAATATACAAAATACTATAGATCTCTTGAAAGATTTGTTTAATTTGGATGAATCTAGAGACATTGATGAGTATTTTAATATACATTTGTGAACAAAAAATTATTTTTTGTAACATGAAAGTTGTCTTTATTTGGAAGGGTTTGCCTTCATTTTGCATCCTGAAATTAGGGCTAGGAAGTTAAAGGACTCATGTGACAGGAAGTAAATTAATTCTTTTTTCTTTCTTGAAATATTTTATTTGGTTGTTTGCTTGTTTGTCATTGAGAAATTACGGAACTTCCGATAATCCCAGTCAGTAGCTTTGTTTCCATCCTATACACTGCAAAAAAAAACAAAAAAAGCTTTTTTTTACTTAGATTTTTTGTCTTAATACCTAAATATTCCTAAATCAAGTAGCATTTTTTTAAACAAGCAAAACTCATTGTCTTGATTTAAGAAATAATATGCCAAAATGAAGTGAGTTTCTCCTTAAAACAAGCAAATTAATCTGCCAATTGGGTAAGCAAAATAATCTTATTTTAAATTGAAAACAGGATTATTTTTCTTCCCTCATTGGCAGATTATTTGGCTTGTTTTAAGGAAAAACTCACTCAATTCTGACATTTCTAAAGACAATATTTTTTTACTTGCCTAGAAAATGCTTTCAACTCATGTGCAAATCTGCATAAAACGTGTAAATAAAGCACTGTTTCCATCTAGTAAGTCAAAGACAACAAAATCGGCACTTCCTGACAAAAAACTGGTGCCAAATATCAAAAAGAAAACTTTAATTGCTGCGTTAGGAGTAGCCACTGTGGGCCTTTTTTGTTATATAATAAATTACTTGCAACTTGGAAGATGAAGATGAAATGCAGTAAACGTGCAGAGGCTTTTGGAAGTGTGAGACCACTCTTTGGGAACGCAACTGCTCAAAACAGTTCTTGGAGGAAATAATAACAAAAACCTTTGGCTAAGGGATGTTTGAATGACCAAA
The DNA here is from genome assembly GCA_903798205.1 of Danio tinwini. Classification (NCBI taxonomy): domain Eukaryota; kingdom Metazoa; phylum Chordata; class Actinopteri; order Cypriniformes; family Danionidae; genus Danio; species Danio tinwini. The sequence continues at coordinate 5,801,665 of CAIGQZ010033112.1, forward strand.
CCAACTTGTCAGATATTGTAAAGTGTGGTTGGTCAACTGGTTTGTCCATTATTGCCATCCCACCATCACATCAACTGTTAAAACAAAATCACATGACTTTTTTTGATAGACATGCTGGAATTTATTTGGTAAATATGTTTCCATCTTAGTGTATGCAAATTTTTTCAGATTGGATGAAAAGTTTATCCTATTCAGTTTTGCATAAATGTTTTATGCACATTTTCAAAATGTAAAGCATTATTTTACTGTGATATTCTAAAATATGCATAAAAATAGGTGGATAGCTGTGTGACTAGTGTCACTACCTAATTTATAACCATTATATACAGTTAATTGACAAAGTACTCATACACCTTTGTTTTTTTCTACACTTTATGTTGCAGCCTTATGTTACACGAGTTTAAATTACTTTTCCCTCAGCATCAATCTACAATTCTCCATAAACAAAGACATTCATGACAAGATTGTAATTTTTTAAAGGAAAAACTGACATAATTACATTGCATAAGCATTTATTTCAATACTTATTTGGAGCACCTTTAACAATGATTACAGCCTCCAGGGAATGATGCATCAAGCTTCAAACATCTGCATTTGAGGGTTCCCTGCTATTCTTCTCTGTAGATCCTCTCAAGCTCTGTCAAGGTTAGATAGGGACTTTTGGTAGAAGGTCATTTTTACATTTCTCCAGAGATGTGTGTTTCTGTCCAAGTCTTCTATAAGGTTTATTATTCTTTTGGAAGGGGATCATTCAGTACAATCTAAGTGTTCTGGAGCATGTTTTCATTAGGCATATGTCTGTATGTCTGCATTCAACTTTCTCTCTACCCTGATGCTCCGCCAGCATGGGATGGTGCTGTGCCGATGATAAGCAAAGCCTTCTTTTATGCAGACAAAGTCTCTTCCACTGTGTTATAAAGCCCACAGTGTTGTTGGAGTGTTCCTGTGATGTACAGCATGCCCTTCTGTTAGTTTCTGCATCAGCTTCATGGTCAACCCTCTTTGTTACCAAGGCTCTTCTCAGGCTCTTCTCTTCTCCTCAGATTTGCTCAGCTGTAGAGTCCTACACTCAAAAAAATATGTCTTTTTGCTTGTTCAAACTACTTATTTAAAATGAGCTGAAACAAAACAATTCTTGAGATTTAATTGGGACAACTTTTTTATGTTCAATCCACATAAACTTGTTTAAAGTGTTAAGTTAACTTAGTCGATTTGAGTTGGGTCAACAAAAATTAATTGTGTGAAACCCTGCATTTTTCACAGTGTAGATGTTTCCAACTCAATCAATTCAGGGTTATGTTATGTAAACATTTTCATTCAAAGACATTTAATCAAATGTTAATGTTTTTAAGCATCAAGAAAATATTTTGAGCGTGGGTTCAACAACAATATATATATATAT
>CAIGQZ010033112.1:5803466-5844346 GCA_903798205.1 Danio tinwini
CACACACACACACACACACACACACACACACACACATATATAGTTTTATCTTATAATGTTTGAGAAAATTTGTTAGTATTATGTTATGAGAACTATTCTTTTAGTAGTAAATGGGTTTAAAAAATAGTAAAACTCAACCGTATACTCTAGAGGACTTGTAAAATGAGCCTTTATTTTATTTTTATTTTGTAAGTGGTGTTCCTTTAAGGCCATAAAGGGTATTTTTTTATTCTCCGAAGAATCCACCCTGCAGGGCCCCTATACAGCAAAAATTGGTTTTATTAAAAGGGTTCTTTCAGAATATGAAGTGCTTCAATAAACCACTATAGAAGAGTGTACAGTATATAGTACCAAGTATCAAAGAATATATTGAAGGCAGTAAACATGCTTATCAAGGACCAATCAACTGCTTTCATGTACCCTTCCATCATCACTTAGTGCTGACCTCTGTGTTGAGAGGCCAGTCTCATGGCTCACAGCAATCAGCACAGGCCATCAGAGCTGCTGTGTGTGCTTGTGTGTGTGTGGGCACTTTGTTGTGGTGTGCAGTTTCACTTAAACTTTTTTTTTCATTTTTTTTTTTTCATTTTATTAACGGCAACAATGGTGACCCAGGTTCCTCAAAAAAATGATGCTTGTGTCAACAATTTTTGTAAAATTATATTATATACATAACCACATATTCCAAATAAATTTCACAAAAAATACAAATAAAAAAACAGCGAGTAACACATTAATTAAATAAACTTTAATATAATTTTGGTATCCGCATCAGTTCAAATTTACAAGTCATTTGATATACATAGAAAGCACATTAAATCCAAGTGTCTACTTGTTATACTAAATAAAAAATTTACAACATTTCTAGTATCACTTACTTCAAACAATTAGTTATGATACCACATTTTATTATCTAATAAATAATTACAAACCTCTTGCTGACAAATGTGTAAAAACTATTATTTTGAAGGCTAGTGGGAAAGTATAAAGATTTAAAATGACAATTAACTAATTATTATTTTGGGGCTCCGCTGTCATCCTTAAATAGTGATTTAGTATATCATTAAATGATTCTTGATCTAAATATGCCTATTTTTTCATTATCATTTTCTTTTTGTATATAAACCATTTTTACACTGGATGACATTTTAGTAGGCATCTTCTGTCAATCTGGGTGAAAATATGAGCTTAAAAAAAATTATGCAGGACATATTGTAATGTATAAAAAATAAAGCTGTATTTTAAGTGGCTGCTTTGATGCTTGAAAAATGTTCGTCTTTGATCCATAAAGCATTGAAAAATCTTTTTTTACCGAGCAACGAGCTGAGTTAAGCATGTTTAGTTTTATCTGAAACAGATGAAAGGAATTTTTGCCAATGTTTTAAAACACGGGGTGTTTTATGTATTGTGGTAGATACAAATAAAATGCCTAGTGCGTGATGCTTTAACTTCATGCTCTTATGTTTGAATATAATATACATACAGTTGAAGTCAGAATTATTAGCCCCCCTTTGATTTTAATGTTTAATGTTAAAGGGGCTAAACATTATTTGTACTGTATGATCATAGCTTTTCAATGTTTACAAAGATTTTTTTCATGAGGAAATCATTTTTCAAATCATTCTGACAGCCCATTAATGCAGTAACTAGCGATTATGCACGTTGATGGTTTTTGCATCCATGTCACAGCACCGGAGGATTAATTATTTCAATTAACAGTCAAGGCATTCAAGTGGCACTGAAATTTCTGTTCTGATTCGGTCCGCTACATACTTGTTATCAGAGGTATGGATTCCAGTTACTCCAGATACCAATTATATAGGTACCAGTGTCATATTGGTACCAAGATTTAGTACCCGACCCTAATGAGAGAGCTCTCTGATTTCATCTCAAATATTTTAATTTGTGTTCAGATGATGAACAAAGGGAATGACATGAGGGTGAGTAATTAACAACAGATTTTTCATTTTGGGTGAGCTAATCCTTTAATGCCATGTCAAAGACAGGACCAAAATGTGTTTGTTTAAAACTCATGCACACAAAAAAGGGAAATATTGTGCAAAAATCTAATTTGCTGGTGTTTTACTGCCACTCTTGGTTGTTTGTTCCATTAGTAGCATATATAGATAAGTTTCTTCGAGTTTAGTATTAAAAAGAGGAAGATAGAGGCACGTTTGTCCCAATAAGCCTAGACTGAGCACTGCCATCATATGATGTTAATGGAGCTCTTAATAAGTCTTTAACAGGGAATGATTAACTGCTAAACTCTCTCCAGCAGCTCAGTGGCTTCCTGTTCTTGATCTACATCACTTTCATTTAAAGAGAAAACCACACCTCGAAATTACGCCATTTATCTTTGACCAAACGAGTTCACTCTTGATGTTACAACGTCACATGACCAAGAGTAATGAAGCCTGCAGGTGAAGCGGCCATTTTAATCTCTAGGAATGAGAAAGAGGGGGTGGGGGGAGCAATGATGTGCCAGATTAGACTCATTATTATGGATGATGGGTTGATGGGCTGAAGGGATGGGGATGCAATAGCCTTTTATCAAAAAAAATGTTACCTACACAGCAAAAAAATCAGTGTACATTTAGCTCAATTTGAGTTTAACTTAACCCTCCTTGGGTGTACATATGACTCCCTCCATTTTGTAGTTAAAATAACACGTTCTAAAGTGTGAAATTTGTACATTACTCTTAGAGTTCATTTTAACACAGTAAGAGTTTATTCTTACACCGAACTGGAGTGCGTGTTAGTGTTAATACAGTATATCACCTTTTTTCCTATATTACCAATTGGTGTGTGTCAGTGATCAAACATGTAGAAAATAATAAATAAATAATATTATTAAAAGGATAATATATAAAAGAAAATAATAAATTAGTTTTAATTTATTAAATGTTCATTAATCTTTTCAGAAATAGTTTCAATACATTCAACTCTTTGCATTTTAAAATGCAACAAGACATGTTTCAAGTTTAACATACTTCAAGTAAAACATACTGGTTTGATCACTGTTTGTCTGAAAGAACCGGTTTGAGTTTCCATCACTAGTGGGAAATACACTGAATATTGGGTTAAAAGTTTAACACTGAAAAAAACTCTTAAATATATGCTATTTTACACTCATGGATTAAAATGCACTCCGGTTTTAACACTGAACATCACCAAAAAAAATCACACTGTATATTTAACACTGGACTCTTTGCTGTGTACAGTTAAAGTCTGAATTATTAGTCCCCCTTTGAATTTTTTGTTCTTTTTAAATATTTCCCAAATTGTGTTTATCTGAGCAAAGAAATTTTCACAGTATGTCTGATAATATTTTTTATCTGGAGAAAGTCTTATTTTTGTAATTTCGGCTAAAATAGAAGCAGTTTTTAAATTTTTTTAAAGCATTTTAAAGTCAAAATTATTAGCTCCTTTAAGCTATATTTTTTTCAATAGTCTACAGAACAAACCATTGTTAAACAATAGCTTGCCTAATTATCCTAACCAGCCTAGTTAACCTAATGAACCTAGTTAAGCCTTTAAATGTCACTTTAAGCTGTAAAGAAGTATCTTGAAAAATTTCTAGTAAAATATTATTTACTGTCATCATGGCAAAAATAAAATAAATCAGTTATTAGAGATGAGCTAAAACTATTATGTTTAGAAATGTGTTGAAAAAAATTCTCTCCGTTAAACAGAAATGGGGGGGGGGGGGTAAACAGAGGGGTAAATAATTCAGGGGGTTTAATAATTCTAACTTCAACTGTATATTTTCCACATTAATTTTGTTTTGGTTTTGAAAGAAACATCTGTTTAAAGAAACATTTAATTTATAGTTACTTTAAAATGTTTAACCAATTCTAATTCTATAATTTGCTTGTCAATTTCAAGGTGTCCTTGACTATTAGGATATATTAGAAGAAATCTGAATTATTATTTAACTGAGTAATATTATTAAATACAAGTACTTACTGTGTTGCTAGGGTTAGAATTGGGGTTAAGTTAAGGGTTAGTTGCATGTAATCATGCATAAGTATTTGTAATTACTATAATAAGTAAATAGAATGTGTTACAAGGACAGCATAAAGTAAAAATATATATTTGTGTTATATTTAGAAAATACTTTCATTCTTTTATTCTTAAGAAGTAATTAGAAGTAATTTATATATATATATATATATATATATATATATATATATATATATATATATAAAATTGTTTTAATAACAGTTATTTTCAATAACAAAATGTGAAATGTTTAGTTATTTATTTATTATTATCAATATTTATGATTATTAGGAAAGCTGTATAATCCCTGACAATAGTACATAAATAATACATAAATGTGCTTCAAGAATGAAACTTGAAACGTTTAGTTAGTTATTTATTATCATCATTATTTATGATTATTAGGAAAGCTGTATAATCCCTGACAGTAACACATAAATGTGCTGATGCTTATTATGACAGATAAGGAGTATACAAGTATTTGTGAATGTGTGGATGTGTAATAACTTTTTGAACACAGTCATCTTATTCAAAAAGGCACACTGTAAAACCCAAAAAGTTAAGGTAACTCAAACCATTTGAAGAAACTGATTGCAACAAACCATTTAAGTTTAAAAAAAACTAATCCTAATGAGTACTGTGAACATTTAGTAAACAAAGCAATTTGAGTACAGTAAAACCCAATAAATGAAGAAAACTCAAACCAGCTGAGTACTGTAACCCAATAATTTAAGGCAAATCAAAGCGTTTGAGGAAAACGATTGCTACAAACCATTTGAGTTAAATAAATGAATCTATATGAGTACTGTGAACTTACTTCATTTAAGTTGAAGTAATGAGGTATTTACAGTAATTAACTCATTACCTTCAACACTGAGTTCAAAACTCTTTTCAAATGAGTAGGATTAACTTTCATTAAATTTTGAGTTAACTACACTCATTTCATTTGATAAAGTTGACTGTTGGGTTTATAACAGAGTACTGCTCATAACAATTAATACATAAAGAAATACTGCCAAGCTATACGCTAGTTTTAACTATATCTTAGCTGGCATACTTGGATATACACTCATAAAAAAGGCAATTGTATATTCAGTTCAACAAGAAACTTTCTGTCTAAACAAGCGTCTGCTCTTAATGATTAATTCACTGCGTGCTTTCACATCAGCGCTATTGTTTATGAGCTTATTGGACTGTTTCAAAGCTGGTGGCTATTCAGTGGGCATAAATATCCAGTGACTAGACTAAATACGGATGGATTGTTTTTCTCTCAGATCTGCTGTCAACAAGAATGTTTTCTTGCCATGTGGACCAAGTTAGCAATCCATCCTATTATAGTCTCCTAAATTTGACATGGACCCACAGTACACTTAATCATAATAGTGACGGACGGAGACAGCAATGAGTAAATTGAGATAATGAGAGCCAAAGAGACGTCTAGAGTGAAGGCCTTCCTTTAGTCTTTTAGGCAAAAAGCTGCAGGGATACTAATGGTTGATCAAATCCGAATATGGCAGATAAAAAAAAAAAGATCTGTCCTACTTTTCACTAATGGATGAAAGAGAAAGGAAAAGGAGATGCCCTGACTCATGCCTTATATGGTAAAGGACTGGCTGTACTGATGTCCAGCCGAATATTTTCCTTACAATAAAGCCTCTCTCAACACGACACCGCTAAAAGCTCTCCAAATCAGTCCTACTTACAGATATACTGAGGTGTTAGTACCTGAGCGTGTTTGTGTTTAAGTGCTTATATTCATAGATGCTGGAAAATGTACACTCACCAGCCACTTTTTTTGTGGTACACCTGCTCAGTTGCTTGTTTAACGCAAATATATAACCGGTGAATCACATGGGAGCAACTGATTTATGGATGTAGACGTGGTCAAGAAGATTTACTGAAGCTCAAATGGGAAAGAAAGGGGAATTAATCATAAATTCACCTATGATGTAAATCATCTTTTGGAAGCTGTTTGAACAGAACTGTGTGTAGGTATTGGTGTAGGTATAGTGTGTCATATTGGGGTGATATAAAGACAATAAGCCTCTTTTTTTACATTTCTTGATGTTAAAATAGGATCGAAATCCCTCCCATTTTGAGGCCCATCTCAATGTGACGTAGGAGTGCGGTTTCCCCACCCACAGAATTGATTGACAGCCCCGAATTAACATGTCTCTATAGTAACACGTTTAATGATATCCACAAGACAGGATGTGCTCAAAGCAACTGGGATTGAAAGATCTGTTCAGCTCGCTGTGATCATCAATCATCATCAAATGTGTTCAAGAATGAGTTTTACAAATTTAAAATGTTTCTAAAACCGTGTATGTTTGTAATGATTTACAGTGCTTTTTCCATCTTTATCGCCACAGCTGCATGTCAGTACAATTTTAAAAGAAGACGCTTCATTCCCAGTTTGTGGATGTTAAATCAGGTTTATTTTGTACACTAACAAAATGTATATCGATACAGCAGTGTATATTAATGTGTATCCTGTCATATTTGCCATGCAAAAGCAATGCAAAGTTAAACGCACGCTGTGTGTGTGTCCGCTGTGTCTGTGTGTGTGTGCGTGAACTTTGTAAAGACATTGTGTGTAACTCATCGTTGCAGAAAGGCTTGAATTAACTCCACAACAAATACATCGAAAAATCTTTGGGAAAGTTCTTATAGCATTTCTCACAAATAGTACGTGAGATCTGCCTCTTCATGTCTGTCACTGTGCTGTTTACCTGAGGCAGCCGAGGCATACCTGCCAACACTCCTGTTTTTCCCGGGAATCTCCCATATTTCAGACCCACCTCTCAGTTTGTCATTTCTCCCTGAAAACTCCCAGAATTTCAACCCCTTCCCCCGGGCCTCAGGTGATTGGTACAATCTGTAACACCCCTGAATCACCGACAGACCAGACACCCCTTCCGGTCACTCTGCAGGACACACACACTTTTCGTTTTTTCCCACCCTTGTAAAGTGTCTGAATAGTACTGGACACAGATACACCCTGGCACACACACACATACACACACATACACTTTTTTGGGTTTTTTTCCACCATCTGTAAAATATTGGACACATACACATCCTCCACCTCGACCCTCAATCCACCCGCACCAACCCCCCTGTCTCCTGGATTTTCAGAGACAAATGTTGGCAGTTATGATCTGAGGTGGAGATTAACGGCATATCCTGGCCCGAGTGTAATGTGAGTGCGGGCCGTTGGGGGAGACGGGAGGGGGGACAAGCATGCTTTGGCACGATTTAAGGCAACTGTACATAGTGTGAGTACGCCCTAAGGCACACTCTGACAGGCACGTGGGAACGGTGGGCAGGGAGAACTAACATTAAAGGCACAGGCAACAACAACTGCATTGTGTTCAGAGCAGAAAAACCCAATATTCTGAAAGATTTAATAAATAATCTGATGAGTGTTTTGAGCTGAAAATTTACAGATACATTCTGGAGACACAAAAGACTCATTTTAAATCTTGAAAAATGGGTAAAACAGGTGCCCTTTGAAGTGATTCTGAGTGTGGAATAGTTGTAGGTGACAGATGTGCTGGTCTGAGAATTAGGTTTATAGGGGATATGTTGACATTTTCACACTCTCAACTATCTATTTACATATACTTATTTAGCAGATGCTTTTGTCCAAAGTGACTTACAAATGAGAATGATACAATTAGAGAATGGTCTTTACAGAGAATGGTCTGAAGGAAATGTAAAAATTAAAACATCAAGAGAGTAGCAATTCTGTTGCTGAAAATGAGCCTGTTTATTTTAAATGCATGTTTTTAAGCTGATTATGCATAATAAGCTGATAAGCGTAATGCCATGTAAACACATTACCTGGATTTATTTTAATGGTTAAAGCTAAAAAATGGCTTAAAATCTGAACAGTTTTTGGTCTAATACACGTTGCATGTAAACAAATTTGTTGGCATTCATGTATTCATGTTTGCTTGTGCAGGTGAGGTACATGTCACTTATGGTGGTAAGTAAGAGTAGAAAAGATAATGGCTGGCAATTGTTATCCGTGATTCCCATCAAGTCTACCCACTCCCATCATTCCAAACAGCGGACAGGCATTCAGCTTGAGCAGGCGGTAGCAATATTTTGTACACTTTCTTGTCTTAATGAAGCACAAAAGCATGTCGTCAACTCATGCAGTTGATGCAGAATCATCCAAAAAAAAAAACACAAAAAAATTGCTGCCTTCGCATGCACTGTAAAGTAGTGTCAAAATGCAACAACACAGCTTCTGACAGATTTCCTGCCGACATTTGTGAGCTACTGACACTGATATTGTGATGAGATTGAAATCTGGCAAATCTTACGTAAATATGGGTTTCCACATTGCCGTTTTAATTTGTATGTAAACAATTTTTATGTTTCTGAAATAATAAAATGTTTGGCACTTTACTTATTTTGTTCATGTACAGTACAGTAAAAAATATTAATACTGTGTATGACTCCCATGAGCTTGAAGGATTGCATCCATACATCTCTGCAATGACTCAAATAACTTATTAATAAAGTCATCTGGAATGGCAAAGAAAGCCTTCTAGCAGAACTCCCAGAGTTCATCAAGAGTCTTTGGATTCATCTTCAATGCCTCTTCCTTTATTTTACCAGAGACATGCTCAATAATGTTCATATCTGGTGATTGGGCTGACCAATCCTGGAGCACCTTTGCTTTCAGGAACTTTGATGTGGAGGCTAAAGTATGAGGAGGAGTGCTATCCTGCTGAAGAATTTGCCCTCTCCTGTAATTTGTAATGTAATGGGCAGCACAAATGTCTTGATACCTCAGGCTGTTGATGTTGCCATCCACTCTGCAGATCTCTCGCACGCCCCCATACTGACTGTAACTCCAAACCATGATTTTTCCTTCACCAAACTTGACTGATTCTGTGAGAATCTTGGGTCCATGCGGGTTTCAATAGGTCTTCTGCAGTTTTTGTGATGATTGGGATGCAGTTCAACAGAAAAATGTACTCATTGGAAAAATCTACCTTCTGTCACTTTTCGAAATGATCAACTAGAAGTCAAGTTATTATTATTATTATTATTATTGCTCTACCAAACGGGATCAACGACATGACTTTTCTCAGGTAGTGTAAATGCACTCACTGACTTGCTGATGCCAGAGGTCCGAGAAGACTGATCAGACAGCTTTGAGCTGATATAGAAAAGTGACTGCATCTAAATTATCAGCACCCTGTGTAAATTCATATTTTGAAGTATCATATGAGAAACGGATGAGGAAAATGTCAAATTTCTAATAAAAATACCTTAATTTGCATAAAGTTTGAGGTGCTTTTGGATTTGTGCCCATGAAAAATTTTGCTTTAGCAAACAATACACCTATGTGACTACTCAGCTCTTCATTATGATTGCCTTTATATTGGTTACTAGGTTACCAATATTACAGTCAAATGCTCTAACAACTTCATGGAGATGCACCTAATTTGCATTTGGGATTTTTCGTTAGGAAACCTTGGCTTGTATCTAAATTAACCAACCCAGGTCTGCTGAAGATCATCTCTGAACACACAACACATCCAACCTTGAAGCAGATGAGCTTCCGCAGAGGAAGAAGAGCACACTGGTGACACTCCTGTCAGCTGAAAACAGAAAAATGAGACTGCAATCGGCTAAGGAACAAGGGTGCCTGCTCTAATGAGTCTCGATGTCTGCTGCAGCATTCAGATGGTTGGGGTTTTGGTGTAAACAACCCAAAAGCATGAATCCATCCTGCCTTTTATCAATGGTTCAGGCTGCTGCAGTGTAATGATGTGAGGGATATTTTTTTCGCAGATTTATGACCCCTTTTCCCCAACAGATCATTATATATGCCAGAGTTTTGATTAAAGCCACAAATCTCAAACTGGCTTTTTGAACGTGACAGTGAGTTCACTAAACTCAAATGGCCTCTACAGTCACCAGATCTCAACCCAATAGAGCTTTGAGATGTGGTAGAGTGGGAAAACATTCACATACAGCACAGAATAAGTATGTGCACCCTTAGATGTACTTACTGTAGCTGATCATTCTTTGGAAATAACCTCTACCAAGCCAGTCTTAAAGGGACAGTTCACTCAAAAACATTAATTCAGTTATCAAATATTCACCCTTTTCTTTTTCTAAACATGTTTGACTTTCTTCTGTTGAACACAAAATAAGATGTTTTGAAGTAAGCTTGAAATCTGTAACTATTGTTCCCCTTCATAAGGAACTCCAACGTGTGTCTGTAAAACAGACTTTTGGGAGTACTTCAGACGACCAATCGCTTCTGATGATAAGAAAACGGGCCAATGAAATGCCAATTGAGTTGGCGGAGCTGAGCTCCACAGCTGAGACTGATGAGCTCATCAGGGCTATATAAGCCAGCTGCTGGAGTCAGATCCTCAGAATTGTTGCTTCAGAGCCGATCGTGAGCTGAACAACTTCTGCTGAGCTGACTTCCAGAGAAGAAAGCCTTACCTTCACCAGTGCGGAAAGAAGACGTGCAAGTGGCGGGCTGGGTTTCCCGTCCTCCGGGCGTTTTGCTGGTGATCTAAAAGAGATTTTCCTAAGAGAGCAACACAGTCAATCAACACGTCTTTTTCAAGACGCTGTTCTGACTGTGCGTTTCTGGATGCGGTGGTTCCTATCTCCGGATGATGGGCACGGGTATCGCATGACAGGTCTGGGGGTCCAGTATGTCGGTGCGGTGCCCGCGGACAGCTCATGCTCTCACTGCGAGGGCGTGGTTGTTGCATTGCTGAGATCGCGGCTTCGGCCCCCCCCGTTGCTCCCCGTGAAAGCGGTTAGCACGCGGGCAGATCTGAGGATCACAGTGGGGGTTTATCCGTCGCCTCCGGGCCCGCGGACCCCCCACTCCTCCACAGCGTGCCCCATCCAAGCTTCGGGCGGTTGTACAGTTCATCCCCCGGGATGCCCGCGCCTCCGCCTGATGACACCGGAGATCAAAGGTCCATCGCGACATCGGAGGGCGAGCTGTTATGCTTAGATGACAGACTGGGCTCGCTTCCATCCCACGGTGTGCAATGCGCAGTCACGGTTCTCGAATCAGACATAACAGCTGCGCTTCCTGGGCTGTTTCGGCAGTGCGGCTGGAGATGGCTTGTCCCCCAGTCTCACCGCCGGACCGACTAGAGGGTGTGACGTGCGGGCTGTTCTAAGATTAATCTTCCAGCCCCCATCCCCTTCTTCCCAGGGGTGCACAGTGAGCACACGCTGGCATAGAGGGCGTTTTTCTCTGCCCGGTTCACGTGTGTTTCCGCCTTCACCTCCCTTGATGGCGAGGCGGCCAGTGGGTACGAAGCTATTTCCTCAGGTGGTGGGCGCCGCCACCTGGAGGGGTAAGCTGAGACCCCCGTCTAAGGCGGGTGGGTTATCTGTGTCTATCAAGGCCAGAGCCCACACCGCTGTGGGCCATGCCGCTTCTGCCGTGCCCCACGGCCTCCTGGCTGTGCTGCACAGGGGCGGTTCTTCCCCAGGCTTATGCGTAAGCGTCTCACGGCGATCGACTATGCTCTCATGACATTCAAGTCGGCCGTCCGTGCCCTGGGGAAGACGATGGCCACATAGTGGTCCGGAAATGCCACCCTGGCTTGCCCTGTAGATATGCGCCGCGCTGACAAAGTACGCTTTCTTAGTGTGCCCATATCCCAGGCAGGCCTTCTCCGCGACACCATCGGGGATTTTACCCAGGAATCCTCAGTGGTGAAAGATCAGCCGTGCGCGATGGTGCAGGTCATCTCTTGGTGGGCTCTTCCCATCAGACCTGTCCGCGCTGGCTGCTCCTCGCCGAGTGCGCTCTTCCCGCCCGTGGGGAGTTGACGCTCCCGTCACAGGTCGCCGTTAAGTCCAATAACTGGACTGCGAAGCGAACCTGAGGCGGGCCACTTGGAGAGGAGGAGAACCGTTCTTTCCCCGGTGGAGGCCGGGGCTCCCCCGCGAATGTATAATGAGTAGCGATCCGAAAAGAGCGGCTTTTCCTCCCTCTGGGTGTGGAAGCCCAATTGCTGCCAGCATGGGACGCACTGCCTTCCAGCTCTCAGCTTTGGTGCATTTCGCCACAGGCTTGAGGGCGCCAGAGGAGCTCCTTTCTCGCACCTCCAGCCACTCCGCGGGATCCTGGGAGTAAGGTAAGAGTCAATCTCTTATTTTCACCTCTTCCTCGGGACGCATTGCTTCCCGGGATGAGCACTCCCCATCCCGAAGCTGCCCCTCCGCGGGTACGTCAGCGATCGTTCCGGGTATGCTGCTAGTTAGCGGGCTCTGTCAGTCTGGTTAGCGCTGCTCAGCCCGCGCAGTAGCTCAGGGGGACGGTCAGACTCGGCTATGCGTTTCAATTTGCTGTTGGCCTCCCGAGTGCACGAGTGTGTATTTAAGCGATCATCGCTATGCCACTCCCTGTCTCGCGTGAGAAGATTATTATCCTCCTGGCGAAGGATATAATCAAGCCAGTCCTCCAGCCGAGATGAAGAGCGGGTTACACCCCCCTTCATCGTATCCAGAAAGCGGTGGGTTATACCAATCCTATCTGCGTGTTTTGATCTGTCATCTGTTCAGGATGTCTATCAAGATGCTCATGCAGAAACGCATCCCCCAGTGCGTCCGTCCGTGGGCTTGGTTGCAGCTATAGACCTGAAGGACGCTCGCTCCATGTCTCGCTCTCTCCCTCCTTATACTGTGATTTTTCCGGTGTTCGACGGGGGGCCGAACATGGTGGCAACAGTCCTCCCATTCGGGCTGTCCCTGTTTCCATGCGTGGAGGATGCCCTGTGTGTCTTTAGCGCACGCGCATCTGCATTTTTTGATTATTCATTGACTATTTTTAGATCTCTGAACTGATCGATTATGCACAGGGACCTGGTGCTCCGGCACCTCAGCCTGTTTGGGTTTTGGGTCAACCGAGTATGAGCGGGCTCTCCCCCGGGCTGAGCTTCTCTCATCTCGGGTTGGAGCTGGACTCGGTCTGCATCACGGTGCGCTCTTAGCGCGCTGGGCTAGCGCTGTCCTGTCTGATTAATTCGGCAGTTATATTGGTCTCACTGAAATTATTCAGAGGCTCCTGGGGCATATGACATTTTGTAGCCGCTATCACGCTGCTCAATTGTTCATATGAGACTAATTCAGCGCTGGCTTCGCGATCGGGTCCCCAGATGGGCATGGCACGCGGAGAGGCACCGGGTTTACGTCACCACGCTGTGTCTCCGCACCTTCAGCCCCTGGATGGATCTTGCCTTCTACGGGCCTGAGTGCCCTTAGAACAAGTATCCAGTTATGCTGTCATCTTGACAGATGCTTCCAGTATGGGCTGGCGGGCTGTGTGTATCTAGCATGCAGCTGCAGGTTCGTAAACCGGACCCAGGTTGCATTGGCATTTCAACTGCCTGGAGCTGTTGGCATTGTTTTTCACTCTCCGCCGGTCACTACCGAAGCGGGAGGGAAAACGCGTGTTGGTTAGGACGGCCAGCACGGCTGCGATGGCATACATCAACCGTTTGGGCGGTGTTCGCCACCTCAGCATGTCTCAGTTCGCTCGCCATCCGCTCCTCCGGAGTCTTGCGGCTAAATAGCTGTGCGCCGTTCATATCCTGTACAAGCTCTCCATGCCAGCTACAAGCTCTCAGGACTGCTATGTTTCAGGAGAACGGAGACTCCACCCCGGCATGTCCCAGCTGTTATGGGCACGCTTCAGAGAAGCCCAGGTCATCCTGCTGTTTCTCCCGAGCGGCCCTTCGCTGGCTGCCTTTTCTGCTCTGCACAAAGGCGCTGGCTCTCAGCTGGCCCCGGGTTACGCAATATGCGTTCTTTCCCCAGTGAGCCTGCTCGCACAGACACTACTTACACTGTGCAAAGTTGGGGAGACGAGGAGCGGGTCTTGCTCGTTCCGCCTCTCTGGCCCAACCGGACCCGAGTTTTCAGAACTCACACTCCTCGTGATGGCCCTCCCTGATGAATTCCCCGGAAAAAGCACTTCCTTTTTCTGGGACGGGCACCCCCTGGCACCCGTGCAGGGCTCTGAAGCCTCTTTGGATGGTTTCCAGACAGAGCGCGGTGGACTTAGGTGACTTATCAGTGTGATAGTTAACACCGTCACTACAGGCTAGAGCGCCTTATTAGGTATGCCTATGTTCTGCAGTGGAGTCTATTCGTTGTGTGGGAATTCTCTCTGAGAAAACCCCCGGACATGCCAGATTAGTGTTGTGTTTTCTTCCTTCAGGATAGCTGGAGCGCTGGCTGTCTCCCTCCACACTGAAGGTTTGGCGTGTGATCATCCGCGTTTTTAATGCGGATGGTAGCGCGCTGGGAAAGCATAACCTCTTCAGCCGGTTTCTCAGAGGCGCGTGGCGCGTGATGATAATCCATCCCCGCCCCCTCTCTCACCCTCTTGGGATCTGTCTAGCCCCAGCAGTTATGATTAGGTCCGTTGAGCCACTCGATCAGTATATATACGTTCTGTCCCTTTAGGCAGCTCTGCTGATCGCGCTGGTATCAGGATTCCGGTGGCATTTTCGGTCAGCGAATTGTGCCAGTAATTGGACCGACCTACTCTCACGTTTACCTGAGACCTCGGTTCACCTTGTGCCAAGGCTTCTACCACCCCTTTTTTTTTTATTAGGTGGTGAGCCTGCAAGCGCTGCCTGCGGAGGAGGCAGACTCAGCCTTTTCATTGCTATGTCCGCGCACTGCGCTTAACGTGACATGTAAGCATACGCAGCTCTTTTCTGTTATGATCAGCAGAAGGGAAGTGCTGTATTAAAATAGAGGTTGGTCCATTTTTTAATTTATGCCATCACCCTCGCTTCATGTGCCAGGGCGAGCTGTGTCTCCCAGGAGAGAGAGCACACTTAATAATATAATAATAATAATAATAATAAGCGGTGCCTCCTTTTCGGCGTGAGTACACAGCGCCTCTTAACAGATCATGTCGAGCTGCTGGCTGGGCGACACCTAACACATTATCGAGATTATTTCTCGAGTGGAGTCACTTTCCTCCTGGTTACTGGTTACCCCAGTCAATCGAGAGGAAATTAAGCTTGGTGTCAATAAACGCTTGCTGCGCCAGGCTCCCTAACCCGGAGATGCGTGCGCATTTTCTATTCTACTAGTAAGTTTCCCTTTTCAGGTGAACCCTAGAGAATTCCTCCGAGGCCCCCAGCACCTGACTCAGCGGAGGAGTCAAGTGCTTGGCTCAGTGTGTAGTCTGGTACGCCCATCTGGTCTACCCGCATACTGAGGTTCGGTGCCAGCTATGTGCATTCCCCTGTCTAGGTGATGTCATATGCATTATCCACCATGGTGTGTTCCCCCTATTCAGGCGGACCCATGTCTTCCCTAACCGCTAACCAGCTTATCATATGTAGCACTCCCCCTCAATAGGGCTAGTCCATATGCTTTCTTACCATCAAGTCTCCCCCTCCGGGTAGCAGGTGGTCTCCGCAGCGTCCTCCCCCTTTGGGGACTGGCACGCTTTCCCAACGTACTGTCGTATCTCTAAAATCCCTAGTCTATATTAGCTAGGTAAAAGCATTACGACCCCCGATCTAAATCGTATTATTCCCATGTAATGGTAATTTTTGGGCCTAGGGGACGTTGGAAGGTTGCGCTTTTGGTGATGTCAGTACGCTCACGCATTGCTTGGCAAACTGCACATCAGGAGCGTGACGGGCTTAGCTGCTGTGGCGCTTTCCAGAACATCTCCCAAAAGTCTGTTTTACAGACACACGTTGGAGTTCCCTATGATGGGGAACGTCTGGTTAGGTCCGTAACCCTCGTTCCCTGAATAAGTCTGAGACGTGTGTCTCTACTGCCACAGCACCTAAGTCTCCAGCTGGGAGCTGAGTGATCGGCTCTTCAGCAGGCAATTCTGAGGATCTGACTCCAGCAGCTGGCTTATATAGCCCTGATGAGCTCATCAGTCTTAGCTGTGGAGCTCAGCTCCGCCAACTCAATTGGCAATTCATTGGCCCGTTTTCTTATCATCAGAAGCGATTGGTCGTCTGAAGTACTCCCAAAAGTCTGTTTTACAGACACACGTCTCCGTTCCCTTATTTGGGGAACGAGGGTTACGGACGTAACCAGACGATTTCCATAATATTTATTTTACCTACTTTCCTCTAAAACATCCAATAAATGTGTTTAACAGAATAAAGAAACCCATAAAGGTTTTAAATCACTTGAGGGTGAGCAAATGAGGCTAAATTTTCATTTTTGAATAGAAGGTGGGATTCTAGACCTTTTTATATTTAGTGATATTCCTGGTGTGAATTTCTCTAGTAAGGTTATGTCAAAACATCGAGTCAAGGTCAGAACTCTGACTGAGCTGCTCCAGAATGCCTGTTTTCTTCTTTTGAAGTTATTTTTGTGTTGAATGTGATTTTGCACATCGTCTTACATCACGTTTTAAAGGGGCTTCCGTTGGTGGGATTCTGAAAGTTGCAGATGAGACTTTCTGATTTTTGTCTTGCACATTTTTTGTACTACACATTCTGTAGCAATATTTTTCCCTGTCGACAAAACCACCAATCATTCCAAGGAACATCTGCATGTTCTTTTGCAAAAGAGGCGGAAATGTTTTATTTTTGGACATCCGCAGCCTCCTCTGTAAAATCTTTCATTGAATACCCTTCTTTTTGTGTCATCCGCATTGTAGACATGTCAGTGGAGAAGTCCAGGAGTCTTGTTATCTTTAGTGAGCATCCTGCACTGAGTTCTTGCAGTCATTTTCACTGTGTGCCCACTCCTATAGAAAGCAGTGCTGGACTTGCTCTATTCATAGACTTGTCTGACTGTAGAATGGAAAAAGTGTGTTTTTATTGGACAGGGCAGTTCTGATCAATCGTGTCTCATTTATTATACTCTTGCTTCGATGACTTCTCACTCCAGTTATGGATTCATAAACTTCTGTAACCTTTATTGGCAATGTTTACACAGTGAATCCAATAGGACATGAAAAAAGTTAGGACAAAGAGAGAGAGAGAGAACATAAACATTGATATGGCATACACAAGGTGGGAAGATATGATGGAGAAAATTGTGAAGAGTAATGTCCAAACTGCATTTTTTGTAGACTGCTCTCTAAAAGGTTTGGTATCAGTGTAATGCATAAATCAAGCAATATATATGCAAGACAAGTATAGGGGCCAGTATTTGATATTTAGCATTTTTTGAGTTATCTGTATCAGCAGATGTTTTCTGTTTAGCCAATAAGTGTTGAGGCTTTCATTTTCACAGTGCTGAAAGCCCAGTTCTTGAATGCAGATGCGCGAGAGCACACTTTATCAATCTTCAATGTTTCTTTAACAGTTTTTTGCAATAATAGAATGGCAAACTACTGTATGTTGCAGTATAAGATGTTTACCATCATGTCAAATGCATGTTATAATCTGTGTTTACTGCATCTGCATGCAAAATGAGATTTGCCTGGTCTGTAATAGAGAAAACATGACTCCCAGTGCATACATTCTTACCTAATGATTGAGTGTGCTGTTGATTAAATGATGTTTTTAACCATTTCTTAATTTTATTAGAATTTTAAACTAGAAGTTGGCATCTAAACTATACATCAGTTTATTTTTATGTAACGTTTTTTAAATGTATTGATTTTGATATTTACTTAAAATTAAATAATGTGTAAATAAAAAATAAATGTAACCCCAGCAACTGCTATGCTTGATTTATTACTATGATCTCAGATTAAATAGTGTGATATATACAGTATATCAGATTATTATATCAGATTGCTTATCAGTCTTCAAACATCTATCACTTGACCAGACTTGACAGATGAACAGTTGTTCTATTGATACTTACTGTAAATAACTTCAATTATGTAGAGATGTACTAGAAGTGTCACATGTCCCCAGAATGTGTTTGTGAAATGTCAACTCAAAACACTTTTCTTTTTTCTTTTTGTACCATGCTGTAGAGATGGCCATTTAGGGGTAGAAGCATGTGTGTTTTTTTAAGGTGCCATAGAATGCCCTGAGAATATGTTACATTCAATTTTCCTTGAAATCTAGATGGTACTGTATGTGGCTTAGGTAAGTGCTCCACTCCAATCTCCAGAAACACGTTTTTTATGTCCATTTAGGAATTAGGATAAAATGCTCTCATTTTACCTTTCAAAATCAGGGTTATGAATATTAATGAGTAAGAATGAGTGCTGTATATATATTATGTGTATAATGAATATGAATGAATATTAATGAGCTCCGCTCTGATGCTCAGCATGGCTTATGTCAATTACTGATGTTTATATAGTGTGATGTACACCCTCAGAAAAAATGGTACAATGTTGTGCCAAAGAAGGTACAAACCCTTGTCACTGGGGCAGTACCTTTTTATGGAACAGAATTGTACCTTAAGACAAAGAAACAAATTTGTACTATTGCAGTTTGTACCTTAAGGACATGATTTGTATGGGAAACCAAAATGTACCATTGGTTTTTAAAAACTGCAGATACAATATTGTACCTTTATCAAATGTACAAATCTGATCCATGAAGGTACCACTACAGTGACAAGACACTTTGTACCTTAACAGTGTCAAATGTGTTCCTTCAAGAGTTAATTAAAGGCATTTTTCTATATCCAAAATTTGTTCATTTATTTTCAGTAAATATAAAAATCTAATAAATTATTAAATAATGTTTTTTAAAAAGTTTATTTTTGTGTAAATGCACCTTTTCCATTTACAATAAAGAATCAAAAATAATTTAACATAAATCAAAAGATCAATTTTTTTCTAAACATTTCTCAACACTTTTCACAAAAACACAGAAACACATTCTCCCATGTGCAATATAAAACATTTTTTCTCCAGTGTTCACACAACACCTTTGTAATCACTTAAAAGTTTATTTAATTTACTTGATTTTAAAATAGAAATAGAATTATGCAAAAGTATTGTAATGAGATATGCACAATGTTTGATTAGTTTTACAATACTAAAATTTCTGTGCAGGACTTTTGCCAGCTCGTGCGTAGTGGAAACGGCAAAATATTAAAAGGTGTGGATATCAATAATGAAAATGTATTTATCAGAAAATGCTTACCAAATGTTTATTAAAAATTCCTTAAATGTTTAGTTTACAATACAATAGTTTTGTTTTACCAGTTGTTATGTATTATAGAACTTAATAATTAATTTGTATTAGTTTCTTTAAACATATGCTTTTAAATAATGATTTATTTTAATATGAAAATTATTCATAAAATCACTTTGCCTTTCCAGTCATATTTATTTCCATAGATATTGTTATAAAGAAGAAGTTGTCCAACACTTATGTACCTTTTTATGAGAATGATGTACCTTCATTTGAATTGTACCATAAAAGGTGCAGAGCAGTATCATAAGAGGACTTTTCTGTACCATACAAGGTACAACTTTTACAAAGGTAAAAAACTGTTCCTTAAGGAACATTATTTGTACCACCGTGTAACTTTTTTTCTGAGAGTGTACTATGATATACACATGCTCAACAACTATACTTCAGTTGTCTCTAGAAGCCTTGTCAAATGACAGTCATTTCAACTGAAGTGTTGGAGACCATGTTAGCTATAGCGAGTGATCTCTGTAAGAAAACTGGTTTGCACTTGAGTTTTGTGTTGTGAATGAAATACAGGCTAAATCATAATTCTAGCAAACAAAAAGGATTGGCGTTGATATATTTAGAGTTGTATTTTATAGGTTTTAAATGGATCATCATCACCCCATCCAAATGAGGATCAAAACATGTGTTTACATGCGTCTGTTGCCTCATTACAAAGTAAACAGCAATTATCACAATATACATGTTAAAGTCCAGTATAACTGTCAAATATGGAGGCTGACAACAGAGGTGAGGATCCAATTGCAGCGTCTTTATTAAACAAAGAATTGTCAGGCAGACAATAGTCAAACACTGGAGCAAACAGTATCATAAAGGGCAATCCAAAAGAGTAGTCAAAAGCAGGGAAGAGATTGGTTGACACGGCTAACATCAAAAATAATTTAACAAGGCAAGGGTCTGCTTCATAATCTGTGCAGATCAACAACAAGACTCAGCAAAATGTGGTGCATGCTTGGAGTTGTAGTCCATGTAATGGCGGATTTGTAGTCCGTTAGTGATCTGCAGCCGGTAGATAATCATAACAGGTGGCAGAATTGTAGTCCAAGTGAAAGTGAATGTTCTCCAGCGATCTAGAGGGTTAGATCACTGGTAATCGTGACATCCATCTTTCGTGCTTTTACTTTCGCATCTCGTAATATATCTTAAAACAATCCAATAAAGGATCAGTGGGGACCAAGTTGGAGCACTCACTCTGACCCCCTGGGCTCTGTGATTGGTTGGGGAGATTCCAAATTGAACCAAAACAAAAGTGATATAAGATTGGCAATTAAAAGATCCCACTTTATATTGTCACTTATACCTGTGAACTTACACTGTAACTAGATGTGTAAGTAGTATGTAACTACAGTGTATGTACACACTGGTACATAGTATTTACTTGTGTAGTACTGGTGTAACTACGCACATGTAACAACACACAATAGTATGTGCAAATTTAAATGTGTAACAGGACATTAGTAACACAATCTTTGGTAAACTAGCCCTTTAATGTGAATTACTGATGTGATTGTACAATTTACCTTAAAACAACATATAAACATAAGGCATTTGTATATTTCCATATACACTTATACTATTTTGGCAGCTGTTTGCTGTTGTTAAACAGTTGCACAAAGGCTTAGGTTTTATATATTACACAGTAATTTGTGACCATTTTACACTTTATATTAAGTGGACAGTTCTTGAGGATTTACCCTGTAATTACACTGGTATCACAAGGTGAAACCTTCTAATGCAGCATTAGTTCTGTCATTCTTATTCTAATACAGTGTCCGGTAGTACATGGTATGCAAACAGGAGTGGAAGCGAGAAAACACCTGCAGGTACATATTGTTGTTACACAATGCACTTATGTAATTCTTGTTACAGATGTGTACTTTTTTAGTGTTGTTACCAATGTCCTGTTACACATTTGAACTTGCACATACTATTGTGTGTTGTTACATGTGTGTGGTTACACCAGTATTACACAAGTAAATACTATGTACTAGTGTGTACATACACTGTAGTTACATACTACTTACACCTCTACTTACCATGTAAGTCCACAGGTATAAGCGACACTTAATATAAAGTGGGTCCGTATATTTTTTCTGTGGTCTTTTATACTAATGAGATTTTTATAATAAGGAAATGATGGTGTCTTATTATTCAACTATTCCTTAGTTCAGTGTTTCTCAACCATGTTCCTAGAGGACCACTAACACTGCATGTTTTGTCTGTCACACTCATTACAGGTCTTTCAGTCTCTGCTAATGAGCTGATGATCTGAATCAGGTGTGTTTAGTTAAGGAGATATGGAAAATTAGCTGAGCTGGTTGTCCTCTAGGACCATGGTTGAGAAACACTGCCTTAGTTACCCAAATTTTCATTCCATGAAATCTTTTTATCTGCTGTTCCCCACTCCCTTATCAAAGGTGGGCGCAGCCTTTGTTATTTATCTACAGCAAAACAACAAATGTGCATGTGTTCTAACGGATTGTCAGTTTAACTTCTGAAATGTATTTTTCTAAACACGAAGACACATAATGTGCACACAGAAAGCTGTCTGGCAGTCAGCATGTTGCATGAGTAAACTAAGTTTTCTTTTGTGTCATCTGTCAAACACTCAAAGAGTCATGTCAAAAGCACAAAAAACACGATGTCACATAAAGTTGCTGATGTCGGTGGATGTAAACAGATGGGGAAGAGATATGTGTATCAGCATATTTGTAATTTATGAAACAGGATGACGGAAACCCTACTAACTATACCACTAAAATTAAAAAGTAAAAACCAAGGAGTCTGAGGGAGTTGAGAAATAGTGCTTACTGACATACTGTATGCTCAAACAGCAATAATGCACACATTAAAATTGTAAGCCAGGCACTTTTACGAAAACAAAAAGTGATACATATGCTACAGTAGCTGGAGAACTACAGTAGCGAATGCAGACTGCATTAGTCTATATGTGTGATTTAGATCAAATGCCTAATGTATGCAGAAATCCAGGTAAATTTATCAGGTACTTTCTTGCAAGAAGTGTGCCATACATCCTGGCACATCATTATGATTCATTGACGCATCCCTGACACAACAACATTACCGCCTCCCAGCGTGAGTTTTGCTCGTTTCCAGAACGCTTTATTAATCATAAGATATAAAAAATAAATCCTGCATTACTATGCCCTCAGAAGTTGTTGAAAGCTACAATCTTCAATCTATTTTTATCACTTGCTATAGAATGTGCGTAATTCACTGCATAAACAAGGTTAAATATGACGTTCAGACGTTGATTACGTGGAACAAGCTACACTTCAAGCTCCTTCACGTGAAAGGACAAAAAAGGAACGGAGAGTGATAGACACAGAAATGAAGAGCGATATCAGAGTCGAGGGGGTCAAAACAACAAGAGCAGAAATAAACCTCCAGTAGGGTGCGAATCAGCCAGAGGTGGGGGAACGAGAGAGCTGGAGAGAAGCACATAAAAGTATAGACACACTTCTGTGTTTGAGAAATGCATGCTGACAGAGGAAGAGAGTGCGCGAGAGCCACATGAAAGGCTGGAGTCACCTCTCTGTTTGAATAAGGTATGCTGACACTCCATCAAACCCACCGACAGAAGTGACAGCCCATTGTAGAGGAGCAGAACAAAGAACAGCATGTGTGGATGATGCGCATGTGTGTGTGTTTGTAAGAAGTTACGACCAAGTTTCTGTCCTGTTGCGCTCCATCTTACTATCAAGCTTCATTTTTCACAGCTTTTTTTACATGCCAAAGTGATTATGCAGCACTTCCCATTTTCTTAACCAGAATAATAATTCTCAATACATACATAAGAGATCACAATGTAATCTGGCATTTGTAAAATCATTTTATACAAATGTCTTTTCAAAATGATTTTACACATGCCAGATTACATTGTGATCTCATTGCTTATAGACTATACATACAGGATTGTTCTAGAAAAAAGTTGTTGCTTTGTTTTTCAGTAACAGCAGGGCTTTCACACCTGAGGTTTGTTCTTCATACCTTGCTTAAACAATCTAAGATGATTTTACAGATCCTGGATCTTTTAATCTTGATAACTGATCTCGGGCTAATTTGGTTCTTCAAACAAGTTCGCAAATCAGATTAAAATGTCTGGATGAACTGATGCAATGCAATGATTGGCTGATGGCACAGCAGCATAATGACATCATCTGATTAATATTCAATTATTCATGTGAGCAAAATTCGTAAATAAAGGGTTTGTTAAATATACACAATAACTTTCCAAATTTGTTATGGGCTGCAGGCATTACACTTTTATGTGTCATGGGAATTTAGCTATTTTTTTGTTTTACATTTAGAGCGTATATTCTTTATTGTACTAGCCTAGGCTTATTCAAGTTTCTTAATCAACGAATTTAAATACATTTTGCATCAAAAAAGCATTTTGATATTGGTAAAGGTGTCTGCAACTTTTGCAAAGCATCGAACCAACGTCATAGCTATCAAAACACGCACATGACTGCATAAATTATTATTCCTTTAAAAAACAAACAAATAAACAGACAAAAGAGAGTCAAAGATTTTGCATGTCTATTATCATACGCAAATTGTAAAGCTGGGTCAGTAAAATAGTATACGTTTGTATCTAAAACGTCGCTATTAATAAGTGTTCTCTTTGATCTCCTTGGGAAGAACCACACCATTTTTGTACTTTTATTTTAGAGTGCAGATTGCATAAGTTTTATTTAAATAAAAATAAATATAAAATATTATAAATTATTTAATATTAAATATTATTAATTATTATAAATTATAAATGTATATATATATATTTTTTACTATTTTACTATTTTCCCAAGTGTATATAGGTTACTACTGTAAGACAATATCAGCATTCAGTACATACTTTAAGTATTACCTTTGCTTGAGAAGACCTAATCTAATCCTGTTTATATGAAATGAGCCTGCTCCCGAGCAGGTTTGAGCTACCAGGACTGTTGCTAGGACAACAACTCTCGGATGAGTTTTGAAGAACGAAATGATCCTGGATTGTGTGAAATCATCAATAACCAAATCCAGCTAACTGAGTAATTCTCGTAATCCACCAGGTCCTAGAACTATTGGGAGAAGGACCCACTTTTTAGAACGTTCATTCTGGGAATGGGAATGATTTTAGTTTTAGAACAGTTTCAGTAAATTACTGAAGGTCCTACTCTAGGGCAGGTTTTAATAGGGTTAAAGTTAGGTATGCTGACACTCCATCAAACCCTCTGACAGAAGTGACAACCCATTTTAGAGAAGCAGAACAAAGAACAGCATGTATGGATGATGCGCATGTGTGTATTTGTATGAAGAAGTTACAACCAAGTTTCTGTCCTGTTGGGTTCCATCTTACTATCAAGCTTTATTTTTCACAGATTTTTTACATGCCAAAGTGATTTTGCAGCACTTCCCATTTTCTTAACCAGAATAATAATTCTCAATACATACATGTTAAAAATAAACACATAGTTCACCAGTACTGCATGATTTTATACAAATGTCTTTTCAAAATTATTTTACACATGCCAGATTACATTGTGATCTCATTGCTTATAGACTATACATACAGGATTGTTCCAAAAATAAAGGGGTTGCCTTTGTTTTTCCTTCTGTAGTTTGGTTCTACTGCAGTAACAGGACTTTCACACCGGAAGCACATTTTTACAGTTCCTAGAACTATTGGGGAAAGGACCTATTTTTTGAAACGTTCATTCTGGGAATGGCAATGGTTTTAGTTTTAGGACAGCTAAAGTAAATTACTGAAGGTCCTACTCGGCCAGGGTTGAATAGGGTTAGGGTTAAGGTTAGGTATGCTGAAACTCCATCAAACTCTCCGACAAGAGTGACAGCCCATTGTACAGCATGTGTGGATGATACGTCTGTATGTTTCTGTCCTGTTTGGTTCCATCTTACTACCAAGCTTCATTTTTCACAGCTCTTTTTCACATGCCAAAGTGATTATGCAGCACTTCCCATTTTCTTAACGTGAATAATAATTCTCCAACAGCATCCGTGGTTACGGTTCATATGGTGGAAAACTAAATGAAAAGTCATGCAGGTATCTGGCAGCTACCAATTTAACACTCACACAATGTGTGTGTGCTCGCCAGAGGATTTGCTTAAGTACTGTGTAACTAAATGTTCCAGTAGTGTAGGTTTTTGAATATGTATAATCTCCAAGTCCTCGGAGATAGCTATGATTTTTAAAACGCTCATTCATAAACTGCTCAAATATTTACACTGTGGTCTTCTACTTTGGCTGAAGCAAGCAGAAGATGTGTGAAAAATTGCCTGGAAAGGATTAAAGTTAACATTGTGTGAGTCGGAGGTTAGCGTGTTCTGGAGCTGCAAAAGCTGTAATCACATAACAGTTACTCACAACTTTAAAAGCCTCCTCCTACAGAAACGTCTCACCGCGGCTGCTTTGAAAACCAGTACAAGGCTTTAATGTATCTAATGCTTGACTTTGAAATGGGTTGTGAGATCAGTGGAGAGTACAGATGCTCTGAAACACAGAAATCAGGGTCATGTTTTTAAATACACGATTAAGTGAAGCAAATGAGATCTGTTTGGGTGGGCGAAAGACATCGGGGACTATGAGAGTATGTGTGTAAGAATGATTGAGATAAATAGATTTGCGTGTTGGCTTTAGATGAAGCTAATGGTTAAGGATTAACATTAACACTTCTTTTTTTTTTGCAAATGCAATGAATGACTGTAGCTTGGATGTAATGTATCTGATTAAACAATACAGTAAACAAACCTCTAATATTGTGAAAATACTATTACAATTGAATATAAATATATTTTGTTTTAGGCAACGTGGTGGCGCAGTAGGTAATGCTGTCATCTCACAGCAAGAAGGTCACTGGTTCAAGCCTTGGCTGGGTCAGTTGGCGTTTCTGTGTGGAGTTTGCATGTTCTCCCCACGTTCGCGTGGGTTTCCTCCGGATGCTCCGGTTTTCCCCACAGTCCAAAGACATGCTATACAGGTGAATTGGGTAGGCTAAATTGTCCATAGTATATGAGTGTGTATGGGTGTTTCCCATAGATGGGTTGCAGCTGGAAGGGCATCCGCTGCTTAAAACATACTGTATGCTGGATAAGTTTGCAGTTCAGTCCGCTGTGGTGACCCCAGACTAATAAAAGCCGAAAAAAAAATGACTGGATGAATGAATATTTTGTTTTAATATATTGCACTGTGCTCATCGGCTGCTCATTTATTGTGTCCTTTTTTAGTATACTGCTTTAATGCAGTTATCAAAAAACATTAAAAGTCATCTCACTTCTGATTATATTCACAATGTAACAAAGTAAAGTAACACTTTGGTTGTGGCCAACATATGAACAAAGTAATGGGGTTAGACAAGCCATATTTTTTACCAACAACACACAATCCTCTCCTACAAACGAGCACTGAAATTATTATTGCCGGACCTATGGTTTCTGTGCAGTATTGTCAAAAGTGCCAGGAGTAAAAATGTTACTATTTACCCCACAAGTTGTAACTGACAGAGGGTTAGTTGTAACACATGCTTAAAAAATCTGATTTCCACACAATTAATTTAAATTAATTTATTTTAAATAGTATATTTCCTCAGTATATAACTCTTTTTTTATTCTACATAGCATTTTTTACATTATTAGCAATAAAATATTTTATTTTCTAATAAAAAATATGAACTACCCCACCAAGAAAATTTTTTTTGGATTGCATTTCTTGCATTTCCTAATGTCGCTAGTTAACACACTCAATGCATTTTTTTCAACACATTCCTAAACACATTTCCAACACATTTCTAAATTATCAGCCTCTACCAAATGGTTGATATATCGGTTTATGGTAAAAGTACCGGAATTAATACATAAACTATGAAAAATCTGTAAATGTGAAGTGTAAAACCAAGTTATTAAAAAATTTAATCAAAATAAAAAATCTTTATTTTTGAAGTATGCCATAAAAATATTTCAGATTCCCATTTAACATGTTTTCTTGTTTTGTTTTTTTTTACAATAAAACCAAATTCAAGTGTAGTAGTGCAACAGCATTATGTTTGTTTGATTTTGCTGTGTGTAAACCATTATTTAAAACAATCATTCTTTAAATTACTTTAACAGTCATTATTTAAAACAGTCAAAACATGGTCAACCATTTGGTAGAGCGGCAGTCAAAGGGTTAAGAAACATTTTTATATAAAAAGTTTTCAACATTACACTCAAAATGTTTTTACACTTAAATTCAAAAATGATTTTGTTTGTTTAATTGTTGTCCAGCAATGTGTGGCTTATTTGTAACACCCTGTTACAACTAACCTTAACTTTTTCTCAAAACTGGATTTCTCAAAAGTTATTATTAGCCCCCCTGAATTATTAGCCCCACTGTTTATTATTTTCCCCAATTTCTGTTTAACAGAGAGATTTTTAACACATTTCTAAACATAACAGTTTTAATAACTCATTTCTAATAACTGATTTATTTTATATTTGCCATGATGACAGTAAATAATATTTGACTAGATATTTTTCAAGACATTTCTATACAGCTTAAAGTGACATTTAAAGGCTTGGTTAGGTTAAGGTTAACTAGGCTGGTTATGGTAATTAAGCAAGTTATTGTATAACAGTGGTTTGTTCTGTAGACAGCTGAAAAAAATTGCTTAAAGGGGCTGATAATTTTGACCATAAAATGGTTCATAAAAAATTTAAACTACTTTTATTCTAGCTGAGATAAAACAAATAAGACTTTCTCTAGAACAAAAAATGGTAACACTTTACAATAAGGTTCATTAGTTAATGCATTTACTAACATGAACAAATCTTGTACAGCATTTATTAATCATAATTGAACATTTACTAATGCATTATTACATCCAAGTCCATGGTTGTTAACAATAGTTAATGCACCATGAGTTAACATGAATTAACATTGAACAACTGTATTTTCATTAACTAACGTTAAGTAACATGAACAAATACTGTAGTAAATGTATTATTCATTGTTTGTTCATGTTAGTAAATGCATTAACTAACATTAACGAATGAATCTTATTGTGTAAAGTGTGGCCGAAAAAATATTATCAGACATACTGTGAAAATTTCCTTGCTCCGTTAATCATTTGGGAAATATTTTAAAAAGAAAAAAAATCAGGGGGGCTTATAATTCTGACTTCAACTGTAAAAGATTTTATGTTCATACTTTTACATTTTTATTTTTTTATAAAAAACATTGACTATAATAAAAAATACTTTTATGCTAAAAAAATGGTTTCTACTGTGCTTCTGGTTCAAACTTTTTGAATTATTGGCAGGAAGACGTCTGTCGACACTGTGGTGAAAATTTCGGAAGCATGCCATGGTTAACCCTGAGCAAATACCTTAAAACTCTGTGGTACATTTTACCCCACTGAATTTTGTTCCCGTGCTCCCCTATTCTTTAAAAAAAATCTAAATTTTTGTTGACCCCATCTTTTGTACAGCAGTGTGTCTAAGCCTGAAAAATATGTCAGTTAATGTAAAAAAAAGCACAAATTCCCTAGCAGACAAGCTACATTCATCTTGATTACATTTCTGACCATATCGAAGATATTCAAATAAAACTACATATTAAAAATAAATACATATTTCACGAGGGCAGGATCTTTTCTGCCTTTTCTGTCTTTTCAAAATGATATTACACATGCCAGATTATATTGTGATCTTATTGCTTATAGACTATAAATGCAGGATTGTTCCAGAAAAGAAGGGTTGTTTTGGTTCTACTGCAGTAACAGCAGGGCTTTCACGCCAGAAGCACATTTTCACAATTCCTAGAACTATTGGGGGAAGGACCCACTTTTTGGAATGTTCATTCTGGGAATGGCAATGATTTTAGTTTTAGGACAGCTAAACTAAATTACTGAAGGTCCTACTCCAGGGCAGGTTTTAATAGGAACTGGAGTGATGTAAATGAATGCTAATTGGGTCCCATGCAAAACCCTTGCGCAGTATTTCCAAGTGTTACAAGACATGCACATTCAAAAAGCCAATGTTATCGGCATTTATCTATTGCCTCAATCTGCGGCGTTGTGTTCTGTTCTCAATTCTATGTACAGGTTATTATAGTGGATTTAGCCCTTTTTGCAGTTTCAAATTCATGTCTAACCTCTATCTTCATTATCACAAAACATATGGCAGACGATGAAACCTCATTAATCATAGTGTCCTCCATCCTTCATATGATGATTTTGTTGAATATTGATGACACTGTTGGTCTGCTTACCAACTTCAGAGTTTCTTGTGATCCAACCTGGAAATTGATATCTAGTTCCTAATACTGACTGTAAGAAATATGTGTCTTATGTCCGATAGCACAACGAAGAAATACTTGAGTAATGGTTAAAAAAATTACAAAAATATTTCTTTGTAATCCTTTTAATTGAGGTGACAGCAGAAGTCACACAACAGGACAAAATGTAATCATTTGATTAGACAAATGTGTAAACAGCATTTATGAATGAGATTTAAAACACAATGTCATTACAATGACAGCTGAATCCAGTATAATCGAATGTAAGTCATACAGTGGATGTAAATTACTTGTATGTAAATTGTTTTAGATGTTGTTGTTACGTCACTATTGATACTGTCAAAATTGTACATTTCAATTTCTATGGCAATGTAAGTAAATGTACATCTGGTTGAACCACACTCTACATTAAAACACTTAAACTACATTAAAACACATTTACTGTACACTATAAAAATATTCCTATATTAGAATATTGAGTTGAATCAATTAAACTCATTTCAACTTGCATCAATTAAACTGACTTCAAACATAATGTTAAAATTTGTTTTAAAAAATGCTTAGTTAAAAGCAGAGATGTATAGTAACAAAGTAGAACTACTTCACTACTGTACTTAAGTACTAAAAGGTTTTATCTGTACTCTACTGGAGTATTGTTTTTTTTCTCCTACTTCTACTTTTACTTCAGTACATATTTTCGATGAGCTTAATACTTTTACCCCAGTAGATTTTTTTATGTTGCATAGTTACTCGTTACAATTATAAACATGTTATGAATCAACTATTTATAGATCAGACGATCAAAGAAGACATGCTGCCTGCCTGCATTAAGAGCACTTTAGTTTGTTTTACACATGAGAAAGACCCTATTTAGAATGAAGAATGAAGTGCATACTCTACCGTCGGATTTGAAGAAACATGTCAAGTTAAAGATAATATAATACACAAAACAGCAGTTTGAGCTATCCATAAGAGCTAGATAAGTTAACTACCGTTAGCTACCCGCGGTTCATATCATGCTGCAATGTTCACATAACCCTAACTGTCTATCATAAAGGCTGTCACGCTGAATGGTGTTTTTGACCCATCATATATATATATATATATATATATATATATATATATATATATATATAAACCCTGTTTTTTTTTTTGTTCTGCTTAATCCTGTGCCCCAAAAAAGATATTTAAAATAAACAAAACAATGTCTTTTGACAGCTTTTTTAAAAATAACTACATAACACAATACTTGTACTTTTACTTTCAGTACTTGAATAGTAAATTTTTTAATAAACTACTTGCAATACTTAAGTACAAAAAATGTTGAATACTTTAGTACTTCCACTTAAGTATTGTGCTTAAAGAGCACTTCAACTTCTACTCAAGTCACTTTTTTAATAGAGCACTTGTACTTTTACTTAAGTCTGGGTCTCTAGTATTTTTATACATCTCTGGTTAAAAGTTAAAACATGATTAACTAAATAAAGTTAAAGTAACATAAAATCATATTGTCATTTATGATCATATAGGTTTTTTACACTGTATGAATACTTTGACAAAATCTAATTCAATGTCATCAATTTGTGATATTAGCATTTATATGATGATGTAGGAGTATTAATACTATAAAAAAATCTCGAGTTCATTTGAAGTCCAAATCTCCAAGTTATTTCTAAACAAGGTGTTTTAACCAGATATGCAGCACGTCTTGATCAATTTCAGCTCCATTTAAATGAAGTGCTAATCTAAATGAGCTCTTTTCTGGGGTGACACCCGGAAGTGTTGCTGGAATCCAGCAGTTTTATCTGTTATTTCATTTATGAGCAGGAAAGAAAAATTGCGTGTTGAAGGAAATCTGAGTAAGAGCATGTGTGGCTTAATGTCTTTGTTAGATCTGTCGGTGAAAGTGTGAGTGGGCATCGCCTCTAGTATTGCTGTCTTCAGTGAGCTAATTATACAGCAACCTAAATATTTAATGCTCATCAGTCTTTAATTAGCTACAATAACACGTGCAATCAGCACAAAATAACAGTGATGACTGAGATTCAGCCTGGCACCTGCCATGCAACGTGCCACCCAGAGAGCAGAGACAGACCCTCAACCACAGTGCAAAAACAGAGAGACAACATTACAGCACACACACAGAGAGACAGCGATAGAGAAAAAACAAGCACAATATAAACTGGTGTGTGTGTGTGTGGGAAGGGGGGGGGGGGGTGCAACAATTTTCACTCATAAATTGTGGGTAATTTTGCTTGTTTGCTACTTTGGTAGCATTTTACTTGAAGGTGGTGTTAATAAGACTGTCATAAAACATTCATAATTGTGACATGCCATGAGTATGAATGAGATTTTGTCAATAAGTGTCATTTGCTCAGTTATGTCATTTTAAATGCAAAGATGACATTGTTTGAGATGTCTTTGTTTTGACAAAAACAAATTTGACCAAATCATAACCATCATTTGTCATGTCAGCTTGTCATTATCAAGCCAACATAATTTGTCATAAATCTGTCATAAACATGATCATCATTGAGGCCGTTATTATTGTTTTGAATTTATAACAGTATTATTAATAGCTTTCTTGACCTCAACTACAGGGGTACAGTATGATTGAATTTGATAATGATGACACTTTTATTTCAAAATTATTATTCATTCATTCATTTTTTTTTCAGCTTAGTCCCTTTATTAATCAGGGGTCGCCAAAGCGGAATGAACCGCCAACTTATCCAGCATATGTTTTACGCAGCGGATGCCTTTCCAGCTGCAACCCATAGGAAACACCCATACATTCTCATTCACACACACACTACGGACAATTTAGCATACCCAAATCACCTGTACTGCATGTCTTTGGACTTGTGGGGGAAACCGGAGCACTCAGAGAAAACCCACACTACCATAGGGAGAACATGCAAACTCAACACAGAAACACCAACTAACCCAGTTGAGGCTTGAACCAGCAACATTCTTGCTGTGAGGTAAGAGCGCTACCCGCTGCGCCACTGCGTCACCAAAATTATTATTGTAATAATAAAATTATCTGACAGAGTATTGTATGGTGGCCAAGAGAGCTTAACACACTGCAGTTAAAGAAAACACATGCAATTACAAAAACACCAGCAAATTAGGAAAAAACTTCAAACATCAGTTTGACAGCACACAGGTTGCAAATTCTCACAGCAAAAACAACTGAAGAAACGCACTCCATTTTGTCACAACACAACTGAACAAACGTGCTGTATTTTGTCACAACACAACTGAAGAAACAAGCTGCATTTTGTCACAACACAACTGAAGAAAATGGCTGCATTTTGTCACAACACAACTGAAGAAACATTTTGTCACAACACAACTGAAGAAACACTGTATTTTGTCACAACAAAACATGAAGAAACAAGCTGCATTTTGTCACTACACCATTGAAGAAACACGCTGCATTTTGTCACAATACAAACAACTGAAGAAATGCGCTGCGTTTTGTCACAACACAAACAACTGAAAAAACATGCTGCATTTTGTCACAGGTGAGCTTTTTTGATTATTTTAATATTCTTTACACAATTACACAATTCCATTGTCTCCTGTAAATTATTAGCCTAAATAAACTGATGATTAAATGTGAAACATTGTTTTAATAGTATGCACTGCGTTTAATAAATGCAGCGTGTTTGTTCAGCCTGATCTCACGAGGAAACGTAAGTATTTTACGTTTTGTCAGTTTAGTGGCTAATTCGTACAAATTCATACGAGTTCAGTCATAGGAAAATGTACGATTTTAAAAAGGAGGCGTGGCACCTAACCCCACCCCTAACCCCAACCGTCATTGGGTGATGAGCAAATCGTACCTATTTGTATGAATTGGATCGTACGAATTCATACGAATTAGCCACTGAATCAAAAAGTTACAAATTGCCGTGAGATTGCGTTGGTTTGTTCAGTTGTTTGTGACAAAATGCAGCGCGTTTTTTCAGTTGTTTTTGTTGTGAGAATTTGCAATATGTGTGCTGTCAAACTGATGAAGATTGTTTCTTAATTTGCTGGTGTTTTTTGTAATTGCATGTGTTTCTTAAACTGCAGCGCCTTAAGCTCTCTCAGCCACCGTAGTATTGACACTTATACTGGGAAGTTTTAATGGTAAACGTACAGCAAAATATTCCTGACACTATTATAATGTCCACAGGACATTCATGTTCATGTTTGATTTGCAACAAGCTATGTTGTCTTAGTAATGTCAAGTTGTCTTGACAAAGACAACGACAGGTTATGATGTATTTGTCAAGTTGTCATAACAAAGACATCTCAAGCAATGTCACCTTTGCATTTAATGTAACTGAGAGAATGGCATAATGCATAAAATCGCCTTCATATTCATGACATGTCAGGTTATGATTATAAAGGTGTAGTCTTATTAGCAGCCCTTGAAGTAAAGTGTTATCGCAGCTTTTTACTAATGATATATTATTTTAAAGCAATTCTGTAATATTACATTTCATGTGTGTAATGTAGCTGGTCTTAAGTGTCAGAATAAATTAAGTTGTTTCTTAAAATTGAGAACTGTTTCTGAACTGCCTGAAATAAGTTGTCAGTATTTCCACTCTCACTTCCTGCACAAGCCTATGAGGGTTTGTAAGAGTAAATCTGCATAATGCCAGCCTGTGGTGTTCACTGGCTGCCGGTGAACTCAAACACTGCAGTTGTAGCTGAGGATTGGAAGAGTTTGGTTTGTGTTGACATGTCTTGAAGATGATGTTTTCTGAGCTTCAAAAGAAAATCCATTTCTCATGCACTTTCAAAAGGATTTGAATCAATGAGTTAAAGCCAATGCAATTGCCACTGTTTGTATTAAAGATCCAACAAGCCATGCGGAAATTCAGGGTTACACTTTTATTTTAGTGTACAATTTTCATTATTAATAAACCACTAACTTTGATTTTTTTTTTTTTTTTGCTTCAATTAACCCCTAATTTGCTCCTTTAATCATAATAGTTAAGTTTAGTCATTAAGTAGAATTAGTGATGTAGAATAAGATCATATATTTTATATGTACTAGCCAATATCTTAATAATAGGTAGACAGAAGTTATAAGTGAGAACCAAAAATCAAGTTGGTGTTTAGTATCTGTTTAGCGCATAGATCGTGAGCAGCAGACCAATCATTGGCGTATGATCATTCAGAGCAAAGAGAAAGGGAGGAGTTTAGAGAAAAGAGAACAGATCATTAAAATAAATGAGATGTTTCGTATATTGTGAGAAAAATAGCTAATGCAGCAGTGTTTATTGACCTTTAATGGATGTAAACCTGTTTTAGAAGACATTGGGTAGTCTGATTTAGTTTGGCATAATAGAGGCGCTTTAAATGTGAAGTATGTTTTAAAGATTCTTTTTCTCAATTATACTCCAATAATTCAGCTTTTGTATGGTGTTTTTTTATTATTATTGAGATGGATACATTATATATTTCATTTTTTCTTTGTTCCTAATTTATGTATAAATACAGGGCAAAAACTTCAAGATGCACTTGGCTGAAAACTGAAAATTACTTTTTTAAAATATTTTAATAATAATAATAATTCTTTACATTTATATAACGCTTTTCTGGACACTCAAAGTGTGCAGCATCCACATAGATGACGTGACGGCAGCAATAATACGGTAGACCACACACCAGCTGATTGGTGGAGAGGAGACGAGGAGTGATGAAGCTAATTAGGATATCAGGATGGTAGGAGGCCATGATGGTCAGAGGCCGGTGGGCAAATAAACCCCTACACTTTTTCAAAGGATATCCTGCAATTTTTAACAACCACAGAGAGTCAGGACCTCGGTTTAATGTCTCATCCAAAAGACGGTGCTCACTGAGCAGTATAGAGTCCCCATCAATATACTAGGGTGTTACGACCCACACAGACCGTAGGTTGAGTGCCCCTTGCTGGTCTTACTAACACCACTTCCGGCAACAACCTAGCTTTCCCATGTGGTTTCCCATCCAGGCACCGACCGGGTGCAAACCACGTTTAAATATATGTTTTTGGTAACCAATATTCAAATCATTACTATTATACTTTAGACAAAACAGGACCTCAGCATATCTTATAAAAACAAAAAAAAGAAAACATAAACATTTGATGGAATAATCAGAGCTTTGGTAAAAAAAAAATCATTCAAGAAATCAATCATGCATCGATCCTGAAATGTTCCCAAAGCATCGATATTCTCTCTTGAATCGATTCTGAGCTTAGCTTTTAACAGCAGATGCCACTGTATGCTTTACACGCAGCCATACTCTGTTTGCAATTTCCTACATGAATGTAAAATAACAATTAATACAATTTAGAAAGGTTTAAGTGAATTACAAGAGTTATTCGTAGTAAACTGAGTTTATATTTATCCCGTGGCATAAAAGCCAACTTACATGACTCAGCCGATATTATAAAAATATATATTTTTATAAATAATAATACGTTTTATTTAAAAACAAAAGGGCACAAGCATTCCATAAAATATTACTGTGGCGAGGGGGCATGGCCGAGAGCCGTGGGAGCGAAACGAGGCCCGCCACAGATGAGAAACACCTGTGGCGCGCACCTGCCTCCAATCCCACGGAAGGAGCTCTGGACTATAAGAGGAGGAACGATGGCAGAGGAGAAAGAGAGAGAGGACCGGGCCCGGACATATTGTTTTACTTTTGCTTTCAGTTTGACGCATTTGTTTTGGTTTAGATGGCAGTCTCCGTGAGGAGCTGCCGTCCCTTTTACTAATAAATATTTAAAAGTTTGTCGGTTCTCTGCCTCCTTCTTCCCGGCGGCCAAGTGGCCGTAAACTTTACTACAATTACATATATTATAATCCAGATTTTGTCCTATGATCATTTGAGTTGGTTTTATTGACAGTAGGGCTGAATGATAAACCAAAATAAAATCGCATTTGTAATTTGGCAAAAGCTGCGATGCGCTTGTTAAGTCATGATGTATCTGTGACGTATGGAATACTGTTTCCGGGTCCAAACCGATGTTCATTTGAATTGAGAAAATATTAGTTTATGACCACTTTTAGCCCTATCACACATTAAAGTGAATTTGATATAAAATCATTGCGTACACAACAGTCTCTGGACTTGCTGCATCAAAAATATATTCTTTTTTTTACAATTCATGAATAATGTATCACTTTCTGGCCATCGGATATTAGGCATGGATATATATGTATATTGCGATCATGATTTTCAAAAGTATTACAGCGCTTTGTAAATGTTTATTATTACCATTTAATAAGTCTTCAGTTTGATAGAGTGCTTGGACCCTGAAACCACTTCACGTGACGTCACACTTAACAAGCAGATTGCCTTGCACATCATGTTATGTCATGTAAGTCCACATCATGTAAGTACAGGGATGTGATCAGTAGTAAATCACCTCTAATGACCAGAGGACGCTCTCGAGTCGCACAGAACAACCAAATATGCCTCGAAGAAACCCTGAAAAATATGGGAAATCCTTCTAATGTAAAACATAAACAGAAGATTGAACTGCTTTTATGTGATTAAATGGGAGTACTAAACATATCAGCACAACACATATGGTTTACCTGAGTTCCTTTCATTGTAATTTTCCTGATAATAAAGTATGTAATGGTACCACGCCTTTGTCACTACTTATTAGAATGCTATTATGAAATACGCTGCATGCTTTATTCTGTGTAAGAAGACACATCATTTCGCAGAATGACTTTAGTTCAAACACTTGACTGAAGCTGTGAAGTAAGTTTTGAGTCAAAACATTATTATATGTGGTAATTGCATAGGTTTAACAGTAGCAATATTTACTATAAGAGGTCATAGTTCACAGAGAAGCTATGTAAACCGCTGTCAATGTTGCAAAATGATTATTTGCAATTTTGGCAAAGAACTATTTGTGTAGTAAACACTGCTCTCGCTGAACACAGGTGCTGGAGATTTACAGCTGATTTATATATGCGTATGACAATCGCATGTGATTTATCGTTCAGCCCTAATTCACAGTGCCAGTAACTTAAGCGCGGTCACACTAGAGTTTGAGCATGCAAAATTCTGTCATATGGCGCTGCGAAATGGGGCAGGATTAACCAAGATGATTAGACTAAAAAGAGGAAGCTATTGCTCCATATTTTATATTTATGTCCAGAGAGGTCATGTTTTAATTTTAGATTAGTCTTACGCAATCATGTAATGTGATTTCCCATGGCCAGAGTTCACCAAGCTTGAACTTTCCAATGCAGCGAACTGCAAAACATGTGACACAAACTTGCATATCCAGTGTGCCGTAGTCGCATGTGGATGAATGGAAGTCTACGAGGAGAAAAGTCCAGTGTGACCGCGGCTTTACTCTTATCTGTATGACCAAAAATGACAGAGTATTTAATGTAGTTTTAAAATCCAGAATCGTCCCAGTGAATCACACACACACACACACACACAGACACACACACACACACACAAACACACAAAAAAACACGCTTACCGGCCACTTTATTAGGTACACCGTACTAGTATCGGGTTGGACCCCTTTTGCTTTTTTAGAACTGCCTTAATCCTTAGTGGCATAAATTCAACAAGGTTCTGGAAATATTCCTCAGAGATTTTGGTCCATATTGACATGATAGCATCACACAGTTGCTGCAGATTTGTCAGCTGCACATTCATGATGCGAATCTCCCGTTCCATCTCATCCCAAAGGCGGTCTATTGGATTGAGATCTGTTGACTGTGCACTCTTAGAAATAAAGGTACACGAGCTGTCACTGGGGTGGTACCTTTTCAAAAAGGTACACATTTGTACATGAAAAGTTCATATTGGTACCTCAAAAGTATATATTAGTACCTACAAATTTTAAAAGGAACACTTTTGTACTTTTTAGGTACCAATACGTACCCTTGAGGTATTAATGTGGACCTTTTAGGTAAAGATTTGTACCTTTTGAAAAGGTACCACCCCAGTGACAGCTCGCGTACCTTTATTTCTGAGAGTGTGGAGGCCATTTGAGTACAGTGAACTCATTGTCATGTTCAAGAAACCAGTCTGAGAGGATTCGCGCTTTATGACATGGCATGTTATCCTGCTGGAAGTAGCCATCAGAAGATGGGTACACTGGTCATAAAGGGATGGACATGGTCAGACACAATACTCAGACACAGTAGGCTGCAGCATTGACATGATGCTCAATTGGTACTAATGGGTCCAGCATGTGCCAAGAAAAAATCCCCCATGCTATTACACCACCACCAGCAGCCTGAATTGTTGATATAAGGCAGGATGGATCCATATTTTCATGTTGTTGATGTCCAATTCTGAGCCTACTATCCGAATGACACAGCAAAAAGTCATCAGACCAGGCAACGTTTATCCAATCCTCTATTGTCCACTACTGTGCGAATTGTAGTCTCAGTTTCCTGTTCTTAGCTGTCAGGAGTGGCACTCAGTGTGGTCTTCTCCTGCTTTAGTCCATCCTCCTCAAGTTTGGACGTGTTGTGCGTTCAGAGATGCTCTTCTGCATTATTATTAGTTATTTGAGTTACTTGAGTTACTGTTGCCTTTCTATCAGCTCGAACCAGTTTGGCCATTCTCCTCTGGCCTCTGGTTTCAACAAGGAAATTTGCAGCTGCAAAACTGCTGCTCACTGTATATTTCCTCTTTTTCAAACCATTCTCTGTAAAACCTAGAGATGGTTGTGCATGAAAATCCCAGTAGATCAGCAGTTTCTGGAAAAACTCAGACCAGTCCGTCTGGCACCAACAACTATGCCACGTTCAAAGTCACTTAAATCACCTTTCTTCCCCATTCTGATGCTCGGTTTGAACTGCAGCAGATCGTCTTGACCACGTCTACATGACTAAATCCATGGAGTTGCTGCCATGTGATTGGTTGATTAGAAATTTGCATTAACAAGAATTTGGACAGGTGTACCTAATAAAGTGGCTGGTGAGTGTACATATTTGTAGAATTGTTTACTTGACATCGCAGCCTTTCAAACTAAAATACAGTTAAATAAACAAGCTAAACTGGGCACTCATCTGAGACTGATGCAGAGCAGGGTTGTCATCATGAATTAGAAAGTGAAAGCATTCAAAAGCATGCTGAGTAAGTAGTGCCATGATAACGTCTACTGAAAACTGATGCTCGGGAGAGGCAAGGTGCCATATATTTTTGTATGTAATATAATATGTGTGTATTTTCAGCCCTTTTTTATATCCAAAAACCGATAGTCTTTTTTTCGAAGAGAACATTTGGTGGCTTACAAATCACTGCTGATCTTAACTGTTATCTCTTAGGCCGTTTGAATGTACAGATATTTGTCATAGCAATAAAGTAGCTCAAAGTTGAATGCTGAGAAACACTAAAACTCAGCACAGAATGGAGAAAGAGAGAGAGAGATTTGCTCATGTTAGGGGGATGTAGAGGCTCATTAAAAAGAAGAGATCAGTCACAGTGCAGCAGGAGAGACAGAGAGAGAGAGAGATAGCATTTGTCTTTACAGAGAATGTAAGGATGTCCTTTTTGTTGGCCGTTGTGAATTGAATCATTTTTTCCTCATTGTTAACATATGTAAATTCCTGTGTCACTGCTGCTGCTGCAGGCCTTCAGTTCTGCTCACCGTTAGAGGACAAGAGAATGAGGCGCTTACGCACACACATACATACAAACTCCTTTCTCTTTGTCACACACTTTTTCCCAATAGACACAGTTCTTTCTCTCGCACACACACATAATGGCAGAGTCAGAGTAGGACATACGGAACAAGACTGCTGCAACACACTAACATAGTTTTTAAAACATACACACATTTGTTTTCCTGTCATGGTGGGGAAGGGTTTCATGCAACCTTTTTTAAGGGGTCCTGGCCTACATGCTTTCACCAAAAAAATTAATAAAATAAAAAGAAGAAACTTATTTTTTATTGAAATATGGGGAATATGGGGGTGTCACGGTGGCGCAGTGGGTAGCATGATCGCCTCACAGGAAGGTCGCTGGTTCGAGCCTCAGCTAAGTCAGTTGGCATTTCTGTGTGGAGTATGCATGTTTTCTCTGTATTTGCATGGGTTTCCTCTGGGTGCTTTGGTTTCCTCCACAAGCCCAAAGACATGCTGTATAGGTAAATTGGGTAAGCTAAAATTGTCCGTAGTGTGTGTGTGTGAATGAGAGTGTACGGATGTTTTCCAGTGATAGGTTGCAGCTGAAAGGGCATCCGTTGCGTAAAATATATTCTGGATAAGTTGGCAGTTCATTCCGCTGTGGCGACCCCAGATTAGTAAAGGTACTAAGCCGAAAAGAAAATGAAAGAATGGGGAAAGTATATAATATAATATAATATAATATAATATAATATAATATAATATAATATAATATAATATAATATAATATAATATAATATAATATAATATAATATAATATAATATAATATAATGCAAATA
>CAIGQZ010033112.1:5844746-5888324 GCA_903798205.1 Danio tinwini
TTTTATTATTATTTGTAATTATTTGCATTATTTACCAGTTTTTATTTCCTTCAGACAGAGGTTCCCAAAATAGGGGGAAAGAAGAGCGGAGCTTTCTTGAAGATTTCCAAACATCAAATTAATTTTATTAAACTGTTAGAAGTACCAGATTTTTTCATAACTTACAGAAGATAAAAAATAGTAGTTAATAGTTACATTAAAAACTATTCATCAGCTAACATCAGCTTTTTTTTTTATTTTTAATTGGATTGCGACACCTGGCATGATTACATTAAATTTACAACACAGCAATAGCGTCGAATGCAGCAAACTGACTTTATGGCACCAGGTTAAACGTTCTGACACCTTTATGGCACTCACGTACATTAAAAATAAATACAGGCCACGACTGAACATGAAGGATGGTCTCCTAGTGGCGAAAATTAAACAAAGAATAGATTTCGCATATTGGTGTTTGTGCGCTGTTGCGTGCAAGGTTTGTGTATTTATAACCATCACCAGGATATTGGGGGTCACGAGTCACTAGGTGCGTCCCAAATTGCATACTTATGCACTATTCTACGCCATTTTGTAGTATATATAGTGCAAGTTTGGTCATTTATTTTTACTAATTTGGCAACTGTCAAACGACATTTGGAAAACTGTTTGAATTTCCTGTTAGTAAAAAAAACTTTAGGGTTCCATTTGGGACAACACTACATACATATACTATACTGTTGAGTGTGTAAGGGCATAAGTACATAGCACTTATAGCATGGCACTGGCGTTTTTTTTTTTTTTTTTTTTTTTTTTTTTTTTTTTTTTTTTTTTTTTTGGTAGCTTGCATGCTGTAAAGTTTGGGAACCTCTGCCTTAACATAAAAAAACCTGCCATGACTCTTTTAATGTACCTTCCATTGGCCAAAATAACTGCACTAATCTAATTATATTTCTGCCCTTTTTCCATACTGTATGACAAAACCCTTACACAATATTACATTTTCATTTTCAGACACTATTTAAATGTTAATTATTTTTCTGTCTATGACTGCCAAGCACAAAGCAGATGATTTCCAGTTTCACTATCCCTATAGAATCCCTATTTGCCTCACAATGATTTTTATTTTGTACTGTAGTTTTTTTGCTGTACATTTTGTCCCCTAAACACAACCCTCACAGAAATAATTCTGCTTATTAACATTTTTTACTTAATTCTGTCTGATTTCTAAGCTGTTTGTTTGTAGAGACCAAAAAATGTGCCCACATGCTCAAAAATTACTGGCATTATTATACTTGTATTGATTGGTCCCACATGTATAGGGAATACCAAGTACACAAACACAGACAAAGGAACACTACGCCAGCTTCCTTTTATTGTGTCTCTTTAAACAGCTCATTCATAGCCAAGTTGCATCATGCTGTTCTCAGTGCTCTACAGTCTCTTTTTATCACAATTCCTTTTGTTAAATATTTTACCCAACCGCTCCACACTATTTCACCCCCATCATCTCCCGCCGTCCTCTGCCGAACAGAGGTGAAGGACGGACAAATCAGGAGAGCGGGGCAGAGACACCGAATCAGGGCTGCTGTTTTCCCTTCATCGTGATTTACTGCATCGTTCTCTCTTACACCACAGTTTGGAGCCATGGGGCAACAACAGCCTCCT
Organism: Danio tinwini; assembly: GCA_903798205.1. Classification (NCBI taxonomy): domain Eukaryota; kingdom Metazoa; phylum Chordata; class Actinopteri; order Cypriniformes; family Danionidae; genus Danio; species Danio tinwini. The sequence continues at coordinate 5,846,391 of CAIGQZ010033112.1, forward strand.
CAATCTCAATAAATAGGGTCAGGAACAAGAGAAAGATGGGCCCAGCGAGAGAGAGACAGAAATTTTTGAGAAATGTTGTGCAGCAAAAAAAAAAAAATTTATTAACTCTGAGAACATCAGGGGAGACGAACCAGCATGATATCAAGAGAAAAAGAGCAGAGGAGTCGGGAATGAAGTCCTGATGAGTAAAGGAAGAGAATAAACACATTGCGAGGTACAGTGTTGCCCCATGACTGCCTGTTACATGTGTGCTGGTGAGGCGTGATGAGGTCATTTACGAGGTTTCATTTCAATAAACCCGCTTACAAAACATGCAAATGGGAAGTTGAAAAGAGCAATGAGAAAAAGAGGAAAGCGGCAGGTGGGAAATGCAATAAAGAAGAACGAAAGCAATGAATATGTGTGAGTTGCTTTATTCCTCAGTGTGTTAAAATGAGCAAAGAGATATGTATTGTAGACTGAAGAAAATAAGTGCAATGTATAAACAAGAGATCCACCAAAAATACATTTCTCAGCTGATACTGCACTGATTATTTTGGGCTATAAATATGTTATTAATACACGGCTGTCTGGAATACTTGATTCTAATTGGTCAGTTGCAACATATTCCCAGATAACAACCACTGAAACTAATAAAACAGGCTCCTCTTGGTACTTCCCATCATCTTGACCTTCAATAAATTCACATTCACATACATACATCCGCTTTCATATTTATATGCTTGTCTGTCATGCAGCTGGTCTTATCCTGTGACTGAATAATACTGTAATGTATTTCTTTAATTTATTAAAACAATAATACAAAAGAAACGTTTTTTTTTGTTTGTTTTTTTTTAAGTAGTGAGTTTTTCTTTGTGTTGTTGTATATGTCTCTTTTTGTTGTGGTTTTCTTTCCACCTGCTGTCAGACAGGTTTCATTAAGAGCGCACTGGTGCTATGAATTAGGTGGAGTCCATTTAAACTGGACTGGAACATCGTTCGGAGAGTCTCCCACCTTGTTTTGTTTATTTCTGAAAACTTGTGTTGGATTTTGTTTGGCAATTTTTAACGCTGAGTGTTGACTTATTGAGATCAATTTACGGAGATGTATGTGATGAGGGTGCCTTTTTTGTTTTATTAAGTTTTCTCATGTTTTGTGATTAAAAGGGAGGTAAGTGAACGTTGAATGTGAAGTGAATGAGCTTTTAAAACAGGGGTCTCAAACTCAATTTACCTGGGGGCCACTGGGCTGCATCAGATTTTCCACAAGAAATTCATTATATTGTTAATTATTAATTTTTTATTTGTTTATTTTTTCATCTTATTTTGTGTAAAAAAAATTAAAGAATTTTAGGATTTTTTTTACACAAAATTAGATTAAAAAAATTAACGAGAAAAAAAAATAATTTTGAAGTGTTGTGAATGAAGCGCGCTGTGACGAATGTCTGCGTGTGCCCAAATAAAAAAGAGGCAGCCAGCAAGGCACGAAAGAAAACACTCCATGGCAACGCTGAAAACTGAGTTTTTTGTTTGTTATTTTTACTTTCGCAAGATTTTTATGTCTCCTTTAAAGTTTAATGTCAAATAAATTTGACTTTATTTTATTTCTTTGGTCAGTCATCTTTGTTGTTGTTTTCCTTTGAACGAGAGATGAGACTTCGGGCTCCTCATTAATTTTAGAGGTGTCCTATTTAATTTAATTGTATTTTATTTATTGTTATGGGTCTGGCTTGCTTTGTGGAGCCGTGCAATATTAGAAAAAGTAACAAATATGTCAGTTAATGTATGCCTAATTTAGCCATTTATTGTTTCTGGCAGTTTTGTGTTCAATTAAAGAACTGATGAACTATCACAGCTCAGAACAATGTTTGTGGCTAATTTTTACATTACAGACCTTATAATGTCTGGATTCTGCCACTTTAATCTTGTTAATTCTTGTTTTGCCAATAGTCCTGACTTGTCTAGTATGTTGTGCTCGGCTTGAGTTTTTCAGGTCAAGCACTTATATTTCTTGTCATTGTCTGTCCTTGTCTTTGTATGAGTGCTGTCTTGGCCGTGCTTGGGCCATCCGGGCATGCTCGGGATGCACCCTTTCATCCTGGTGTGTTTGTTGTTTTGTTTGCAGCATGATGTTTTCGTTCTCAGCGATTTAGTCTAGTTGGTTTCGGTTGGCACTGGGATCAGAACATGCAGCATGTTGCATGTGTGAGTGCCCGGTAAGTGTTTTCATTTATCGTGTGCTCGTGTCTTGCATTCTGTTTGTGTTAGTTTTGTCAAAGCACGTGGCTCTGTGTTTAAATTGTGGCCGCATGCTTTAGTATTGTGCTTCATGTGAACACGCGGTTACTGGGTTCTTTCATTGGCTGCGTGTTTTAGTCCAGTTTTACATGAGCACATGACTTGTGTTGTCTCTTTGTGTCATGTGCTCTACTGTCTATTGTCTAGTCCCATCCTCCTTAACCCATTAATAGTTTATTATGTTCACTTGTTTGCCAATTAGCTTTTGTTTATAGCTTCCGCTTGTCTGTGGTTCTGTGCCAATTCGTCATTGTTTATCGATTTGTCCTGTCTTGTCCAGCTCTGCTCATCCCTGCCAGCCCAGTCTAGTTTGTTTTTGTCTTTTTGGAAATGTTTTCTCCCTCTGTTTATTTTTGTTGTCTTTTTGTTTTATTTTTATTATTAATAAACCCATTATTTACTGCACTTGAGTTCTCGCTCCCTTTCCCTTCCTGAAACCCTGACATACGAGGCCCTAATACAACAATCCTCCTCTTTGCGGTTGGCTACAGATAAGCCTGTTGAGGAATAATCTGTAATAATAACTGTCTTAATGTACTGTTACCCTTACATAATGACTGTTTTGTGGTTCTGCCTTTAATTTCTGCCTAAATTCTGGAGAATATATAAAGATTTCTTAAGTTTTGCATGTCATTAATTCATATGACCGTGTTTGTCCTGGGTGTTGCACTTTTTTGTGCTGTCAATATGTTTGTGTTTATATAGGCCTATAGATGTGTGTGCACCATTGTTGCAACTTTTGAATGTTTATAGCAAGCGGCAACATCCCGCTCTCCCTCATGAAGCTAATACGGAAGTAACTGAAACTGCAATTCATCGAAAATGGCTCCATGATAGAGCACATTTCAATTGACCCCAATGTTAAAATGGATAAGATTACAGCAGAAAAAAAAGGTGTTTTCAGCCTGGTGCAAAAAACGATTTTGGTGTATATAGCTAATATTACAATTCATGACAACTGTGTGGGGGGTGATTTTTTTTTTATAACTCATCCGTTTCATTTATATTGAATTATATTAAGTCTGCATAATTAAGACCACTTGAGTGACAGCTGGGTCTTGCTGGTTGCCGTCACGTCACCTCAGCTGAGTCCAGCTCATTAGCCGCTGGGCTCTTCATAGACATCGTATTTTTGTTTTGTTTTATGTGGCTTTACACAGTCAGTTGCCTTTTGGAATAATTTCCTACAATTATCAGATAATATGGCATGCTGTGTGCACTTAATTGTGCTCCCAAACCATTCACGTGGCCTCCATTTCCCAGGTGAGTGAAATTATATACTTATTTACCATATCTACATATCAAATATATTTGTTTTATTTAAGATAAATTACCATTTATAATTTTCTGTAGACCTGTAATGCACTCCAGAATCTGAAAGATTGAATAGCTGTAGGCTATAGAACAGTCATGTGACTGTTCTATAACAGTCAAATGTGTATTAAAGTATTTTTGTGGTTTCAAAATGTAGGCAAAAGCAGGTGTTTCCAGTGAGCCTGTCTAATGGATTGGGAGTATTTGGAGTATACTGGAATATTGGGAGGCTAATTCTTGGCCAATCTCTTGGTGTATTTCTGATTAAAATATATTCATGTACACAATGTCATTCTGCTACATCTCTGCTTCAAGGTTGGACATGTTGTTTTCTAGACCTTGGATTGTAACAAGTGGTTATTTGAGTTACAGATGTCTTTCTATCAGCTGAATTGGGTATTCTCCTCTGACCTCCGGCATCAACAAAACATTTTTTACCCAAAGAAATGCTGCTGATTGTATTTTTTTCTCTTTTTCGAACCATTCTATGTAAACCCAAGAGACAGTTCTGCATGAAAATCCTAGCAGATCAGCAGTTTCTGAAATTTTCAATGGCACCAATAGCTATGCCATGTTATATTTCACTTCTTCAACTCAATCAACTTTCTTGCCAGTTCTGATGCTTATTTTGAACTTCAGCAGATCACCTTGACCACAAATACACTGCCAAATGCAGTGGCTGACATTGGCTGATCAGATACTGTTAACAATTTAAAGAGGTGTAGATAAAAAGTGTGTATATGTAAAATGTTGTCACCTTTGTTGCTGGACAAGAAATATTTTGAAATGCAAGATGTTCAATAGGTTTGTTTGTAGTTTTTTGAAGATCTGCCACACGCACAGAACTCAACTGTTGCTATATGTCAGAGCTGACAATTATTTTGGAAGAATGCCACAGGAATAAACTCTACACATCGCAAAAGAACCAGTTATTAAATGTGACAACGAAATGTGTGAATACAAATTAAATGACATGTCAAACACTACAAAACAAAAGATTTAGATTTTTCTTCAATTATTCAGGTTCATGTGTGAATTTAATTATTTAGTTTAGAAAGTACGAAGTTTTCCCTCGTGAATTTACTGAAGCACAAAATCGGTTTCTCGGCAGAATAAAACAGATATAATGTGTGAGCGTGTGCAGGGATGTTTGGAAGGTGAAGGAAAGGAAGACAGATAGAGATAACAATGGTAGCTGAGGCATGAGATGAGGGGAGATGAGCGCGAGAAGAGAGAAAGTGCTGGAGGGGAAGAAACAGCATGAGGGGAGAGTTTATAATCAGTGCTTATATTACAGATAGATGTGCAGTATTAGTGTAGAACTGCATCTTCATAGGCACTATGCTACAGTATTGTGGACTTACTTAATAAAGCTTCACTGCTAAATAAATTCTCAAACTCTATGCATTATTTGTGGTTTCATAATGTAGGCAAAAGCAAGTATTTCCAGTGAGTCTGTGTAATAGATTGGGAGTATTTGGAGTATACTGGAATATTGGGAGGCCAATTCTTGGCCAATATCTTGGTGCATTTCTGATTAAAATATATTTATGTATACAATGTCATTCTGCTACTTATTGGCTTCAAGGTTGAATGTGTTGTTGTTGTTGTTGTCTACACCTTGGATTGTAACAAATGGTTATTTGAGTTACTGTTGGCTTTCTTCAGCTGAATCAGTTTGGGTATTGTCCTCTGACATTAACAAACCTTGGGGGGGGGGTCTCCTCATCCACCACCAGTGTGCAGCATCCACCTGGATGATGAAACGGCAGGAGAGGAGACAGAGTGGTGGAGAGGAGACAGAGTGATGAAGCCAATTATGATACGGGGTGGGTTAGGAGGCCATGATGGACAATGGGCAAATTTGGCCAGGATGCCAGGGTTAAACCACTACTCTTTTTTTGAAGGACATCCTGTGACTTTTAATGACCACAAAGAGTCAGGACCTTGGTTTTAAGTCTCATACGAAACACGGCGCTCACTAAGCAGTATAGTGTCCCCATCACTATACTGGGGCGTTAGGACTCACACAGACCACAGGTTGGGCGCCCCCTGCTGGCCTCACTAACACCACTTCCGGCAGCAACCTAGCTTTCCCATGTGGTCTCCCATCCAGGTACTGACCAGGCACAGCCCTGCTTAGCTTCAGTGGGTCTTTCACCCAGAGAAATGCAGCTCACTGTATTTTTTCTACTTTTTATGTAAACCTAAGAGACAAAATATGCTAAATAATATTGACCAATTCAAGCCAATCAGCACAGAAAAATAGCTCTGACCAATTGGTTAAGCTGTTACGGCTCATTCACACGGGGAGTCAGCGTCAATGCTTCCAATTCACTTTGAATGGGTGACGTCAAGCGTCGCCGAACTGAATTGTGGGTTCGTCGGCGCCGCTTCAGAGGCTTTGCTTACTGCAGAAGTTGGGACTTTCTTAACTTTTCAAGCACCAACAGAAGTGTCAGCCAATCAGATCACTGTATGCAAATGCACCAGCTCAGACAGTAGCCGATTACTGACTAATTTCATTGGCTGGCGCTGCTATGATGATCGCGTCAGCCCCAACTTCAGACAGACCCTCTGTCAAGCATTGATGCTGAAACCCAGTGTGAATCAGGCATTAAACATTAAACATTAATTATGCTTTTTCAAAACTGTTACTGTATATGTGTTCCTATGAATTTAACAAATTCTGAGGTTTGATGTGTGAAATGAACTGTAGAAAGCGAATGATGTGTGAAACACTGTGCAACATACAGTCGCTTAAACACACGCTGTGCCACCATAGACAAAGACACTGCATGCCACGTTGGGCCAGCGCTTACTTAGTTAAAGCTGCTTTCATTTTCATTGAGAATTTCCGAGCATCTAAACCAGTGGATTTTTTCAGCAAAGTAATTGTCCATGTCTCTTCATCACAGATTGACTCAAAATAATACACAACAATATAACTGAAACAATTTCCATTGTACTGAACGATACTGCTTCCCTTTCTATTTTTTTCTAAACCTTGATGACGCACGTGTCAGAAAGTAAAAATGCAATGTGAGTGCAGGCGATCTTTGGAGTAACGAGGGGGGACAATAGTCCCCAGGCTTGGTTTAAGGCAACCATGCCTAGTATGAGTACACGCTGACTCCTGAGTATCTGACTACACTACTTACACTGTAAAAAAAATCAATTGAGTTAACTTAAAAATTTAAAGCAACCAGCTGTAAAGAAAATTTGAGTTTATTAAACTTCAGTGGTTGAAGTTGTGCTAAATTATTTTTTTAAGTTGACCGAAAAGGCCGGTTTAAGTCAAGTATACTTTATGGAATAATTTGGCACAACTTCAAACACTGAAGCTTAATAAACTCAAAATTTATTTGCAGCCGGTTGCTTTAAAATTTTAGGTTAACTCAACTTTTTATTTTTTTAAGATATGGAGAAATAAAAATTTAAAGTCTCCTCAACTAAATATTTTACTTTCAGTTTCAAACATGCAGCTGAATCATTTTTCTGAGTAAATTCAACTCTGAGCTCAAAAATATGTCCACCTAACTTACAATTTTAAACTGAGTTAACTATTTGTAAGTTGGATTTTTTTACAGTGTAGGTTCAGATCAGGCCACCATGGGTCCGATCATGGCGCCCCTCAGTGACATGACAGATGTACAGTATGGGTACTATCACTTCATTGGGTTAAGGTCTCTACAACTTACAGGTTGGTAAGTCAGTAAATCCGTTTTAGTGCAGAAACGTGACCTTTTCTAACCATTGCAATAGGGTTTCAGTGCTATGCTTGAACTTCTAAAACAAGTTGCTGCATATAAAAAGGAAAATCCATTTATTCTTGTACTTCGCCTATAGTAAAGCTATCACAATAGCAGCATGACTGTCGTTTCACTACTTTGAAAATGTGGCTTACCAAGCTGCTAATATTTGAAAGTATCTCCCCCAAAGCCATATCTAAAATAAAGACATAAGTCTTTACCGTCTACACTCAAAATGTTAACCCTTCAGAGTAAGCTCAGCTGCAGCTAAATCTGTCAAGATGCCACATTCCCTTTGTACTACTCAGAGCAGATACATCCAGCCTCGCTTGGATTTAACTTAAACATCTGACTTTGAAGTGCGAAGACGGAGATTAAGAGACAGAAAATTACAAGGGGAAAAAAAAACATAAGTGGAGGATAGCCTCGCGCTATGCTTCTGGATGCGGTCGCTGGCCTCTCTGTGTCATTAAAACGAATCCACCTTGCGTGCTAATGCCTCGCAGGGATAAATAATTCAGAGCGGGCACACGCTGATGGGGCAGGCTAATTAAAGAGCAGACCGGCGGTGAGACGTCGCCACCTCACACATTTGCACTACTTAACTCGCATTGTCGAACCCTGTGGTCGTGTCCGTAACATGGCGTGACAGCTGTCTGAGCTTCGCAGGGTGGCAAATGCCAATCGATGATGGAGGTCCCCGCACTATCGCTGCGCATCCAGCTGTTTGCAATCAAACAACAGCATACCGTGAACACCACAACCTGCTTATTAACCTGAGGGGAAAACCATCAGAACATAGTGTTGAGGAAGAGTCGACTCGAGCGTTTGTGACAGACGCCCAGACCGTTTAACTGCTTGAGTAATTTGATGGACAGCTAGACACACACACACACACACACACACACACACTTTATATAAACACATAGCTGGAAGATCACAGTGCTGTTAAAGGATTGTCAGTGGAGCGTTGACTCAACTTTAAAGTGAGAGAAAGAAAATGAAACCACATTGTGAAATGGATTAACAAACGTGTAAAAACACTGCAGCCACACACAGAAAAGACCAAGACATGAGCTCTTATCATTTCAAGGAGACTTCATCATAAGGAGACGGCGTACCCTGACCTTGTGAGCCCATAGGCTCTATAAAAGCTGTTAGAATACAGTGACATTTACTCAACAAAATGTGCCACGTATGAAGATGATTCCTCACGCTCTGGGGAGGAATGACATTAACAGAATGGTTCACCCAAATGATTATTCTGTCATCATTTACTCAGCCTCACATCAAAGCCTCATGACTTTCAATAGAGGAACTAATAAGGGAAGTTTGATGGTATATGTACTGTAGATGTGGTCAAGATGATCTGCTGAAGTTCAAGTCGAGCATCAGAATAAGAAGAAAAGGCCATCGAACAAGTAGTTCAGAAACTGCTGATCTACTGAGATTTTCATATACAAACATATATTGGGTTCAGAAAAAGAGTAAATATACAGTGAGTTTCAGTTATGCGGGTAAAATCCTGTTGATTCCAGAGGTCACCATAACTGTTTGGCTGCAGTAACTCAAATAACCACTTGTTAAAGCTGAGGTCTGCAGAAGAGCATCCCTGAACACACATATCCAGCCTTGAAGCAAATGAGCTACACTAGAAGAAAAACCCACCAGTGACACTCCTGCCAGTTGAGAACAGCAGACTCAGACTGTAATTTATACTGGCTCACCATAGAAGATTGGAATATGGTTGCCTGATTTGATTATTTAAGCTGTGTCATTCGGATAGTAGGTCCGAATTTTTGAAAGCAACATAAAAAATGTGATCCATGCTGTTTTGCATGAACAGTTGCTGGTGCTGGTGCTGTAATAGTCTGAGGGAGATTTTTCTTGGCGGACGTGGGTCCCTTAGTACCATCTGATCTTTGTTTAAAGTCATCTGATTATTGAGTATTAATGCTGACCAGGTCCATCCATATGACCACACTCCACACTCCATGCTTGCAGAATTTTAATATGTCATGAACATCTCAGGTCATCTCAAGTTTGTCATAAATAAATATAAATGATAGGAATGTTTTCAGAAATGCCATAAAGAATTCATGAATTTGATTGCCAAAATGGATTTAGTCCAGTGTTTCTCAACCACGTCCCTGGAGTACCACCAACACTGCATGTCTTAGATGTCTCCTTTGTCTGTCACACCCATTAGAGGTCTTTTAATCTCTGCTAATGAGCTGATGATCTGAATCAGGTGTTTGGTTAAGGAGACACAGAAAATGTGCAGAGCCGGTGGTTTTTCAGGAATGTGGTTAAGAAACACTGGTCTAGTCTAGTAGTAATTTGATGTATAATACCCTTATACACATTATAAATAGTTCTTTCCACCTTAGATCAATATCCAAACTCAAATCTATCCACACTTTTGAAGATATGGAAAAGGTTGATCATGCTTTTGTGTCATCATGACTGGATTACTGTAATGTGTTGGATTGGGTGTGAGTCAGACCTCTTTCTCCCATCTGCAATGTGTTCAAGACTCAGCTGCAAAATTCTTAACAGGTATGAAGAAGAGAGAGCATATTACTCTGGTGTTAATTAAACTGCACCGGTTAGCCATACAATACAGAATTCATTATAATGTGTTGCTGTATGTTTTTAAAGGTGTAGTAGGTATAGGATTTACAGGATTTACTAGTGGTTGAACTAGATATTGCAGTCCAAATTCAAAACACTGTAGAGGGTTTTTTTCACCTGGCCCCTCTCCTCTGATGACTCCACGCAAACACAGGGACAGCCTGACTATTCAGCCTACATGTGCCCTAAGTAATGTAATGTAATGTGTAATTATACGTATAGCGAATTTATCAGTTTTGGCCATACATCCAAAGCGCTTCACGGTCATGAGGGGGTCTCTCCACACCAGTGTGCAGCATCTACTCAGGCAGCCACTGGACAACAGCGCCTCAATACACACAATAACAGGAATATTTCCCATGTTAAAATGAGTTTTTGTCCTACCATGTGTGGCAGAACATCTGAAATTTCTATTTTTCTTATTCTGATACATTGTAGCTGACAATAGCAAAAACTATGACAAAGATCACCCCAGGAACTGATTATGTACTTTGGTCAGGGTTAAGTGCTACCAATGGGAGTTTGAATACCATTTTACGTGACATGTATTGCCATACTGAAAACAGAAGCAGATAGTTTACCTCAGATCTTGAAAAGAAAATAACTACTAAACAAATACTTCAAGAGTTCACACTTAGCTGATGATTATTTATTAAGCTTGTTTGGCATGCTGTCCCGGGAGAAAGCCCTGAGCTCATAAGATCCTCAAGCCCGGGGATCCCTCGTTTGCAAGGCGAGAGGGGAGTTTGAGCTCAGGTAGATCTCGAGAACTCCCCTGCTGTAGTAGCTAATAAACAGATAGTGATTGCTCTTAAGAGATAACTACTTACTAGAAGCATGTCAATAGAGCCGATTTGGATTAGTCAATTAACTTAAGTTGCATGTTTTTGGACGGTGGGAGGAAACCGGGAAACCTGGAGGAAACCCACGTGAGCACGGGGAGAACGTGTAAACTCCACATAGAAACGTAGGCCGGCTTGGTAAGGACTAGAACCAATGACGTTCTTGCTGTGAGGCAACAGTGCTAACCACTGGGCCACCGTGCCACCCATCTAGTAAAGAAGGAGGAGATGGGGTGGAAAGGGGAATTCCTCAAAACGAAGATGGCTGTTATATGGAACTTAGGGTATTTATAGTGGCTTAGGAATCGTCTGATTTGTGAATCATAAATTGAATAATGCAGGGCTGGCTGCAAACAATCCTAAGCATGTGGGATTAAAAGTTAGAACTGCGATTCTGTGCAAACCAACAAATATTGGTCACAAATATTTTTGGCTGTGCCCACATAGACCTGGGCAGCCTTCATGACTGATATTAAATATGGTGTGTTTTTCAACAAGGCAACCCAGAGTGCTGAAATGTAATTAGTACACTGGAAATGGGTGGGTTATAGAGACCAAAACAGCAGACATTCCGACATGGAATGAGCAATTTCAAATGAGAATTACTGACTTTAGCATTGTTTTTCAAATAAACAATTATGTTAACTTACCATGTTTCTTAAATATCTGCAAACAACTTATGGTATTTGTATGCCATAGAAGAATCAAAAACTTACAAACAGCATCTTTAATGCTCTTCTTGGCCTAGCCCTGAAGTATATTGCAGATTTGATTAGTATTCTAAACCCAGTAAAACTTCTTGTTCAAATGATCAGTTACTCCTTGCAGTTCCACATTCTCGTCTAAAATGTAAAGGTTTTAGGGTTTTCTCTGATGCAGCTCCAAGGCTCTGGAATGACTTTCCTCCATCTGTTAAATCTTCTCCAACACTAGTTTTATTCCAGAATTTGTTTTCTTTTGCTTTTAAAAATGCCCTGCAATTTGTCTCTTTTATATTTTTATTTTCCTGTTTTCTTTATATTGTTTTTCATTTCTGTACAGCACAGTTGATTTGAGTAGGGTGCATAATAAAATGGCTGGTGAGGTTATTTTAGTCAAATTAGTTTCTGCAACTAGTAGACAGATATTCCACCTACTAAAATTCTCTTACTATTTACATTTATTATTAACATTCATGCTGTCCCAGAGGTATATGAAACAACAGCCTTATGAAAAAAACACACAATATGTGAAAAGATTTTTACCTTTTTTAACTGCGCTAAAAAATACATTGTTGGTGTAACGGTTTAATAATGATTCTCATTTTCACCCATACAAATTGTGTTATTTCAACTTGTTTTAGGCAAATGGAACCCAAGAGCAAAATTAATTCTAAACCAAAGATGTCAAATCCCTTTCATTTGAATAAGCTTGTAAATTAAACTTGCCTGGAACAGAGTTTACTCTTGAACCCAAATATTCTGTTAATAATTGTAGTTCAAATGTAACTACTTTAAACACATGTATTGTTTTTATGTTACAAACATTTTTCTCTTAACCTAAAACACCTATTATTTTAATGTCAATTTTCCATTCCTAATGCCGTCCCACACAAAGCATGCTGGAAACTACACATACACTAGCCACGTACAGTAGTTACACCAACACAATTATTGTGTACACTTTTTGTGTACTGTAAATACAGTGCTCAGCATAATTGAAATTATTTTATCAATTTCTCAGTGAATATAGGCCATGTATCTTGGTGCATTTAAACAAAACAGATTTATTAAACAGATATATTTATTAAAATAATAGTTTAATCACCAAACATATTGAGAAATTGAAAAATAATGCGATAACACTTTACAATAAGGTTCATTAGTTAATGTTAGTCAATGCATTTACTAACTTGAACAAACAATGAACAATACATTTACTACAGCATTTGTTCATGTTAGTTAACGTTAGTTAATGAAAATACAGTTGTTCATTGTTAGTTCATGTTAACTCACGGTGCATTAACTAATGTTAACAAGCATGAACTTTGATGTTAATAATGTATTAGTGAATGTTGAATTATGAATAATATACAGTTGCAATCAGAATTATTGAACCCCATTTGAATTTTTTTTTCTTTTTTAAATATTTCCCAAATGTTTAACAGAACAAGGAAATTTTCACAGTATGTCTGATAATATTTTTTTCTTCTGGAGAAAGTCTTATTTGTTTTATTTTGGCTAGAATAAAAGCAGTTTTTAATTTTTAAAACCCCTTTTAAGGTCAAAATTATTAACCCCTTTAAGCTATTTATTTTTCCATAGTCTACAGAACAAACCATCATAATACAATAACTTGCCTAATTACCCTAACCTGCCTAGTTAACCTATGTAACCTAGTTAAGCCTTTAAATGTCAATTTAAGCTGTATAGAAATGTTTAAGCTGTATAGAAAATATCTAGTCAAATATTATTTACTGTCATCATGTCAAAGATAAAATAAATCAGTTATTAGAGATGAGTTATTAAAACTATTATGTTTAGAAATGTGTTGAAAAGATCTTTTCTCTGTTAAATAGAAATTGGGGAAAAAAATAAACAGGGCGGCTAATAAATCAGGGGTTTGAATAATTCTGATTGCAACTGTATGCTGTACAAATGCATTAACTAATGAACCTTATTGTAAAGTGTTACCAGTAATGCAACTAAATTCAAGCTAAATATTGCAAAATTTTAACAAAATGTTTCTATTTTTTGCTTTTCTTGATTTTTCCTCTTTTGTAAATTTGCATTTAATATTTTTTTATAACATAAAAATTTGGGTGTACTAGTTTTTGTACAGTTATCGTAAGCTATTTTGTTATAAAACCTCCAGATTAGGCTTCAGTACTGATTAATCTAATGTATATGCACAAATATAATACTGTATAGCTTCCTATTAAAAATATGAATTTAAAAGATAGATTTGTGAGGGGTGTACTTATATATGCTGAGCACTGTATATAAAGCAGAGCTGATTTTTTTTAATTACAATAAACCATGAAATGTTACCCTGGTTACATTTTCATAAAAATGTAACCTATAGCTTCACAACCAGCATTGTACTTGTTGTGATGATGCAATAATGCAGTTGGACAAAAGCAGTATTATAGAGATATGATGCGGCAATCCAAATACATGTCTGTTTGTTGTAGCTGCTAGACAGACATGTAATTTATTGTAAAATAATTATTTAAATTAATTATATTTGTACCTGCGTCAGTTTTGACACTCCACTACCATTCATGAATTCTCTCACTTTGCATCATGGTATAGCGTAGCGACCATCGGATGCGCACTTCAAAGTCTCACCGAAAGTAGTAGGTCATCCGGGTACTTTACACATATTGTTTTTTGAGTTCTGTGAATTCAGGCATACTACTCGGCTTGCATACTGTTTTTAGCGTACTATATAGTATGGAAGTATGCAATTTCAGATATAGCTTCAGTCAGTGTAGCCGTATCAGTTTGAGTCTGAATCAGACCGTAAAGTAGAGTACACAGTTGAACCTCATGCCTGCTCTCTTAAATAAAATCTGACAAGTCTTTTATATATATTCGGATTATAAGCATGTGTAAGTAATATGAAACGTTCACATGTCTTTTGCAAGTTCGTTATTTGAGATGTAAAAGGGACAAAAATTGGGCGCATAGAAAGACACTGCAGCGGTGGTGAAGATTGTGGGTGTTTACTGGGGTTTGATGGATAAATATGAATTTGTAGCTAAATTATTAACGGTGCCAAACAGCATTTCTTGTTGTTTACATCCTTGTTTCGATCCTTGATACAATATACCCTTAACACTAGAAGCTATGCATATCAATTATAACAAATAAAAATTCTTACAGGTTGTGGCTCACGCTCCACAGCTTCTTCTATGGTTAGAGCTGCTCCTTTTTTGAAGAGTTTTTAGCCAAATCCAGCACTGAACTGGGAGAGATTCTGGAAGCTGTCCTTTGTCAAATGCTAGAGCTATCTCTCTCTCTCTCAACAAAATAAAAAATCTACAACTTGCTTAACTGACACTTTTTATGTCTTTTTTGTCACTTTGATATTGCATCTAAATATAGTCACATGGGTTTAGAACAGCATAAGGGTGAGAAAATGTTTTCATTTTTTGAGTGAATGCTCATTTAACAGAGGCAAACTGCGATCTTTGGCCATGATATTTAATGTAACATATTCCAGAGAACATGGGGACAGCGGCAAACACATCTGAGCCTGTGCCCGTTTCTCCTGCTGCTTTACTTGAAAGCAAACACAGTTCATGTTTATTTATTAGACACCAATGCAAGTCACTTCAAAGGACTGTCCGGTCTGAAGCTCCCCGAGACTCACAGAACCTGTAAATTAATCCTGCTCCTGCAAGACCATACAGTATATATATATATATATATATATATATATATACCTGCCAAGACGGTTACATTACCTTTCATTGTTTATCGCAGAGCCAGAAAACAAATGCAGAGTGAAAACAGCCACATGCACAGGCCATGTCAAGATTATATACAACTCAAGTGGCTAAAATAATAGGCTGACAGCCCAAATTGGGAAAGTGTCCTTAAATGACAGTGGAGGCTGTGCTGGGATGTTGAGTTTTTCGGTCTGTGAGGTCCCAGGCTTTACTCTTGATGGTTAATCAATGAGACAAATTGTTTTGGGTCAAAAAAATGTTAGGTGAGCAACCCATTGGAGACTCAATCCAACTAAGAAAGTCAACTTGAGTAATTTAGCCATTAAATTCCACTGTTCAACTTATTAGTGCAAAACCAAGTGAGTTTCCTTGCTGCTCCATAGCTCCCTTCAATAGCAGAATTCTTTAGAGAGGTCTGGATGCAGACTCGGTGCAGTTGCAAACCTAGCTGCATGCAATGCTTTAAGGGTCCCATGAAATTAAAATGAAGTTTTTTAGATGCAGTATTAGTATTGTTTAGTGTGCAGTATTAGTGTGCTCCAAAACAGTGACAAAATTCACGTTGAGAAGATATAAAACATGTAATATCAACAGATATCAACATGTAAAGCTTGTAGTTTGTCACTTCTGCCTAAATGGATCTTTGGTTTTATTCACGTCAAGCCATACTACAGTATCTTATCAAATCATAACCAATCAAATGCTCTCTAGTATCTGACATGCCCCGCCCCCTGCATTTGTTTTTTCATTTGATGCACTGGAGCTCAACCACTTTCACTGCAGAGCAGTGATAAAATAAAACATCATGTTTCACATGACAACTTCATGTTTCAAATGAGATTACGTCAAACATCAAATAAAAATTTCATACATTTCAAAGCACTTCACGGGACCTTTAATGGCTACACCTAACCGCACCCCTAACCCCTCACAGGGACGTCACTAGCTCCATTGAGTGCATTGGGTCTGACATTGCATCTCTGAGATTTGCAGTCTCAGCTTGCAAATCCAAGTCTGCATCCAGATACTATTGGAATTCTTACTCAAATTGGACTGGCTTTACCACAAAGGATACATGTTTTGATTTAGACTTCAGGGCCACATAAGAGTTTTCACGTACACACACTTTTTGTATTTCTGATGTGAGATTAGATAAATTAAGTTCTAGAAAAATATTTAATGTTTTAAAATTGAAGCACATTTACTCATTAAATGTGAAAAATTGTTTTAAAAATAATTTAGAGACCATTTCAATGTGGTCATGTTATTGGCCAATGAACATTTCCTGCTTGGTGTCAAACTGTTTCATAACTGTAACAAAAGGCAATTTAATCATAACGTAATGTTAAAGGGTCATGAAACACCAAAATACATTTTTTGAGATGTTGACAGCCATATATACTGTATGTCCCATGTTGCTAAAAACACTATTAGGACACATATATTTAGCTAAAAAGTGAAAAATTGGATTTGTGCATTTTTGTGTTGTTTAGAGCAAATTTGTTCCTCTGGTTTGAAAAGAAGGCCCAATCCCAATTCTTACCCTTTAGCCCTTCCCCTTAGTCCTGCTCCTCATTTTGCACGTTCACGTGAAGGGGTAACGGGTGTCCTAATTCTCTTTGGCTTGAAGGCATAGGGCTAAGTGGAAAGGCTAGATACCTTTTGAAACTGAGATTTTTCAGGACCGCACTTAAAACCAAGGGGTACGAAAATTTCCCAGAATACACTATCTACAACGGCGGCATGGCTGCACATGGAAGTCAGGAGATGCACAAATGAGTATTTTTTGTAATTATACATTTTTTTTTTACAAAAAACAAGCACATGTTTTAATACATTTATAACAGCGTTTGTGTTTTATCGTCATGCTTTACAAAAACTGCTTAAATTAAAATGCTAAAATAAAAACGCTAAAATCTGCTATCTACAATCCATATTAATAACTCCTGTATAGCAGTGCCACAACATTCTGTCACTCGATGACACTTAAATACCCTGTCAGAAAAGTCTAGTGACTGGGAATGACCTTTTTACAGTGTCTGCCATAATGTTAATGTTGTTTTTGTGTGTTTACATAGATGAATTTGGCCACGGTCTAAATGCACAGTACAGTTACGGTCTTATTGCCACATTATATTGTTATAATAACATGATATTGTTGTCTTCAGGGATTTCCTGAAGATAAATACCAAAAAATAACACACTGGAATAACTGCAGCAGTCCCATCGTTGAACTCAAGCAAGAGATCGCAATGACGTGTGCAGGTGTTGTAGTGCTGTCCCATTTCTTAGGGGTAAATTTTGAAGCCCTTCCCTTTTACACTTTGTTTCAAGGGCCATGGAGAAGGGAAAGTGGTAGGGGTACAAAAATAGAATTAGGATTGGGCCGAAATTTTGAAGCAACGTCAGGGTGGTGAGATAAATGTGTAAATTCCAGCGTGGAGATTGGCTGTCTGTACCGGCGGGTTCATCAATTCATGAGAAAGACTTGGCTCAACCAATCAGCGCGCTCTTTTGTGAATGAGATACAACTTCATTTATATGCATGATATAGCTTCGAAAACTCCTTTTACCTGTTACAGTGTTCAGAGAGATGCCATGTTGTGTTTCCAACCATAATTCAAACAAGAAGAAGAACAATGGAATCAGAGACATGGGTCATCAGTATTGTGTTTATAAATAATACAGTGGTCTGCTAACACGCGACAAAAACATGTTACATTTTTTACCTGAAAGCTTTTTGAATCTGGAAATGGTGAAATCAGGATTTGCCACTCGTCTTCTTTAAAAAAAAAAAAAGACTTGGTTCCAGTTTGTGTTGATTGTCCTGTGTCTATGAATTTGGTAAGTGTCTGATCAATGTTTGTTGTTTATGTCTCTCCAGATGGCAAAGTTAGTTAGTATCATCAGCAGTACTCTATCAGTTTTTAAAGACATACCTTAGTCAAAATGATTTAGTTAATAAGTTTACAGTTTTATATCGCTACAATATTATAGACGGAAAATCCTCCACTCCGCTCTCAGATCCACTGCTCTCCGAATGCTGCTCTCTGAATCACTGTCTATCTCTCCTATGTCTGTGTTTGTGTTGCTGCTGTAGTGCACATAATGAAACTCCCCATTTCATGCAAATCCTTCCCTCTTTCGCCACTCGACACTTCCACCTAAACAAAACTGGACTCACCCACTTTATTGACTTTTTTCAAACTGTAAGTGTGAAACCACCCTGCTGAGACTTGGGGGAGTTATGGCCCCCTTAAAACAGCTATTGTAACATTATTTATCAATATGTGGAACTTTTGGGATTCTCAGAAGCTATGGAAATTAAATATGTAAAACAGGAAATATGTTAGGACCATGGTTATAGTTTACATCCCTCAAAATGGTCTAAGACATTATGCCAACACCTTATTTGCCTGAAACAATACTAGTAATACATAATATTTCCTATTACATAGTTTATTCTGGTGAAAGTCTTATTTAATTTGGTTGGAATAAATGCAATTTTTAAGGATCTTGAAGGTAAACATTATTCGATTTCTTAATTACTTTGTTACCTCTTATACATAGTTAAACCTTTTAGACTTTGAACTTAATCCTAGTATCTTGAAAAATAATTACTAAAATAAAAATGTATATCATGACAAAGACAAAAGAATCAAGTTATTTAAAATTGTTTATTAAAAAAACACTGTTATTTTTTGTTGCTGTTGTGCTTTTTTTGTCATAAAAAGTTCAAAACTTTCAAAGTATTGTAATAACCTTCATAACACTCCATTGTTTTTCCAATGAGTAATTAAATATGTTGCTTATAAAGAGTTAATGGATTTATGATAAAGACTATAATAAAAGAGCCAAATAATAATAGTCAAAAAATGAATGTAACATCACTGACCTTTAACCAAAAAGAAAGATCCAACAAGACAAGATGATTAAACACCTTGAAAGAGCCTTTTCTGTAAAGGAGCATATGACTTAAAGGTTTAAAAAAGATCTGTAGTCCTTGTAAATCCTAAGAGCTTTACTGTACGATCCACTACCCTACATCTCATTTGCTTTTCCAGCAGCATCTTTGCCCTCCCTCTGAGTGGCTTCTGTTACTGTTGGGTGAGACCTAAATCTGCAGAGATGTGGGAACCTGAGTTCACCCGCGTTCTGTTCTCTTATGAAAGAGCACTGCCATTGATTTTGCAGTGTGAAGGACTAATAAAGATGGATCTTTTTCAGAGCAAGGCTGAAATGAGGGCCTACAGGTAAGAGCCACAGACAGACGCAGCCACTTGTCCTTAATGGAAGATTGATTTTAATTGTGACACCACCTGATTGGCCCAGTTCGAAATGAATGTAAGGGGGGAAAAAGAGATGGAAATGAAAAGCAGAGGGTGACCAATGTATTTCCTCTAAAGCAAAAGCACTTCAAAAGCATTACCATGACTCGAGACGGGGCTTTTTTTTTCCTTTTCAACATTACGTTTTTCTTGAGGGGGTAAAAGGGTATCATTACTGTGACGAAGAAAGCTTCAAAAAGATATGAAATAACATCTGCAATCATTTTCTTTTTCCTTTTTAAAAATTTATTCTGGAAAAGGTTGCTTTCTGGAAAAAAAAAACAGCAATCTATTTTTTTTTTAAATCTCTAAACCCACACATGGAAATGTGTTTCTTTTTTCTTTTATTTAAAGTGCACCCTTGACTCCTGACTGAGGCACTCTCAGACTTAAAAATTAGAAGCTAAATGGTTAAATGATTCTGTGTGTTGGTGGTAATGCATTTAAATAAAGTGCACGTCTCAATAAATCTTGAAGTTTTACTGCACTTTCAGATTAAACATCTCACAGAAAATGATCACTTGTTGGGTTTCACGAAATGTTTTCCGATTCCCAAAGAAAGATGCCTTGTGAGTGCTATTCAGCAGTTATTTACACAAACACGCTCATTACAGATTCTTAGACATTTCAATCATGAATCAGAGATCTTCCGTTTTCCTGAAATAATTGAAAAAGGTCATTTCTAACATTCGTGCACATTCTGAAAAGCAATACAAACCCTGTTGTTGATTTCAGGTCTATTGTTAGCTCGAAGCCATGTAATTTGTACACTATTTTTATTTTGTGCATCATCCGTCTGCATTCTTCCCTTTATATGTTTCAAGTGTTATTCCTGGTATTCTCATCAATCAAAGCAGGAATTTGTTTTCTGCTTTACTCAGCAGAGTGTGGCTTGGTACAGCACAACAATGCACTAGGAACTAGTAGATATGCCATTTGCAAGCCACGCCATTTATCACATTTTGCATAATCACGTGCAGATTATCAACTCACAAACATGGCGGCATATGAGAAGGGCATTAAAATGCATTCCCCGGTGTCCTCAAAAACCACTGAGCCAGGAGTTTTTTTTTTTTTTTTTTTTTATCTTTTACGCGTGGACCCAAACACGCACGCACAAATGCACCTGACAAGCTCTTATTTCAGATCAATACAATCGATCCTGCTGCCAGTGCACCAATGAACCGGAACTGATGTCATATTTGTGATGTCAACTTTTCACTGAGGTCATTTCATTCTTGCTAGTCGCTGCACAATAATGCACTCAGCAGCTGTCGATTGTGCATTGCGCACAATTATGAACAATACATAACTGCAAGGAAGCTTCAGGAGCTCCGCTAAGCTCCATCTAGTGATCCTCTCTTTACTGCTGCCAACACTGTTCTGCTAGGGATCCTTCTGACATTACAATAAAGCTGCTTTTTCATCCTCGCTGTTGAACCCTCCTCATGTCTTTCTGTGCGACAATCACAGCTTTATTTCCTTGCTTGGCCTTTCCAATTTCGCTGAATTTTGCTTTGCCGATGGTTCTCCAAACAGGTAGAAATAAATCTGCCTTATATTGAGGGATATTCTGACAGAATCTGATACTTTCTTTGGTGGCACAATTACACAGACATGTATTAGTCAGACAGAACCTCGTGTTTAAGGCACTGTGAAATCCTGCTGGCTTTTTTTCTTTCATTCCAAATAGGCTACGATATCATTTCCATTCATCTTTTCTTCAGCACAGAAGCTGATAAGACCAGCATCACCTTCCTATAGTACCTACTGTTTTAATGGTGTGATCGTGTGATTTAACTATAGGGCTTAGCAATACTGGTAACACCTTACAAAAACAGTACACAAATAATTGTGTATTACTATAAACTAAACATTACTTTATTATGGACTAATGGTGAATGAATGTATGCGCTAATCATGAGCTAACTTACAGTAACTACAGGAGTCACAAGAGTTCATGTGTGAATAACAGCTACCTTAATTACTTGTTAGTACATGATTGTTTATTAATTAATGTATTTATTTCCACATTAGTTTGAATTTAATTTAATTGAATAATTATATTATGACTTTACTTGGAGGGGCACGTCGTCATTAATCCATTCTTAACTACTCATGAACTCCTTATGCAGGTCCAACTAGTGTGTTTACAATAGAAAAGTGTTCTGCTAACATCAACATGAACAGTTTAAACACAGGAGTTCATGAGTAGTCAAGGATGAGTTCATGGTGATGTGTCCCTCCAAGTAAAGTCATGACAGAATTATTCAATAACAGCTCATGAGTTCATGTTGGTTGCATTTAGCTTAAACTTAAATGTTAATGAATACATTAATTAACAACATGAACTAACAATTAATTAAGGTAGCTGTTGTTCACACATGAACTCTAGTGACTTGTGTTGTAGTTAACGTTAGTTCATGATTAGTGCACACCATCATTAATTTATAATAAAGTAATGTTTACTTTACATATTAATACATCATTATTCATGTACTGTTATTGTAAAGTGTTACCTCAATATTGTTGATGTGCTGGTGTTGTCTGTTTCAGGACTATTAGAAATATGACACTAAATCAGCCAGAAAATGTCAAGAATTCCGAAGAGTGATTCATTTAATCATTCAGTCAAATGATTTGTTCGAAGCAATGACTCATATAGAAACAAAGCAATAGATTTGCTGCATCCAAAATAGCATAACTCATTTGAATTTGTATTCAACTTATTTCTGACCATTTAACATGTAAGCTCTGTATGCTATTAGATCTGAAATGCTTAAGACATTTAAGTACCCCTTATTGTTTATCAATGATGAAATATGCAGGTATAGAGAGTAGGGCTGCACAATATATTGACATCTTATCGCGATAATCGTATATGCAATATCCATATCACAGGGAAGTACAATAAATTAAATTAGGTTTATGTGCCAAGCATTTATGTTCTATGCATTGTTTATCCAAATCTGACCAATCAGATGTGGCCTTTACTATCTTCATCCACACCTATCTTGTATGTGCTGGTAAACTTAGAGCTGACAAATACTAAATACTAATGCTGGGAGACAAGAGAGGAAAATAACAGCTATCAAAAATCTAAATTTCCGCTGAGGTTTTCAGTCATTCATTTATTTTCCTTTGGCTTGGTGCCCTTATTCATCAGGGATCGCCACAGCGGAATGAACCACCAACTTATCCAGCATATGTTTTACACAGTGGATGCCCTTCCAGCTGCAACTCAGTACTGGGAAATATCCATACACACTTATTCATACACATACACTACAGCAAATTTAGTTTATTCAATTTGCCTATAGGACATGTTTTTGGACTGTGGGGGAAACCAAAACACCCAGAGCAAACCCCACGCGAACACAGGGAGAACATGCAAACTCCACACTGAAATGCCAATTGACCCAGCTGGGACTCGAACTAGCAAGGTTGTGAGACAACAGTGCTTACCACTGAGCCACCGTGTCACAATTTGTGATGTTTTAAAGTAGAAATGTTTGCACCTTGACATAGTTTTTTAAAATCTAATTAGCTCAGAAATCCAAATATCAGTTACCTGTTTAAGTATGATCATAATATAAATATATTTTTAATTGCTGATAAAATAACGTTTTGCAAGTCATTTATATTGTAAGTAATATTGCATATTTTCCAGTATCGTGCAGTCCTAGCAAGGTGTCCAGCGTCACTAAAAGTGGGAGTACATGTGGTCTCACATGGAGAAGATCACATGCTACTCCTAGACTCAATAAAATGCCTACTATTTCATGAAGCTAAAGACCTATTTTTAAGGCCACTGAAGTTGTGCTGTAAAAAACCGCAAGGAAAGGTGGATCCAACATCTGACCTACCTCACTTCTGACAGATGTCAATGAAAAGCAGCAGTTACAATAGAACCATTTCTTACGCACTCCATAAAGATACCAATATGGCTTTTGACGTGAATATGACGGCAAGCAAGCAAGCATGGTATTCATATCAGTAGAAAGAATGAAATTCAAACAGAATACTTCTGCAATGTTGTTACATTAAAGTAAGCTACCAGTATCAGTTATTCCTTCATTCATAAATCATCTCCCATGGCCTTGTGGAATGGTAAAATATCCACTGAACCCTCTAGAATGTTGAAAGAAGGAATTATAAAAAAAAAAAATCATTGTATTTATCTAGCACTTTTCCCATTTGGCGGTTAAAAACTTGTGTTGTGCCAGGACGTCCTCTACACACTAGCATATTGGTGGAGCAGAGGCAGAATGATGAAGCCAATCAGGAGATATAGGGATTCTTAGGAGGCCATGATGATGGATAGAGGCCAATAGGCAAATCTGGCCAGGATACTGCGGTCACACCCCTACTTTTTTCAAAGGACATCCTAGGATTTTTTTTATGACCACAGAGTCAGGACCTCAGTTTAATGTCTTATCCAAGGAGGGTGCTTTTTGACAGTTACACTATATCACTATACTGGTGGTCTTGAATCTATACAGACCACAAGCACTCCTCTTCCACCAGCATGAACCAGGTGCTAGTTCGGAGCCAGTGATATTGCTGGTTCAGAGCTGGTTCTTCTGGCAAGCTATTTGTTGAGTTTTGTTATGGTTACACCTGCCGTCCACTCTACTCTAGCATCTTTGACCTAGGAAAATGGAGGATTTTGAAAATGCTAAAGACCTCTATATAGTTTGGAAACGTTGGTGTTTCCATTTTGGTATAGATGGATGGTAATGCAAACTTTTGAATACAGAGACATGGCTATCTCCAATTGCTCTCTAATTGGTTTCTGGACTACTGCATATCATTAGCCCCTTTCACACAGTGATCCCGGTACATATCTCAAAATTTCCGGAACCACTTTACCAGTAAGTTCAAAAAAGTGCTGTTCACACAGGCAAGGACGTTCTGGAATTTGTCCTGAAAAAACCATTCACACATCCATTCCAAAGTACAGGTAAATTCTGACATCATTAGCCAAAAATGACCTTTAAAAGGCATTGCATTTGTAAAAATAGAAGGGATCTGGCTGTTGTTAATGGTTTCACTTTTATTTAAAGCTTTAGCATTCATGCTGCTGTTTGTCCCAAAGACATCCAAAGGCAGAAGCGCGAACAGCAGCTAAATGTTTACACATTTGACTACATTAAAAATTCTGTGGATGGATAACTATTGTGGATAATTTCATGAAAACATATGGAAGAACACTTTTGCATGTTGAGATGTACATATGTGTGTGTTTTTTACACAGTTGGCATTAAGAAGGAACAGATAAATGTTTTCCGACTAACAACTAGCAGCTAAATGTGTCTGGAAATATATTTAAAGGCTTTTATTTTTTATAAACAGCGCAGATGTGAATGCGTCTGAATGTTCTGATTGGTCAGAGTAGATCTCTCACTTCAGCAACGCAAACGTTCTAAAACGCACTCTTTCCAGCAAATTTACTTCTGCATTTACACAGAGCAGCATTCCGGGAAATTAACATTAATGTTACAACTTCACTTTCTAGAAAATTGCTGGCAAAATATGAGTATGCCCAGTGAGCATGAATGGTCATTGTGTGTTTTAGGCAGTATAGTGTGGCTGAAGTTCTTTTTTTTTAATTCAATAAAAATGGCAGTCTGGATGAAGAGCGTATTCATTCTAAAACTACTGTAAAAATACAAATGTATAAATGTTTACAAGGGAGAATAATGTGTTCGCGCAGCGTGCTGCAATTTTTGAATAAATATAAACTACAAGTGTGAATATAGTGTGTCCGGCATTGTGTTTCGCTAATATTTCAAGTATGTGTTCAAAAGTGTTTCAGTTTGACTTGTTGGCTACATTTACCCCACCCAGACACAAGCATGTTCTTCTATCCCAATGATGTTTTGGTGCTACTTAAGAACACTTCTCCTAGTTTAGAGCTGGTGCTTTGGGTGTCAAAAGACAAAGAGCCAGTTTGCAACTAGGCACTGCCTCTAAATCAGCACTTGGACCGCCTAATGCCTCGTTTCCACTGAATGGTACGGTTTAGTTCAGAACGGTATCTTTATCAGGCTTGTATCTCCATTGCCAAGTGGTACCAATGGTACCCTTTTGGTGGGTGTGGTGTATGACAGAAAGTTGCAGTCAAAGTCATTCTCGCTCAAGGAAATGTCAAAGTAAAGCTGTACGGGTCGTTCACATATCATAGATGCTTTATACACATATAAAGGCCTACTTGTGTATAAATAGTTATAACTAAACTTTCTATGAACATGATTTGATTATAGCTTCAGATCAGTGATAATGCTGCTGCAACGTCTCCGATTTATATAAGATCTAAAAAAATAAATAAAGCATATGAAAACATACAGAGCCTTACTCTGAAATGTTAACCACTTACAAAAACAAAACAATACTCAAAATATAAATTTAGGCCTTATTTGGGTTCATAAATGATACGAAACATACACTTTTTTTTACTTGTATTTTTTACTTCTATTTAATTAAAATGAGCTGAAACAACACAATTATTGAGATTTCATTGGGACAACTTAATTTTTTATGTTCAGTCACATAAATTTGCTAAAAGTGTTAAGTTAACTTAATTGATTTGTGCTGGGACAACATGGATTAATTGTGTGGAACCTTGCATTTTTTACAGTGTATACAGTCAGCATAAACCTCTCATTTTTATTAATTTTTATACCAGCACATGTAACATAAACATCTTGTTAAAAAATAATTCTGGAAATAATTTGGGAAATGGTATGGCAGGGTTCACTTGTTTGGTACATTTTGACAGTGGAAACTGACATAAAAGCGTACCGAATCGTATTGTACCACTCAGTGGAAACGGGCCATTAGTGAAAAAGGGGTACTTGAGCACCCCTTTCTTGTCTCACTAGCACACCTGCCAGCAGGAAACTATTTTTTTCCAGGAGGCCTCCTATTCAGGATCTGACCAGGCACAACTCCATAGCTTGAGTGGGCTACCAGCTGAAAGCTGCAGAGTAAAAGCTTCTGGCAAGCAGCAGGCCATCTGAATAAAGTGCATTAGCTTTATCAATACAACAAATTCACACCAAATTCATATTTTTGCCTACTATATAATACATAAAGTAGGCATCTTTATGAATAGATCATTGAATCACTAGCACGCTCGATTGATTAAAAAAATGATTCATGCAGGTATAAAACAACATATTGTTGCTTTTAGTTGTACAAGTTTTCTGCTGAGGTGTTGTTTGTTACTTTCATTAACAAGAATAAAAACAATATTTGGTACAAATACAATATTATACCTCACGGTGGTGAACTGCTATATAAAATAACATCTCCAATTGCACTTGGTGATATTTGGGTAAAATGGCACTGCTTCTTGTATGCTATTAACTATATGATATTTCATAAATTTACTGCTGAATCGAAAACCTATACAGAGATTTTTTGGGATTTCATAATGTGAATAATAGGTTTTTCTAATAGGCTTAATCACACAGTGAAAGCTTTTATACTCTCAAGATGTGTTTTTGCAAAGTGAGTGACACACTCAATAATATCAGCTCACACATTGTTAAAACAACAATTACAGTATTACTGCAGATGATGAACATCGCACACCACTCCTTAACTAATAACAATTGCCAGTTTATTACTGGAGATAAAAGAGGATATTAATGAGCTGCTTCCTACTGTTAGCAAATGTGCAAAGGTTTACTGCTGAACGTTCCATTACAGTGCTGTGTGAACTATCGTAATGCTTTTGGACACCAGTGCCTCCCCTAATATTTGTAGCCCAGACAGAAGTAACAAAAGTCCACTGCCATGGCAACAGTACAGGCTGATGTCAAGCAGCGGCTGCCTTGCGCATTCAGACTCTTTATAGTAATGTCAATTAAGAACAAAAAAAAAAAGCCAGAAAACATTTGTGTATGTGCACCAGCAGCCAAAGATAGACTTCAGCCTTCAAGTGAAGTTGGACAGAGTTTAGCCAAAAGCGGTTTTGCTCTCAGTAAGCAGGAGAAAGACAGCAGGACAAAAGGACGTGCGATTCTATTAGAGCAGAGACACATCCATTATGTCAAAAAGGATTTGCTAAACCTGTGGAGAGCGGTCACACGCTGAGGAGATTACATAACACCTCTGGTTTTCAGTTTCAGATGCGATGTTAAAGGGGCTGTTCACACAAA
Source organism: Danio tinwini (assembly GCA_903798205.1). NCBI lineage: Eukaryota > Metazoa > Chordata > Actinopteri > Cypriniformes > Danionidae > Danio > Danio tinwini. The sequence continues at coordinate 5,874,141 of CAIGQZ010033112.1, forward strand.
AACAAACATTCTGTAATTTACTCACTCAAACCTACAGTAAATATACTTCAAGAGTTCACACTTAGCTGATGATTAATTATAAAGCTTGTTTGGCATGCTTGTTAAAGCTTGTTTGGCCCGGGAGAAAGCCCTGAGCCCTCGATCCTCGAGCCTGGGGCTTCCTCCCGTTAGCAAGGCGAGAGGAGAGTTTGAGCTCAGGTAGATCTCGAGAACTCCACTGCTGTAGTAGCTAATGAACAGATAGTGATTGCTTATAAGACTTACTAGGAGCATGTCTATGGTGCTAATTTGGATTAGTCAATTAACTTAAGTTGCATATTTTTGGACGGTGGGAGGAAACCGGGGAACCCGGAGGAAACCCATGTGAGCACGGGGATGCTTGTGTAACTCCGCACAGAAACATCAGCTGGCTTGGTAAGGACTAGATCCAGTGATGTTCTTGCTGTGAGGCAACAGTGCTAACCACTGGGCCACCGTGCCACCCATCTAGGAAAGTAGAAGGAGTGAGGGATTGATGGGGGATTCTTCAAAACGAAGATGGCTGTTATATGGAACTTAGGGTATTTATAGTGGCTTAGGAATCGTCTGATTGGTGAATCATAAATTGAATAATGCGGGACCTGCTGCAAGCAATCATAAGCACGTGATCCTCTCGAAATTAGTTTGGAAATAAACTTCACTTATTTTTAAAACAAGTTTTTTTTTCCCTTTTGGGGAAACAAAGAATATGTTAATCACTCTTTTTATCCGTCAAAATATGTCCAGATTAATAAATTGGCAGCTCTTTTCCACAAAGTAACAATGATTAAAAAGATAAACTAAATGAAAAGCATCAAAAGCAAAATAAAAAAGCAGCACAAGTTTAAAAAAAAGGTGAAACACATGGTCAGTGCTTTGCCATTTCATACAATAGAAAACTGTCATTTGTAACTGAATTTACTTCTCAAAGTGTTTTCTCAATTCTGTTTGTCTTTTTCCTTTTACTTCCTGTGTGTACTCAACTGTCAGATACCATAATAGAAGAATATTTACCTAAATGCACTGTACCAACATTTGCAGTACAACTTTAAATAAATAAATAATAATTTTATTATGCAAGAACACAATGAAAGTATAGACTCTTATATTGATGGCAAAAAAAATCTAATAAATGCTGATCTTTTTAACTTTTTCATTAAAGAATCCTGAAAAAGTGTTTACAAAATAATTTTTTTAAGGCACGGTATACTGTATTATGTCCGCCACTAGAAGGTGCATATTCACAACCAACAAAGGTGTAGTTTATTGATGCCATGACTGAATGTGTAATCATAAGAGTTGTTGTCTTCATTACATCCTCCGGGACTCATGTTTATGCAGAAATCATGTTTATGTTTGAGCTAAAGTATATAAAACTTAAAATCTTGGTAATATAAAGCAGAGTAAGGCTGAATGCTGCCAAATCCAATTGAGCCCACTGAAGCAATCGATGATGAGAGAAAAAACTTGAATGCAGTGGAGCTTTTATTATGCCACTGTTGACTGCTTGCATTTTTTTTTGGTCGTGATCACGTTAGGAGCAAGTCAATGGTGGAAAGAGTACTGACAAATTATACTCAAGTAAAAGTATAATTAGTTGCCCAAACATGTAGTGTAAGTAGAGTTAGGGACTGATCACACCAAACGCTCTTTTTGCGTTGAGAGGCGTCTTTTTGAATGGTTTACTAATGGCTGTGAGGGTTTTGTGGGCTTTTAACCGCCTGCTGCACCTCGCGTTTTTGCTGTTGTGCTCTGTGCGTTTGCAGTAAAAAAAAAAGTTAAGTCTGAGCAGAAAGAGCATGTTACGTCAGTCACATCTTTTTCATTCTCCAATCAAATAAAAGCAGAGACGGGGTTTCTGTTGAGGTGACAGCAATGTTTGTGTTGTCAAGACAACTACGGAAACTTTTGAAGATGGAGGAGAGACTTGTGGTTGCTGTTTTGAGTTATCCGGTGCTGCATGACTCACAAATCTTGAAAATCACAATACTATTAAATTTTTTATTATAGCAATATCAACAGCAACACTCGCGGACAATACGCAGCTGATTCAGTCATTGCCTAGCAATATAAAAATCGCATTGCACTTCTTTTCAGGCAGCATGAAAAAAAGGCAGCATGGTGCACCTCACATTTTTGGAACATAAAAACCTGTTCGGTGTGATCCTCTTAAAGTATCTGTTTAAATATTACTCAAAGTATGAGTAAAAAGTAGTACTCAAGAGTAATGAATAGTTAGTATTACGATGTGAAAAGTTAATGCGTTTACATGTAATTTGTGTGTGTAAACGTAACATTCTGTAGTGCATGTAGTTATAGTTGAGGCCATTTCTGTCATCATACAGTAAACATCCGCCATCTTCTCATCATCACATGCAGTCTGAACAGTCTCTCAATCATTGCGTGAGGAGATTTTTGACATCTTCTTGGACACTTTTAATGCTTTCTAACAGTTTGTTGCATTTATAAAGCGCTCATGTCTTGAAGTTGTTCAGTATGTGCGATTAAGACAGGAATCACAGGAATGATTTTTCTCATCCGCATAGACAGGAAATACTAAAGTAGTGACTGCAGGTTGAAGGAAAGAAGTGGAGTAAAAATACAGATACAGCACTACAAATGTACTCAAAGTAAAAGTACACATTTATAAAATTACTTTTTATAACATTTACAGTACAATTACAATTACAGTAATTTGAGTATTTGTAATTTGTTACTTTACACCACTGGAAGAAGCAGCAAAGTTTTGTCATACTACATACATTTTAGGGTTCTGTAATAATGCTGCTCTGCAGTCTAATACCTCACAACATAAAAATAAAGTGTGTTAGTTGTTTTACTTTTTCTATAAAACCAAACCAGAGATCAAGGGTGTGTGACATCATTAGCATATTGAGACAGGACGCTTATTTTTCTGAAAATATAACTGTTCTAGTGGCTTTAGGTTATTATAATGAAAATTCTTACATATTGTGCCTGTTCAGCACAATTGTTCTCAACATCCACATTTTTTAAGCATTAAATCAGCATATTAGACTGATTTCTGAAGGATCACGTGACAATGAAGGCTGGTGAAATGATGCTGATTTTGTTTTTTGATATTATCGATGCAGGATTACACTGCAAAAAATGCTTCTTTTTTTTACTTACATTTTTTGTCTTCTTTCTAGTCCAAATATCTAAAAATTCTTATATCAAGAAGCATTTTCTAGGCAAGCAAAACTTATTGTCTTGTTTTCAGAAAAAATATGCCAAAATCAAGTGAGTTTTTCCTTAAACCAAGCAAAATAATCTGCCAATGGGGTAAGCAAAATAATCTTATGTCAAAAAAAAAAAGATTATTTTGCTTACTTTGCTCGTTTTAAGGAAAAACTCCCTTGATTTTGGCATATTATTTCTGAAAACAAGACAATAAGTTTTGCTTGCCTAGAAAATGCTTCTTGATATAATAATTGTTTTATATTTTGACTAGAAAGAAAAGCTTTTTTTGCAGTGTATAAACATTTTAACATATTACATTCAAAAAGTTTACCACCACCAAACATTGGAACAGCAGAGTTTCTCTGAAATGTTACAAACTGTCTTCAATAAAAGTAATCAGCTTAGAGAATAACACTTCCTTTAAGGTTTTATTTATTTATTTATTTATTTATTTATTCTTATCTTCAAAAGAGCTTGGAACAACATGAGAGTGAATAAACGTCTGCTGTAAACTATCAATTTATTCAGATTACGCTACCCTTTTCTCACATTCTCGTCGAATCCCAAATGCGCACGAGCAGCTCAAATAGTCCTATTACACGGCTGCCTACAAAAAGCCATAAATGCACTCCATTTACTCAGAAGAGGATATTGAGGCCCGCAGAGCACCGTGGGAAGTGCGTGCGTTGGGAGTGTGTGGTGATGTTATTCATAGTTCACTGGGCTGTTTAAGGGCACATCCCTATTCACTTTCAGGTGATGGAGGGAGTCAGATCGCCCCATTCCTCACACTACGAAGGTTACACAAGAGAAAACAAAACAAACAAGTGGAACTTCATCTAATGGGCATTGGCAGGATAAGGTGGGCGTCGCAGTAATAAAAGCCTCATATTGTCTGTGAAGCAAAAAACACATGTACGATCACTTCAAGCGTACCGGGTTACATGACCGGCAAAACAAACAACAAGCTTAAAGCCTTTTAAGCCTAAACAACTGTTACAGATTCATTCCAAATGCTCACTCATGCACACACGCACACAGCGAGAATAAAAATACTCACAGAATGAAGCGGACCTTGTCAGGAACAGGGTGCCATGGATTGCCGTGGTAACAAGTGAGCGCAGTCCTCTGGGGAATCGCCACACGTCTTCTAGGATGACAGGTTGAAAGTCACAGAAATGGAGTGGTGTGGAGAGTCTCTAAGGAGAAGGTATTCCAGCTAGAAATGATCCATCCAAGAGCCCTTCACAAGCTGTGATTCTTATAATAATCCATTTCGATGAGACAAAAGTAGGGTTTTTTTAGCAAATCTCGAGTACTCTCAAGAAAAAAAAAGATGGTGACAAAAACACTGAAGTGTCACTGTTGCTTGTTTATTTTAGGCCACTTTCTGTTAATGTTGACCCTGCCTGCTTGGACACAGAAATAGTAGGGAAAAATAGACGATTCTTTTGAATTCTGCACTCCAAGAGACAATCACACGCTCTTGCATGCACATCCGCACACAAACGCACTCTTCTGCGCACAGTTTTTCTAGCTTAGCTGCCTCTTCCTGTCAGCCCTCGGCACAAACCCTCATCCATTCCTGCTCAGGACTTCTGAGTCTCGCATACACACACATAAACACTCCAAGACCAGTCAGCACTTTTACCCTGCTTTCCTGTGCCGCCTCACTCTACCTTACACGTTATTGCTTTTAGTTTCGCAGCGAATCGTTCTTGGAGCCCACCTGCCACATCTGATGAAGAGTGCATCGACTTGAGCGAAGACACTAGAATAGATTCAAAAACATATAGTGGGAGATATGAAGTCTGGGAGCGAAAATCCTCCAGAATGACTTGAGCTCAAGTGTCTGAGCGGACAAACTGATTAAGGAGCCCAATGCTTGGGTGGAAACGTGGAGAGCGGCTCACGCTCTGTTCTCCGGCACCCTCATCAATCCAGCTATCCTCCAATTCCCACAGCTCCTCCCTTCAGGAGTTCGGGAATGAGCTTTGGCACACCAGACACTCCCTCTCTTTGTACAACGGCACTTCTAGGATGGAGGCGGGTCTGGTTATGACTGCTCCAGGGGCCGTGGAAGCTGATATTGGGAAAAGGAGGGGCGTCACATCTGTCGCGCGCTGAGAATTTCCTCATCCGAGTCTCGTGGTCTTGCTTTAAGACCTAAGAAGAAAAAAACACCAAGAAGTATGCATGATTAATTATTCATTGGACATGTAGTACATTAACATGTAGTACAGATGGCAACCTTCAATATGACCATTCTACTTTTGGGAGTTTCGAAATGTTCTGAATTAAAACCATTATTTGATCATAGCATTTCTTGGCTCACATTATACAGTCTCACTAGTGAGCCTTTTACAGGTCATGCCAATGATAGCACTGTGTCTGTATAATTAATGTAATGTTATTGAGTGAATGTGGCCGTACGTGACTAGAACATTACATTGCAATCAATATCCAATCCAAACACAGCCTCATTATCATACAATAAAACCAGTGTATCATGACTGAACTGACACTAGCTACTACTTATCGTGCCTAAGTACCAACATCATGGACACACAGTATATGCTCATTGTAGACCCACACTGAATCTGATTGTTAAGCCCATCATTCAATGTATTTATTAATGTTAATGTGTGCAAATATATAATTATTCCATTTTCAGATTAATTTCAGTATTATTATTGAATAAAAATGCAAATGTTTAGATAATTTATGCACAATACAGCTTGTAATGTAATATTTCCTGTCTTGACATGCCTGCTGTAGCTTTGTTTACCAAGCAAGTGGTGCTAAGTTTGATTCACTCATTCCTTTTCCTTCTGCTTAGTCCCTTATTTATCAGAGGTCACCACAGGTGAACCGCCAACTATTCCAGCATAGGTTTCACACAGTGGATGATGAACCTCCAGCCACAACCCATTACTGCGAAACACCCAAACACACTCACAGTCCCAAACACAAACTCATACACTATAGCCAATTTAGTTTATTCAATTCATACTTATAGTGCATGTGTTTGGACTGTGGAGGAAACTGTGAGGCAACAGTGCTAACCACTGAGCCATCATTCCACCCCTAATTTTGATATTATTAGGTTGTTTTTTCGTTGTATGTGTCAGGTTTTTAGCTCCTGCACTCTTAAAATCATTCCACATAATTGAGCTGATTTATTACCAAATTCTGCAAAGAAATAGCAAAAAATGTTTGCAGATTTTGTCTGGCCCTATGGGTAACCCGATTTAATTTCTTAATGCATGTTTCATCTTTTATTGTGAATGATTCATTGGTGCACATTCATCTAAGAAATGTTATTCAATAAGTAACAACCAATACATTTTACATCAGAAACAGGCTTTTGGATATGTAACTAGTCAATGATTTAGCAAACTAGTTTATTAAGGTTTGAGTCTTGCATCTAAGTGTTCAGACTTTTGATTTAGTTTGTTTAAAACAAATTCTGGTGCTGCTCTGATCTGTTAATTGCTATTTTTTTGTTAGTGTGGTATATGTAAATAAATATGAAAGCAGCCATCTGAACACTGGTGTGCACCAAACAATTAACAGAGACCTTTAAGAGTGTGTTCATAACTGTAGTTCGGTTCTCTTGATTCCTTTGGTCTAGACCAGTGATGCCCAAACTCGGTCTAAGAGGGCTGATGTCCTGCAGAGCTTAGCTCCAACACCTACCTGGAGGTGTTTACTGTGCCCATTAGGAGAATGATTAGCTGTTTCAGGCCTAATTGAGTCTAAGTAAGGTTGGAGGTAAAATCTGCAGAACACCAGTCCTCAAGGTCCAAGATTGTGCACTCCTGGTCTAAAGACCAATATAAAAAGTTATATTTATTTCTGACTGAGAACTTGTAGAGCATATAGAATGTTACAATAATTCAAAACAGCATCTTGAATACCTTACAAACACTTACAAGCTGCAATGATTTGAAGCAAAGAGATGTGTTTTTGATGCTAACACTGGACTGTAATGGACAACAATTATTATAGGAAAAAACAATGCAATTTCACAGTCTAACAGAGGCCAGCTTGCAAAGTGCTGTACAGGTAAACCTCACTCCTCTGAACCCGAAAAGATGCTAGCAACAGACGCTAAAGGCCATGGCCTTTAACCTCCTTGTTAGAGTAACCAACTCTATTGTGAAAAGTCGCCAGTTCGATCCCAGCTCGGAGCGGGTTAGGTGGTGTAGGACCGGTGGGGTTACATTGGTGCCGTGACCCGGATAGGAGTGAGGTTTAGAGTGGTGAGTGTAACAGAGGCCAGCTGGTGAAGTCCTGTGCAGGTAAACCTCACTCCTCTGAATCAGAAAAGGTGCTCTAGCAGCAAACACTACAGGCCACGGTCTTTAGCCTTCTGCTTAGAGCAACCAACTCCCATGCAGAGAGTTGCGGGTATGATCCTAGTTCGGAGCGGGTTGGGTGGTTACAACAGCAATTCGTAACTTTTTAGTTTAGCAGCTATTTTATATGAAGGTTTACTATATCATTAGTACATTTTAGTATGATTTTCAATCCTCCAATGACGGTTGGGTTTAGGTATGGGGTTTAGGGGCATGCCTCCATTTAAAAAATCATAGATCTTTTGTTTAAAAATAAATCATATCAACTTGTATGAATAAGCCAATTTTCTAACAATGCATAAAACAGTTTCATTTCCTTGTGAGATTGGGCTGGAATAAAAGGTATGCTAGAGAATGCAGTTCCTTTTATGGTCAGATCATGTGAAATCATCAGGGGCAGACTTAACCAATAAGCAAGGTAAACAAACTAGTAAATAGTACTAATGCTATAAAGTTACGAATACTTAATTAAATTAAGGCAACAAGTTTGCATAATTAAGTAAACCTTACTAATTACTTTTTACAGTGTATTTCAGTTAAATCGCAACAGAGTTTAAATTCAAATCCAAACTGCTGAATGAACACTAAGCAAAGAGCAGAAGAACCAAGAGAAAACACCCTCAGCGTCAACACACCTTTATTCACTTTTCCTGATTTGGATTTGAATTGGATTGAATCCAATTATTTCTTGTCCTGTACCTTATTACCTTATTAAATAAAATGTTTCATTCAAAAATATATCATATTAGGAACAAAATAGGTTGCAAATGGGAGTTCGCTTAAACTAACTTGTTACAATTTGCTTAATGCAGAGCAGGAGCACACTTTTATAAACATGCAATAGAGGGTTGAGGGGTTTGAAGTCAATTTGTTCAGACTTGGTCATGGGTTTCCTGACTGTAATTGTAGGTGGTCATGTCATATAACAGCCTCATCAGAGTGTCAAACTCTCCTGTGAGACAGACCGCTCTATAAATATGAAAGCAGCAGGTAATTAAAGGTGGATCCTAGTGTGGAGCCGTTCTATCTAGATTCTTATTTCCTTACAATTCTCCATGTCATGCTTTGATTATGAGGGGGTCTCTCTCATCAGCTGGACTGATATGAAGGGGAGGAGGAGAAGAGGGGTGAAAAAAAATAGAGTGATGAGATATTGGAGAAGAAGTGACAGGGATGATGGCAGAGTGAGAATGAGACATTAAAAAGAAGTGCATTAAAAGGATATGCTCAGTTAGAAGAGAAAAAATAAGGACAGGAGAGGTCATAAAGAGGTGTAGAGACAAAGAGGGAGAGACAGGGGGACACTGAGAGAATGGTGAAGGCAGAATAAGAGAATAGCTTCTGGGGGAGGTCAGTTATGCAGCTCTTGCAGCAAAAGTCATACTTGAGAAGCACACCCTCAGAAACCAATTACAGCTTTAGCCCTTGGAAGCCAGGAGCATGGAAATAAGAAAATATGCTCTTTTCCTAAACATTAGGACTTATGACTCACATATTGTGCTTTCATAACTTTTCACTGCAAAATACTTTTTTTATAGCCGTCTCTTAAAGTAATGAAATATATTAACATTTACCTCTATTTGAGTCAAGCCACTTTACCTGAGCACTGGCAAGGCACATGTTTCAAGAGTTTTATGTTTTAAAAAATTGAGCACACTCACTGTTTTCATTTATTAATAGGGACTTGTTATTTTAAAACTCTACCTAGTGTGTAGTACATAATCTTCATCATTGAATGGTACTCTTTTTAAAAATAGATGCACTTTAAAAGTGTTAAATAAATATATTTACATAAATTAAATGTACAATTATGTTTAATGGGCAGAAACATCCATTGTCTTTTGTTAAAAGCAATGTATGAAGCACAGCTCACACAGTCTTTTTTAAAGCAAGCAGCTTTCTGAACCATTATACAATAGGCGGGGAAATCTTATTGCCCTCGCGTGGAGTTTTAATATACGTGGATTCCTATTGAACTGAATAGATTTTACTTTTAAAAATTTGATGAACAGTGGTGTATGACAGTAATTATATGAGTTCATTCAAGCACTCATTCAAGCAAGGGTCAAGAAACAAGCACTTAAAATGCTCTAGCAACCACCCTAGACCTATTAAAATCATCTTAGTAAAATCTTTTGACAAGTAAAATTCTTGTTTGTTAGAGTCCCTACTAAGATTACTAGATTTCACTTTTGAAAATTTGCTAAATACGAGTTAATATAATCAAATTAACCAATGTTGACGTTGATTTTGCCCAGAAGCAACCACATACTGTAGCAGAAGACATTACAAACCACATACCTATATCTGGCACCTCTCAAAAAATCATGACTGGACTTACTTATGTGATGACATAACTTTATGGGGGTTTTTTTTGTTAGTTTTTTTAGGAAGAAACCATCAAATAGCAACAACCCAGAACAACCTGTCAATTACATAGCAATATGCTAATACTTTCTATATTAAAAATGTACATATAAATGAAGGTGGCAAAGCAAATCTTTCAGCCTCAATCAAAATTACCAATGGTTCAATTGCAATCGAAATGGCAGTTCGCCTAATGTGACAACAGCTTTATGTCATGAGCTTTATGAGTTATTTTGCCAGGAACATCCACTTACAGTAATAAAATGTTGTGTTGTTGTAACCCAACACTTGGTAAAATATGGACAAACCCAATATTGGGTATATTTTTTTTGTTGCGTTTAAACTACAATTTTTAACCCAACAGCTGTGTTTGTCAATATTTGAGTCAATGTTGGGTTGCAACAAATAGCATTTTTAGAATCTAGCAATCACAACATAATATATTAACATCTGTTAACATGTTGCAAACATCTTAACTGCACAGGCACATATACCTAAGACTGAGGGCAACATTTTGCCATGAAATAAACCATTTTCTCAAGCCCATAAGTTTATTCTTAAAAAGCCCCTATTATGCATTAAAAAAGGTCATGTTTTCATTTTGGGTCTCCAACAACACGATGAAATGCATGCAAGGTAAAAAATATACATAATATGCATTTATTTTTATCTAATTATCCCAACGACCCCCATATGATTCTTTTGTTCCCAAACCCCTCCTTAGCGTGATGCTAATCTGTGCTAATTGGCTGGATGACCCAGTCTGTTGCGTTTGGTCGATTGCGTTCATCGCAAGACAGAGAGAAACGCCCTATGGCTTTTCAACATTGTTGAAGTAGTCAGAGTGCAGAGTGTATGTGTGAGCCCAATACAAGAGTGCATTAAAGCAGTACAGTTAAACAGCAGCATATTGATCTATACTTAACCATAAGTAAAAACAATGACACACATTCAGTATTAATCCACACAGTGGCAAAAGCTGAACTATTTTAAAACTTGACCACCACACGTGTGTAGGAACAGCTGATGGTGGCCATAGCAACAGGTAAAGGATTGAGAGCTCACAAACGCATATAAATTAGTAAAAGAGGCGCACAACGCTTTTTCAACGTGGCTTTTGATGCAATATGAGAATATAAAGAGTTAGCCACATATAGTACAAGCCACGTGGAGCGGTTACAAGTAACAAAACACAATTAAATACATATTTTTAAGCTAGACAAAACAAAGAGGCAACCAATTTAATCACACTTACTTACACTCATGAAATGGAGGAAGAAACTGGTCCATGAACTGTGTACTGATAAAGTTCCTGTCAAGCTCTGAAGTCCCATACATCAATAGTCTTTTATGATCCTTCCTTTAACAAACGCCTGACAAATCTCCCATTGCAGAGTAGATTATTGCATTAATCACCAGAACATTCACTCATTAATGTTCACTCATCTTCAGCATACCTGCCAACATTTGTCTCTGAAAATCCGGGAGGGGGGGTGTTAGAGAGGCGAGCAGAGCGACTGGAAGGGGTGCCTGGTCTGTCGGCGATCCGGCAGTGTTACGCCCCATTCACAGGGAGCGTCAGCTTTAATGCTTCCCATTCACTTTGAAATTTGAATGGGTGAATTCAGGCGTTGCCGAACTGCATTGTGGATCCGTCTGCGCCGCTTTAGTGGCGTTGATCACTGCAGAAGTTGGGACTTTTTACAACTTTTCAAGTGCCAACGGAAGGGCCAGCCAATCAGATCACGGTATGCAAATACACCAGCTCAGACAGTAGCCAATTGCTGACTAAATTCATTGGATGACGCTGCTATGACGATCGCGTCAGCCCCAACCTTAGAGACGCCCTCTGTCAAGCGTTGACACTGAAGCCCTGTGTGAATGGGGTGTTACAGATTGTACCAATCACCTGAGGACCAGGGGAAGGAGTTGAAATTATGGGAGTTTTCTGGGAGAAATGACAAACCGGGAGGTGGGTCTGAAATACGAGAGACTCCCGGGAAAAACGGGAGTGTTGGCAGGTATGATCTTCAGTCATGATTAGTTCCATGCACACCTGCACTCTGCTACCATTTGAAGGGAAAGGTGCGTTCATGTTTTACCGGATCCAGCACTTTATATTTGGTATTGTTTCGTGTTGATGTCAATACGAACAGGCAAAAGATTCGGACTAACAACGAATCATTTAAACGACTCTGAGTCAAATCTTTTATTAAAAAATCTATATTTTTAAGCACGGTGCACTTTCAGATTTAAACATCAGCTAGATGTTCTCATTCACTTAGAGCTGTGTTGCACACTGCATGAAAGGTCATTTTCAAAAACCCATAATAGGGACTCTTTAGGGAAACAACCACCGAGCCAGGAAAACACCTAGCAACTACCTAAAAAACATTTGCAACAGAGCAATAACATGGTAACACCTATTAAAACATCAGTGTATCTCCTCCGGTTACATGTGCACTGCTCAAAGTGTGATTTGAACTTTCATTCAGGGCATTTTGAGGTGGGTACACTAATATTGATGCAGTCTCTAGGACTGATTATTAGTGCACCTCTGGAGGCCAGCAAAGTAAGTTTACTCAAACAGCTCATATACCAGCTGCCCTCCGTTACACACACTGCCCTAAACCTCACTCCTATCCGGATCACAGCACCAGCGTAACCCCATAGGGTCTGCTCACAATGCTCTGAGTGGGATTTGGGCGACAGTAAAGACCACAGTCTCCTGCATCAGTCACTAATGCGCCTCGTAAAAGCAGTGAAGTGAGATTTACTCACACAGCTCCTTCTAGCTGGCCTGAAATAGACTCACTCCCCTTAACCTCACTCCTATCCGGGTCACAGCACCAATGTAACCCTTCTGGGTCTGTTCACAATGCTCCTAGCAGGATAATAAGGACAGCGAAGACCACAGTCTCTAGTGTCTGTCACAAATGTGCCTTCTTGAGGCTAAGAAAGTGAGCTTTACTCATACAGCTCCTACTAGCTGGCCTCTGTTACAATTAGTAATGTCCTGGCAAACATGCGCGAGCGTGATGAGAAATTTGGATTTAGAAGAACTCAATCGTTTATTTCAAGGCAGTGTGTTTACGTTACTATTGAACGCCCCCTTATTTTTTAATTCAGATTCTTTTTAATGGTGTATTAGCTAAATAATGAAGCAAATAAAATAGTTGTCAATCGAAAAGTTGATGAAAGAGAAAGCAAAGAGACAGTCAGAGAGGATGGAAATCTCTGTGAGGGGCTACAGTCCTGACATTGGTGTCAATCCTGCTTATCACACATGTCACTCTCAGAAGCGAAATACTCTGCATCTTTTCTACTCTATTTCCAGCGCTTCCTCTGACCAGCCTTCCTTCTACTGACACAGACGGTTCATTCTTCACACTTACACACTTATTCACACAGCCCACTATTCATAAACCCTGTAAGATGGTTAATAAGGATAGAAGGGGGTGAGATGCAGGGTGAGATGGACACTAAAATATGAACAGACCTGAACCATGACCTTTTAAAGCTCTCGAAAATGCTACTGATCGATACACAGCTATCACCACATACACACAACCCCATGGGAGCATTTAACATGTTAGCACACTGTCACTTATGTGAGAGTAAGCAGGTGAGATCTGTTTTGTGTGTGTGTGTGTGTGTGTGTGTGTGTGTGTGTGTGTGTGTGTGTATACTGTGTATTCCCTACGTTGCGGGGACTAAATGTCCTTTTAAGTATAGCACAGCAGTTTAACCTTTTGGGGACATTTTTTATTTTTCTTTTTTGTGGTCCCCATGAGGAAAAGAGCTCATAAATTACACAGGACTAAGTATTTGAAAATGTAAAACTGCAGATTGTTGCCTGCAAGCTTTGGATTTAGGGGTAAGGTCTATAAGAAGTCCCCATAAAGATAGCTGCTTTTGTTTGTGTGTGTGTTTGTGTGCATGTTTTAGTGTTTGTCAGGTGGGAAGAAACAGACAAAAGGGGAGAAATCTGGATCGATTTAATGTGAGAAATCCATTTGAGGCACCAGACAAGAGCTGCCATGTACACTTCTCACACACACACACACACACACACACTTACACAAGCGCAGAAAATGTGAACAAGACATGTTAGTTAGTGAGTGAGCTGGATCTGGCTGTTAACAGTGAGCAACAGTGTCCACCACAGAGATATAACAGATATCAAAGAAACACACACACACACACACACACACACACACACACACACACACACACA
>CAIGQZ010033112.1:5900073-5914606 GCA_903798205.1 Danio tinwini
ATATATATATAACTAAATACAACCTTACGTTTTATACATTTGCAGCCTCTGCAACTTCTGTCTGTCATAAATATTAATTTGGATGGTTTGATTTTCTGCATTTTTCACATCGTAGCAAATATTTTGAGCAGTGTTTTTGACAATTGAGAGCCATCAAATGACGAATATGAAAAAACAAATACAACAGTTTCAGACTCAGTCAGGGTGCAAGGACCTTAAAGTTTTGAGGCTTGTGCAGCTTCTCGAGGAGAAATCAAACAAATGAGTGGCGTTTTCTACAGTCTATGAGCGCAGCACACAAATAAACTGAACTGACATACTGCAGTTACATTTCAAAATGTGGTGTTTTTATATTTATAACATTTGAATACAGTTCAGCAACATACATCACACGACCTGACGACCAAGAGAGCTGACAATTGACCATCACTTAATTTACCATCACCTTATGATTCAAAATGTGACACTGATTTCATACAGGGTTCATACAGACACAGCCTAATGAAAATCAAGGACCTTTAAGTACTTTTTTCCAGCACCTATTTTTATTTTTTCGTAAACTGACACAAAACGTATTGAACACCTGAAATGTATTATCAGCAACCCATAAAAACATTGCATAGGAACTATCTATTTATTTATACAAAAACATATAATAAAATATAATAATTAATTAATAATATATTAATAATTAATAATATAATAAACCAAGACATGCAATGTATTGAACACCTTTTCAGCAATTTATAAAAATACTGCATAGGAACTATCTATCGATTTATACAAATAAAAACTATCATCAAAATAATAATAATAATAATAATAATATAATTAATTAATCATATATTGATAATATAATTAACCTGCACTAAATATGCTTGTGAATTTTTTTATTTTATTTGTTAATGTTCTCTCACAGATGGAAAGAGAACAGAATATTTGTACTTAAGTTAAAATACAATTACACTGCTAAAATAATACAAATTTTAGTAAATAATACTAATATTATAAAAATTACTCTTTTAAAACTTAAATTACTTTTTAAACTACTCTGAGTACTAGTTAGTTACTTTTGAAAAAAAAATCTGATTTTCATTATGGCCCTTTTTACGTATAAAATTATTTAAATGGTTTATTTGCTTAAATCACAAAGCTACATATAGGAATTTGCACTAACAAAGTATAGTAGATTTTTCCTTTCATAATAATTTATCTTTTTCAATAGCACTGGCAAAACTACCACATACTTTTAAAGCCATAGAGACACTTTTTGTCCATTTTTAAACAATATTTTCAAGCTTTGAAAGGTTTAATTAAAGTACATGATGAAAAGATTTAAATTTAGCCTTTTATTTACATATTTTACACTATTTTTCTCATTTGCTCATTGTTGTCTATACAATATTTTATTTTACGCTTGATCTTAAACTGAAATAATTTTACAAAAAGACAAAGTACACTGTCAGTATTCAAATAATAAAACAAATGACTTTGTTTCACTTGAGGTTTTTGAAATATGACAGCACTACATTTCTCAAAATTTTAAGAGCCTTATTGTTCATTTTGATAAATGTAACGATGCATTGTTTGACCTGTAATGCCTGCACAATTCAGTGATGCTTTAAGACAGATCCGGATACAGCTATTATGCACAAATCATACAAATACCTCATTCTAAAACATTTCCAGCATAATTCTTTTGTCGTAAAGAAATAATAATAAAAAAGGTCCACCTTTGCAAGTTTCACTTCACGATACAGCCAAATATAAATGTCCATTAGCATTGTCATCGGTAATGCATCGATCTAATTCTAAATACTTGATAGTTTTTGACTAAATTTAGTCAAGTAGCAAAGATAAATAATGTCTACTTTGATTGTACACAATCGCGATCTCTTCACTATAAGAGCAGACACAGATGAGGGGACTTACAGTTGAAAAAGCCTATTTAAGAGCTCGCATATCCAGTTTTTGCGGCTAACGTACATGACTGCGCTCTCGTGTTAAAATAAAGCACTCGCGACATTTGCAGAAATGAATAATTGCGCAATACCTGCATTCCCGCGCCGACTTTCAGAGTGTATTAAACCAGACTTCAGACTGAGTGACAGGTCAGAGGCAAGTAAACTTGCCGTCGGAGAGAAGAGAGAGAAACGTGTGTGTAGATCGTCGAAATGGCAGGATGTTCGCGGTTTACTTACTTTTGTAATAACATAGACATCTCTATAGTGAAAACACCCGAAAAGCATTATTCCAATAAAACATTTGTTTTTAAGTTATTTTCTGCCACTGTAACACAGAAAGACCTTTGTCCCGCCCTTACGTTTCACGCAAGGTCGACTGTGATTGGTCACTTTTCATGTCAGTCAAATCATCGAAATCCTGATATATATTATATAAACAATATTACATATATATTATGTATTTTTGATGAAATAGTGACTGTTTTAGTCTATTTTAGCAGCAAAAATAGATCAGATGAATCCGTACATCCGTGCAAATTTGATTTTTTCTTTTTTTTTTCTCCCATCCTATAGCCTACTACGACAGTGTCCGCCTTTTTAATAATCCAAAGGAAAAACATTTATGAATTTATATAATGGTTTATATTGTAATGTCGAAAATAGAATTTTGGCGGTTCATTTTACTGGAGCTGTCCCTGATAAATAAGAGAAAAATCCGAAGGAGAATGAATGAGTCGCATTTCACTATGATTATGCATTTCCAACTGAAACAGAATATTGAGTGGGCCCTCCAGGAACAAGTTTGGTGACCCCTGTTGTAGACAGTCTGAAAAAAAAAACACAGGTTCTGGAATTTTCTACTCTATGGTGCAATGGGGTGTATAAGCTCCACATGCACAGAAGAGCTTCACTACCTGTTAAAGTGGGCATCTAATTGTATATCTAAATTGTCTCTATTGTATGTGTGTGAATGAGTGTGTGTGGATGTTTCCCAGTGATGGGTTGCGGCTGGAAGGGCATCTGCTGCGTAAAATATATGCTGGATAAGTTGGCGGCTCATTCCGCTGTGGCAACCCCATATTAATAAAGGGACTAAGCCGAAAAGAAAGTGAATGAATGAAAATAATTATATAAAAAAGGAAAAAGAGGGCACATGAAAAAATAACACAAATAATGTATATTAAATTAAGCACATTGTTTAGTTTTAATTGCTTTCTTGTTATGAGACTGAAATGGTATTCAAGTACAGATCTATTTCTTGTAAAAAAAACTACAAATTTTGGTTTACATTTAGTATGTAATATATATATATATATATATATATGTGTGTGTGTGTGTGTAAAAAAAACTTTCCAATAAATTACATAACATATTAATACACAAACTTGAATTAAGGAATTGTTTTTCTTGAATGTAAAACCCCAAAATAATATGAGCTATAGTAAGATAAACTTGTACCGAACTCGGAAATTCCTTCTAGAGCAACATCCTTTTATATTCAGTATGGTTTAAAATAACTCCTGTGTTATCAACCATGATGTTAACAGAAGGTAGATTCAATCAAAAGCGTTTTGTATAAATCGATTATCTTATTTATTTGTCCCCTAAAGCAGTCCAATGGCAAAAAAGACCCCTGGTGCATCCTAAACTGCCAAATTGCCCATTTACATGAAGGTCACGCAGTAATTACTAGACAAAGTCTGTAAATTAATGAGCCGAGGAAGAGATCTATCAAAGAGTTATTTGGGAATTCAGCGCGGGGAAGAGGAATGCTGTTTCAATATCACTGTCCATCATTTCTGGGACTAATCATAATGATGCCGCAGCTGTATGGAGGAGGAGTTCAGCGGGCCCCGACTAAATTGAGGGAGCAAAGAAGCGAGCGCAGGCAAACACTATGAGCTCCAGTAATGGCTCTACTTAGCCTCAATCTCTCAATGAGCTGAGGTAATGGAGCTCAACTCAAACCTCATTCAACTAGTGAAAATTCATGACAAGATTTGCCGTTTAAAGAGCTGGTTTCACTGCAGTCATCACTTACATCTAAAACTGCAGGATCATTTATTAGGTTTGTACTCTGGGGGCCTGCTTTGGTTAATGTCATGAGGGGATAAAAATTCATTTTAAAACACTTTTTTTTTCTCCCGTGTTATTTCATTTGTGCCTGCACAAAGAGAGGCCTGATTCTAAGCACACTATTGAGAAGTAAGAATGCTGGACAAATTATGCCTGTTTCCTGCAAATATTTGGTCATTTTTCCAAAGAGTTGCCCACCTGGGACCGCACATTATATATCAGTCCATCCTATTTCTAAGTTGCTTGGCAACTGTAAATAGCCTACAGTTAGGATTATGAACTACAGTATATTATTTGGCTGAAGAATTGCTTTTTGTCATTATTATTACCATTACTGTTATTATTATACATTTTATTATTTTTTATTGAGCACAGCTCTCTTTTGTCGCAGTTTTATGATAGCTATAAATCACTTCAGGCTGTGCTTTTAAGGTGGTTTTTGCTTCCAAAGAACATATATTAGTCCCAGTAACCAAAACATGCATGTTGCTTGAAGGGGTCATGAACCATGATTTTTTTTTCGCTGAGGTGCATTTTTAATGGTAGCAAGATTTTTAAATTAATCGAAATAATTTTGTCTATTCTTATCAAAACACTTCATTTTGGTATAGGGGTTGCTTTCAACATATTTATGAAAGGAATAGTTTGTGTATTCATAGAAATTCAACAAGCCTGGGATTATTTTAAAAATGTCTAATTAAGAGTCTAATTCCTGTCTGCAACAGTGTGATAATTATTTATTTCTTATAAATTTGTACATAAGGGCGACACGGTGGCTCAGTGGTTAGCACTGTCACCTCACAGCAAGAAGGTCGCTGGTTTGAGTCCCAGCTGGGTCATGTGGTATTCCCAGCAAGCCGTTTTTGTTTTTAAAGGATGTCTAATAGATGTCTAATAGACGTCTAAACTTAGTTGTCTTGGCTAAAACAAGGCTAAATTTGGGCTGTCAGTGAAAATCTAATAGTTGTCTAAGAATAGGACAAAACTAGACTAGTCATCAAATACACAGATAATGTAATGTGTATTTATAAAGCGCATTTATTGTGTATGGTCATACACTGTGAAAATGCAGGGTTCCACACAATTCATTCATGTTGTCCCAACACACATTGATTAAGTTAACTAAACACTTTTAACAAATTTCTGTGGATTGAACATAAAAAATATAAGTTGTCCCAATGAAATCTCAAGAATTGTGTTGTTTCAGCTTATTTTAAATAAGTAGATTTTTTGAGTGTACACTACTTAAGAGGAGGGTCTCTCCACACCACCACCAGTGTGCAGGATTCACTTGGAAGATGCGATGGCAGCCACATGACAACGGCGCCAGTGCGCTCACCACACACTAGCTATGGGTGGACTGGAGAGACAGTGATAGAGCCTATTGGTAGATGGGAATGATTGGGAGGCCATGGTGGGCAAGGGCAGATGGGGGGAATTTGGCCAGGACAACAAGGTTACACCCCTACTCTTTACGAGAAGTGCCATGGGATTTTTAATGATCACAGAGAGTCAGGACCTCGGTTTAAATTCTCATTCAAAAAAAAGTGCTCAAGTAAGCCTGGTTTATGCTCGACGCGTCCGCTAGTTCGCTGGAGAGCACGAGAAATGTGACGTCATCGATGTGTTTGCGGAGGTTCGCTTTGGGTGCGCGTGACATGATTTTGGCTGACGGAGCGATCAAATTGTAATAGCTGTGGGAAAGGAGAAGAGTTTTTGTCAAAAAGTTTGGAAAAACCTGAGGGATAAGTTTGTTAAAGCCAAAAGAGGCCATGGCAAAAGTGGAGACCCAGATACACAATTACAGAAATATGTTTACCCACCATTCATAGTTTTTACATGTATATATTACAATTTTGAATTTAAAACAATTTAATAGCTAAAAAACTATAATTAGGGAACAAATTATTTATATGATAACTGGAAAGGAATATTTGAACCTATCGGTTTACAATATACTGATGCCCTGTTTTTCTAGGCTTCATTGGTGATAATGCTCAGGAATGTTGGACCATTATTGCCTTTTTAGCATAAGTATAGGACAGAAACTAGCCAGGCAGTAATGTGTGAATTGTCGAGTGGGCTAAATCTAAAAAACTTTTTTCTGCATTAATTCTTGCCATATTAAAAATTATATATATTTGTAGAGCACCCCATGTTCTGTTGTCATTATTATTTTACTAAACTTTAATAGGAAAAGCTGTCCAAGATATGAACAAAGGCAAGTGATGCATCAAAGTTTGATTTAAAAAAAAAATCGTGAATGGTTATAAAAATCATTATAATCATTAAAATAATTTAGAAAAATAATTACTTTAAAAACATTAAATGATGTTAATGATATTTTCTGGAAACTTTCTACTTCCCTGATTATCCGTCTGACTTTACGGTCAGTTTCTTTTGACCGCCCCCTGTCATTTTAAATAATATCACAGCAGCGAACGTGGCAAGTATAAAAGCCTCGTCCGCTTCGTGAGGTGCACGCGCGGTTAGCGGAGGTGCGTAATGCGGCGCCAGGCTAAAGTATAAATCCAGCTTGACAGTATAGTGTCCCCAGTGTGGGGGAGGTTACTTTGGAAATGTAATAGGTTACAACTCACCCTATTTAAAATGTAATAAGCAATGTACCTTTTCAATTACTTTATAAAAGTAAAGTAACTGATTACATCTGATTACTTTTTGATTACTTTTAAGTTTCTAGTGGATATTTTCAGCTAAATTATTTTCAAGCATTTATACCAAGCAGTTGTGACCTTACAGTAACTCAGTTTACTGTTAAAATTTCAAAATCTTTCATCACTTAAATTAAGATTATATTAATTTAATCTTAAAGTACAGCCACCACAAATTTATTTTCTAGCATTTGCAATAAAAAAATACATTTAAGCTATTTTTTTGCAATTTTCATTTTTAAATCGAAGCAACTTAAATCTAAATCAACCACATCTTAGTGATCAATTAAACTGTCAATGAAGCATATGAGGCATAATTGCTCAGTTCAATAAGTTACTACAAATAATATGCTGTACTACACAGAAACAAATTATAGTACACAACAGCAAAAACTAAAAATCCAAGAAAACCAGGTGTTATGCATTTAAAATACTATAGTCATTTATAGTAAAGGAAAATATATAGGAATGAGCATTATATTGTGTATATATATTTACAATTCTTCATTAATAAATTACACTACATAATGTAGTATCATTAGTAATTATCATGAACTAATAGTAATTACCATAGTACACTTTAGCTTTTACTACAGTACACTATAGATTTTCTCATGTTAGCCTTGGTTGGCAACATCACCAACCAGAGCGAGAGGTGGCAGTAATGCACCAAAAAGTCTGTTATTGACCACCGAAAAGTGGTAGAAAAAAAATCGTCATTCTCAATTTCTTTATGGCTTTATTTCCAAAGGCTTATTTTCATTGGCTAGACACCGGCCTCACAGCTCTGTGAAGGCCGGTGCCGTCACTTATTGATCCACGATCGGTAAATGTAGCTTATGTGGACGCTACATTTCGCTTCTAAAAAGCTATTTGATTTAGAAAGTAGCGACGCTACTGCCACGCTACTGAGAAATAAAGTTATAGCAGAATAGCACAGCTTTAATAAATGGTCTTAGCAGAAGGCATTGTGCATTTCAAAAACAGGCAAAGCAACAGATTAATATTATTTAACATATCCCAGATTTATAAAGAACATTTTTAGATGTAACCCCATTTATAATCTTTAACATTTTCATAAGTAACTGTAATTGAATTACACATTTTTTCTCAGTAACTGTAACGAATTACAGTTACATTTATTTTGCAATTAAATTACATAACTTCGTCCCCAACACTGAGTGTCCCCTTCACTTTACTGGGGCATTAGGACTCACACAGACTGCTAGTTGAGCGCGCCCTGCTGGCCTCACTTACACCACTTCCAACAGCAACCTAGTTTTTCCATGTGGTCTCCCATCCAGGTACTGACCAGCCCTGCTTAGCTTCAGTAAGTAACCGGTCTTGGGCTGCAGGGTGATATAGCTGTGGCAAACGGAAATGAATGTCTACACATATAAACTCTGTCTATTAGACGACTAGTTTAGTTTGGGCTATTCTAAGACATCTATTAGATTTTCACTGACAGCCAAAGTTTAGCTTTGCTTTGGTCAAGCTGTCAATGTTTAAATGTCTATTAGACATCTATTAAACACAAAAATGTTTGCTGGGTTTTTGAGTGGCGTTTGCATGTTCTCCCTGTGTTCGCGTTCCCGGTTTCCTACAGGTGCTCCGGTTTCCCCCACAGTCCAAACACATGCGACATGCGGTACAAGTGAATGAACTAAATTCGCTGTAGTGTATGTGTGAATGTGAGTGTGTGTGGATGTTTCCTAGAACTGTTTTGCAGCTGGAAGGGCATCCGCTGTGTAAAACATATGCTGGATAAGTTGGCGGTTCAATCCGCTGTGGTAACCCCTGATGAATAAATTACTAAGCCGAAGAAAAATGTATGAAATTTGTACATTAAAAGAAGACAACTGTAGAAATATTCATATTAGCCTACATGTTTTATATGTTTTAAACGGTTATTGTTTAGTAAGTGTGGAGCGACCACGTTCGTACTGTATGACTTTGTTTGTCACTGTCATTATTTGTTATAAACAGTGGAAAACACATATGCTCTATTCTTTTTTTTAAAGTCTGTGTAAAATAAAAAATTTTTTGGTAATGCACATTATTTTAGGTGAACAATTAATCAGTGCAAGTTAATCCACTGGAAAAAAAATTGTTTCTGTAATTTTCAAAGTTTGATCATGTGTTTCCGCATTAGTTGTGGTCCTCTGTTAATGTCAGTTTAACTACACGCCTCTTACTGTTGGCTTGCTACAAAGGAATGATGTGCAAAAGAAAGCCCCGCCCCTACTTAATATTCCGTTTCAGTTGGAATTGCATCAGCATACTGAAATAAAAGTCTCAGCAACTTCCCGTTCACGCTGACTTTAAATCACAGGTATGAAATCCAGTTCCTGGAGGGCCACAACTCTGCACAGTTTATCTTTGACCCTAATTAAACACACCTGATCAAACTAATTGAGTCCTTCAGGCTTGTTTGAAACCTACAGTTAAAGCCGCGGTCACACTGGGCTTTTCTCCCCATAGACTTCTATTCATACGCACGCAAATGCGTCAGACCGGAAACGCAGGGTCATGCGTCGGAGTTTCGCAGGTTGCTGCGGTGCAAAGTTCAAGCTTGGTGAACTCTGACCTGTGAAATCGCATCACTTGACTGCGTGAGACCAATCCAGGATCAAAACATGACCTCTCTGAACAGAAATTTGGAGTAACATGGAGTAATCGCTCGCTTTTTTTAAGCAGGGTTGAACTAAACTGTGCAAAGCTGTGGCCCTCCAGGAACTGGTTTTGACACCTGCACTTTAAATAAAATGAAAGATTATCGGCTTGCTTTAATGAAATGTATTTTTGTATAAACAAGAAGGTTTGGAGTTTTGAACTTAGTGTCTTTTTTAATAGTGCACTTGTTTCACAATTAACGATAAAGAAAAGATAATTTCTTAATTCATGACCCTGTCAGATGTCAAAATGCACAAGTGTTTCAAGGTGATGGAAGCAACCTGACTAGAGCCACCTCTTCCTCCAAATGTCGTTTTGGTGTAACATAAATTTAACTGTCAAGCAGTACAAGTACATTTTAAGGCGCTTTACAGCTCAGCGCTCTCCAGCATGAAAAGCTTGAAGGGATACTCACTTTAGTCTTGTTCCTGTTTGACCTCTTTGACTATTACTTTTAATACATTTGGCTATGCAGGTCAAAGTAAGAAATCCTCCAAACACATGAAAACTACTTTACTTGCGTTACATGCTGCTTCCGGCTTCCAATATCTGCAAAATGATTGAGATGACCACAAAAACCTTCAATGGCTAAACAAACCATGACATAAAGGGGCATGAGAAAATCTAAATCTACTAAAGAAATAACAATAATATGAGCCACATTATGACAAATTTCTATAATTATCTCTTTACAAGTTGTTATTTTTTTACCCCAATCTATTCTGTTGTATATTAAAGTTGAAGAAAATGTCAATGTAAAGTTAACAGAAAGTGTACTACATGATACTCTATACAAGCACATAAAGCACCTTTAATCCCTGTGAAAAGAACAGCAAATGTTTTTAAATTGTAATTATTCACTGTAATATGTGATTAGATACTTTTAAAAAAGTGAATAAACCTGTTGCCTTGAAGGGGACATTAAACAATTGTGTGGTCTGTGAATATACCCAGATTGTAATGGTAAAAAAAATAATTATACATTTAATTTTTTTTATAATAACACTTGATAAAAACAGTGTAGAAACACTTTGATTGACATTCCCTTTGCACATGTCCTCAGAGGGGGGAAAACCCCATCCATTAGTGACCATCTCTCCCCCATTAGCATAGGCTATTAGTCTAGTTTTTGAATCTGCCACTATGCTGACACACAGGCACTTGTAGCTCCACCCTCTTTTGAAAAGGGCACAATCTCATTTGAATTTAAAGATACAGCCACTAAAATGGCACAATTACAACCAAAAGGGGTCGTTTTAAAGCATTACAAAACATTATTCAAGGGGTATTTTGTGCTGAAACTTCACACAGACATTGCAGGGACATCAGATACTTATTTTACATCTTGTAAAAAGGGGGATAATACAGTAGGTCCGCTTTAAAAGGAAGTTTTTTACTTAAAAAATTTGAGCAAACCCATTATAATTTACCCACTTGTGTAGCAGTCACATCTTGGCCAATTATTTAATCAGTTATTCTACTCATATGGACACATTTAGGCTGCATATACACTGCATAGTTCAAGTGACTCAGTTCCTATTTTTTCTCCCATGTGGCACAGATCGGATATGGCCCATGTATGTGTAAGCAGGAAAAAAAACCTGATTTACTCAAATCAGATTCAGGCCTTGTTCATATGTGGAAATTTATCCGATATAAATCAGATCCATGCCCTCGTGTCTGCAGTGCAAGCAGGTAGATAAAATTTTCACCTATCAATGCGAGTCACATCATTAAAAACCATAGCGAATGATGTCAACTCTGATGCTTTCATTTCATAACAGACTTCAGCAAAGTCACAAACCTTAAATCTCATACGCGAGGACTAAAAAACGATTTTATATTGTCATATAGCACAAGTATTTAATGTTAACGAGAAAGAGAGAGAGTGCAACATTTGCCAAGTAAACAATATAAACAAATATAAAACTGTGGCATACGTCACGTGCATAAATCACACCATGGACATTACATTAATGCCTGGTTTCACAAACAAGGTTTAAGGCTAGTCTTGGATTAAATTGCATGTTTCAGCTCTCTCAACTGAAAATAACTTAAGAGTGAGATGTCTTAAAATATGGCAGTGTCATTTTTTTGGTCTCCGATGCACACCAGTAATGTATTTTTCTAAGGCCATTTTTATATATGTGGCTTAAATAGTCTAATTTAACTAAGGTCTAGTCCTGGCTTAAGCTAAACTTGGTTTGTGAAACTGGGCACAAGATGCCTACTGGTTTAAAAAGGCCTAGATTAAAAGAAGATGGCCAAATGAGAACTTTTCTGTCATAAACTATAGTAAAACAACTTGTGAAAAATAATTTTAAAAACTTAAACCCTGTAAACGGATTAAATACAGGAATGGAGAAAAGGGCGCTCTTATTATCAGCTGTCAGTCAGCGCCTGCACTTTTTTTCCTGGTCATTGTGCCTTTGCCGTGTGCTGTGTAAACACAGACAATCTAATACGAGTCACTTTTAAAAGATGATGTAAGCTGGTCAGCAAAAAAAAATCAGATACAGTCTTAAAATCGGAATTTGTAATCAAGATCTGCAGTGTAAATGCAGCCTTTGACATTTTCCAGATGTTGTGTTTGAAGACATTTTATCCCAATCATCTGCTAGTAATCCCATATGTCCAATTTAAGTTATTAATATGCAGACTAAATCAGTTATTAAAAAAGCAAGAGAGATTAAGAGTGTACAAATGTGTTTATTATTCTGTACATCTGTTCAGCAGCACTACCTGAGCACATTAAGCATGATTCTAATTGTGATCTTATTATATAAATTGTAAATAAGTGTTTGTATGTGTGCAAAAGAAATCTAGTGTAATGATCTTGTTGTTTGGAAAAAAAGATGTAATTATTAACATTTTCTGACATGGCACCTTTAATTCATTTAAAATGATCAGCAAAATATTTTTTCCCTGACTGGCCAAAGCTTCATGCGCAGTCATCAGCGAGTTGACATGAACACTTTTACTCCCTCAGCGACTGTATTACAGAATGCTGAAGTCATAATGTCTTGAAATGAAAAGGCGACAGACCCCAAGTAGCGCAAGCTCATTTTATTAAAACGAAACACCACAAACTCTGGTCCGCTTTCTGTATTAAATCAATCAAATTAAAAGACAATTGATGTAATTATAGTGTCAATTTTAAATACAAAACCAGTGTGGTTTTATTTTCACCAGGATAAAGGTGCTGAGTTGTTTATAATCACAAAAGCAAAACATATCCTAGTCAAAGAAGCGTCTTTCACAAATCCACAAATATAAATACACTTTTTTTGAAGGGATAGTTCACCCAATGTACTTGCCATTTACTCACGCTCAAGCGGTTCCAAACATTTTGTTTTTCTGTAGAACACAAACAAATTCTGAAGAATGTTGCAAGCCAGTAGCCACTGACATCCACTCTAGGAACAAACATGGAAGTCAAGGCTACCAACATCAAAATATCTTAAAATGACATGAATCTTAAACAGGTTTGGATGCACTTGAGAGAGAGTAAATGAGGACAAATTTTTTTTTGTGAGAACCATCCTTTTGAAGGAACACTCCACTTTTTTTGGAAATAGGCTCATTTTATAACTCCAATAGGAATAAACAGCTGAGTTTTACCATTGTGAATCCATTCAGCTGATCTGCAAGTCTGGCGAGAGCACTTTTAGCTTAGCTTAGCATAAATAATTGAATCAGATTAGACCATTAGCATCTCGCTAATTTTTATTATATTTTTTTCCTATTTAGACTTTGAGTTAGATTGTGTGTAAGGAATGACAGATAATAAAAAATAGCTATTTTCTTGATATAGCTAGGAACGACACTCTTATTCCAGCGTAATGATCAAGGAACTTTGCTGCCATACCATACCTAAACCAGGGGTAATGATATTACACTGCGCTGTTACCTGGTTACCTAACTGGGGACTGTTTTCAAGTGCGGTGTAGTAAAGCAAGATCATTGCATCTGCTGCAGCCATGGTACGACAGAATAATAATGCTTATTAATTATGCAACATTAATAATTATGCTTATTACGCCAGAATGACAGTATAGTTCTTAACCATATTGACCTAAAAAATTGCAAATTTTTATTGTCCATGCATCTTAATACACAACATAACTACAGAATAGTCAAGCTTTAAATAAGAAAATATTAAATTTTTTTTTTTTTTTTTTGAATGAGATGCTAACGGTCTAATCCAATTCAATGATTGATGCTAAGCTAAGCTAAAATTGTTTCAGCCAGACCTAGAGACTGGTTGAGTGGATTAAAAAAATGGTTAAACTACAAGTAGGGGACTTAAAATAAGCCTATTTCCAAAAAAAAAAAAAAGAGTAGCATTTCTTCAAGCCTGAACATCTCGTTCATCTATTCCTGAAATCTGCCTTTCAAAAAAAATTGCAAACCAAAAAAAAATTTTGAAATCGTGCTCATTTTCACACAGTCTCCTCTAAGATGACCTCAATAGTGTGAGGAACATCCTGACCCGCCACGACAGAGATGTTGGGCACAGAAATAGTTGGCACAGTGATGGTGGGCATACTCATATTGGGGTGCAGGAAAACCACAGATGAACCTCCCTCCTCTGTTACAAACATGCCCTCCTGGACCACGGGCATGACAGACGAGGACGATGAGGGTGAAGAGGATGCTGACTCTTGCACCAGGAGGATGGTCTGCACCGCGGCATCATCATCCATGACGTTCTGAGCGGTGGGGTCCACGGGGTCGTTGGCATGAATACGCATGTGCTTGTCGAGGTTTGGCCGTGAGCGGAAGGCGGTGGGACAGCGAGGGCAGACGTACGGTCTTTCACCGCTGTGAACACGCGCGTGCTCCGTCAGCCTCGCCGCCACGCTGAAGCTCTTCCCGCACACCCAGCAGGTGAAGGGCCGCTCGCCGCTGTGGATGCGCTCGTGGTCCTGCAGGTGTGGAAGCTGCCGGAAACGCTTGCCACACTGAGCACACTGAAACACAAAGAGAGGAACAGTGTTATTATCGGCAGTAGCAGGATAATAGAGTGGAGGAACTATGACGTCACCTTGTAGGCCAATCGGCTGCTAGCATAAAACTGGTTCCCTCAATAAAATCCCCATAGTATTTTCCCATAGGCTTTTCGAAGATTGCAAATAATAAGCTCTG
>CAIGQZ010033112.1:5934606-5947917 GCA_903798205.1 Danio tinwini
GTGTGTGTGTGTGTGTGTGTGTGTGTGTGTGTGTGTATGTATGTATATATATATATTTTTATTTATATATAATAAAATCATTTTTTTGCTTAACTGTGTAAGCACATTAGGGATGTGTCATATTTATTGTCTATGATTAATCATAAATGTTTAACAAGAGTGCTTTTCCTAAAATATATGTTCATGCAATCACAAACACAATGTTGATTTTACACTAGTGCTGAACATAATATAATTTGAGAATCGATATCGCAATGTGTGCATCCGCAAGTCACATTGCCGCGCTAAAAGCTTTAAACAAAGCCAGAGCAGAACATGTTCATCCTAGATCAACATTAGAGTACTTTGTTCTTAAATTGATCAGTTTTTAAACATAATTTCAGAAACTTTTACAAAAGATTTGCTTCATTTCTAAATGAATTAGCTATTTTGAACAAATCATTTGAATAAATGATAATGATTAATATAATGATCCCTAACTAAACCGACAAAGTAACACCACAACAACCCTTAGCAAAATATTAAATTATTACAGAAAAAAATTAAATAACATTGCACATCCCTGAAGAAAATGATTAATTTAGATCTTTTTTGTGAAAAGCGCACATACCTGTGACTCTTCAGCTGGGACTCTAACTTGAAGCTGGCCGGACACTCTGGGCAGATATGCAGACGGCCATCACTTGATGGTCCCCTGCCTTTCCCTCTGCCTCGGGTCCTGCGCTCCTGGCCTCCCCCCTGGTGAATCATCATGTGGCGTTTGAGGGATGTGGGCTGGAAGAAGCGCTTGTCACAGATGGGGCAGCTGTAGATGCGGGATCCTCCGTGGATCAGGCTGTGACGCAGCAGGTTGGCTGGAGATGGGAAGCTCTTTTTGCAGATTTTGCAGTTGAAGAGTTTCTCGCCCGTGTGCTGGAACACATGCTCACGCAGACGGCTGCGGCGAGTAAAGCCCTGGCCACAATGGGGGCACTCGTGGGGCAGAGCAGTGCGTGACCATTCACGGCTCAATTTTGCGGGGGCTTCAAGACCACCGTCTGCTGCTGCTGCTCCTGTTGCTGGTGACAGAAACACTTTTGTTCATGTAAATGGAAGAGATGGTCCATGTAATAGGAAATTAATTTGATGCGTTTCAAGCTTAAACATTATGAAGGATGTGAAATGCTGATTAAGTGAGGTGATACTGGAGTTACTATTCTTGAAAATTCAGCATTTGCCATCATTATATTTTAAAATATTTTCATATAGAAATTGTTTTTAAGTTATAAGAATACATTATAATATTAGATACATATTTATTAAAGGTGCAGTATGTAGTTTGACACCCAGTGGTTGAACTAGGTAGTGCATTGCTGGATCAAAACAAACGCAAATGCAGGTTGCCAGATTGAGGACCAAAAAAAAAACAAGTCTGACGAAAGAGCCTAAAGGCTGATTTAAACCATGTTCCAACTAAAAGCAACGGCACATGATAGGAGGAATATTTTCCATATTAAAAGGAGTTTTTGTTCTTACCAACACCTCAAATTGATATATTAAAAACGACTTTTATTTCTTGCAGCTAAACAACAGAAAACTTGATGACATGATCACCTCAGGTACACCTTATGTGCTTTAGTCAGTGTTAAATGCTGACAATGTGAGTTTAAATGCAATTTTACATGACATTTATTGCCATATACTGAAACCAGCAGCAGATAGTTCACCTCAGATTTTGAAAATAAAATAAAGCGTTTGAAATTGAACTTCAGAACCACATAGTGATTCAGCATGTGAGTTTAATGATGTTAAAGAGGTTTAATAGGTATAAATTTGTTTATTAAGTTTATATTTTATATTAAAGTTTATATAACTTTAATATTCTGTGCTTCTGAATGTCTGTATTAAAATTTCTGTTGTGTTTTGTCTGGTGCAAACAGCCAAACTACTTATCACTGCAAATCTTGTCACGTAGCATGTTGTTAGGACACAGGATTGCAATGTAACCTGCTCACCTAATGTTTACGTTTGTTTTACTTGTATTATTTGACAATTAGGGCTATGCTATTATTGAAATCACAATTTGAAACATTGCGATTAGCTCATCGCAAGAGGCTGCGATATAAAATAGATATAGATTATATAATTTCCCCCACCCAGAGCAAACGAGTGACTGCTGTCTGTGTTTGCCGTCTGTGTCTTACTAGCCATTTGAGTGAGCACACTTTTGTTCTGATCAATCAGAATTGTGCGACCGAACTATGCGGAAAGCCCACAAAAAAAAAAAAAAAAAAAACAACAGGAAAGTGCGGACAAGTGGGATGATGGCGTCTGCTGCTTCAGAAGCATCAATAGACTAATTATTATCAAAGAAAAACAGCATGTCGGTAATATGGAAATATTTTGCTCTCAAAGTCAAAAAAACAGGTCATTTGTAAGAGCTGTCACAGAATTGTTGCCACAGCATGGGGAAATACAACAACAAGCACCTAAAAAAGCACCAAAGGAGGCTATACGAGGAGTGTCTTGCTTAAAAGTCAACTAAAAGTATTGCCTGTGACACTCAATATAGTAGCTAGCAACAGCAAAGTACAATTTCAGAGTTGTTTGAAGCCGTTACACCATATGAAAAAAAACATCACAAAGGCACCAGGACATAACTAACGCCATAACTCACTACTGTTTGCTCTAGAGAAAAATTTGTGTTTAATTTCTAAATATTTATAAACAAATTTGAATAAATGTTGGAGTGAGTTAATATCTTTTCAGTTCCTTTTTTAACTAAAACTCACTGCATTTTAGCAGTAAGAAGAAGCTACGATACAGAATATTGAGCTAAAGCTTGACTATAAAATTAAATTGCAAATCAAATCGAAATCGCAATATCTGTGAAAAAAATAATAATACATAAAAAAAAATTTAAACAATTATTTTTTAAATCGCAATTATATATTTTTCCCAAATCGCACAGCCCTATTGCTAATTAATAACATCATGTGGAACTCTCAATCTGCGTCTCATTTTGGATTCTGCTACTGTCCATTGGAGGTCGCATTTCAGTCACGGACGCATGCTTTGAGAGCCTTCATGACTGAATGAAATACGCAGTTTTAAATCAATCAACCTGGGGTGCTGAAATATAATTGGCTAAACTGGCATTGAGCGGGTTAAATGACCAAAACAAAGACAGGGTTCTGACACGAAACTCACATTTTCAAAGCTGACTTCAACATTGTTCTTCAGATAAACAAGAATGTTCACCTGGCATGTTTCTTAAATATTATTTTATGGTATTTTTTTCCTTTAGAAGAGTCAAAAACTTACATACAGCACCTTTAAGCAAATTACAACTTGGTTTGCAACATTTTCATGGACTCCTTAATCAATTAAAAACCTCTGATTTAAGTCCTTCATTTGGTTCTGCCGATACCTTTAAATAAATAAGCACAAAATTTAAAACTTTAAAATTTCCCTTCTACTGTGGACCATAAAGACACAACATTTAAGAAGTTTTGAAGAAACAGCTCCAATGTGTTTTTGTTCATCACAATGGAAGTCAATAGTAATTACCAAAATTCTTCAGAAATCATGACAGAATTTGAATGAATGAATTTATTCTACAAAATCCACTTTTACTCAGGTCTGATTATCCTAAGACTTTGTGCGGCCCACAACTAGAAGTTTCATTACCAGCTAGTAAAACCATAGCACATATACAGATATCCTATTAGCTCGGTCTTTTTGGGACTGCTTTTATGGACTCAGTCTGATCTGATTGTCTGAGATTCATGTTTCACAATACCTGAAGCTGCAGTAGTGTAGAGTCTGCTTTTGAATTCAGCAGTGGCTGGATGTCCAGCAGTTGTGTTCTTATGCTCCCGCCGATGGTACAGGAACTGTGTGGTACTCATAAACTCAGCCCCACAGTCTCCACAAGTGTGCAGCGCAGCCTCCAGGCCGTGCTCAGCTTTACGGTGCTTGGCCAGCTCCTGATCATTGTTAAAAACAGATCCACACTGGTGGCAGAGGAAAGCAGTGGATGTTTCCTCTGAGCCGTTACTCTCCACAGCATCCTGGAGCTCCTCATCCACACCACTCTCCATCTTCACATTTCCTTCAACCTTCTCAATGACCAACTCCATTTTTTCCTCCTGGATCGATACTTCCTGCTCCTCCAGCATCTCCACAGTCTTCTCCACCAATATCTCTGCTCCTTCAACCACGGGCTCCTGTTCGGTTCCTCGCATCTCATTGCCTTCCAGCTCAACCTCCACTTGCGCTACAGGGGTCTCGGTGATGGTTTGCTCCAGAGTGGTCACCTCCATCAGGCTCTGGCCTTCTCCAGCTGTTGCCAAAAGCAGGAGACCCTCTCCTGGGGCCTCCAGCATGGCTGTGGAGATCTGAGGGATACCAGATGAAGCCTGCTTGGGTTCCTCCTCCACCTCTGAACGGTGCTGCCTGCGATGGTAAAGGAAAAGCGTGGTGTTGAGGAAGCCCTCTCCACAGACAGCACAGCGGTGTATGGCGTCTTTCAAGCCATGTTGAGTCCTGCGGTGAGTCACGAGCTCTGGAACCAGACTGAAGCTTTGACCACACTCAACACAGAGCAGGCTGGACGGGGGTTTGGCCTTCTTCTGCCCCCTGCGCCTCGTGGCGGGACTGCTTGCTTCAGCTGAGGTGTCCACAGATGTAGACTCTTGGGTGGCCGAGGCCTCCTTCAAGACATTGTTGCTAGATTCGTCCTCCTCAGAGGTCGCAGGTGCTGCTACTTTTCCAGCAACTTCCACTGACCCCTGACTAGTGCTCTCAAACCTAATTTCCACCACTTCTTTGACCTGAGTTTGTTCAGGCGTATTCAGTTCCTGCTGGGCGTTCTCGTTTTCTGTTTGGCTAGGCTGCGGTTGAGCTACTGCTTCAAACGTTTCTTCAGTCTGCTCTCCTGCAGGACCTGTCTCGAGGCAACAGCCCATCTTACGGTGCTGCTGCCAAAGAGACAGAGCATCGAAGAGGACCTCGCAGTCAGCGCACTGGTAAAGCACACGCGGGGCATCCGCCTGGATAGTTTTCTTCTGCTGAAGCAGGGAAGACAGATCAACAGCTGTCTGAGTTTGAATTTGGGGAACAGTCACAGCCTGCATCGCCACCTAGTGAGAGGAGTGAGAACAGATAGATCAGCTAATCTGAACTGATTAATGATGAAAGTTAAAGAGAAAGTTAAATAAAAAAATTAGGATATATGACAGAGAATGTCCTGTATAGAGAATTACGAGGTGACCACCTCCATCAAATTTTGTACCACCTCCGCCTTTTGACAAAAATCAGGCAGGCAATCATGTTCACCGACAGACTCCAAGTGATGCTCAAGCACTGGTCATGTAATTAATCATGTAATGTTTAAATAATATAATGTTTTACTTGCTAATGTTACAAGGATAATGCAAAATGTGTTTGTTTCAAGTAACAAAAATTGGGATTGGAATACCACCTCAGTCTCATTTTGAGCCTGGCAAAACCCTGAAAATATGTATTATAAAAATTTATAAATGCAATTTTGCTTACCATTATCAGGCCCGTAGCCAAGGGGGGTTCAGGTGGTTCGACGGACCCACCCCCACTGAAAAAGTCCAGAATTTGGCCCCTATATAAACTAATTTTTCCCATTTTTGACAGTATGTCAGCATAAATTGTGAAAATAACTAATAAAAGACGGCTTTAAGACACACTTAATGTTTAATTATTTAGATTTCCAAATTTCTGACTGAGGAAATGAGCTGGCCAGTTTGATATTTACCCACAGACTACAGTTTTATATGCATTTTAAATAGTTTTTAATAAGTTTAAACAGATTCCTAATTGTTTTTTTAAATGATGCATTATTATAAATTTGACAAAATTGTACGAAATATGTTTGTTGCATCAAAAAGTTTGATTATGATCACTGTCCGACAAGCTACTGCAGCAAAGATTTGTGCTTAAAATGTCACTAAAGTTAAGTATTAATTTAATAGAAATTGAGGAGAATAACTGCAAAAAGCCCCACTTTGAGAAAAAAAGAACCACCCCTTTCAATAGTCTGGCTACAGGCCTGATTATGATGATAGTTTTTTGTTTTAAATATATATATATATATTTTTTTAAAAGCTACTGACTGATAACTAATAGCTCTTCATAGATGTGCATGTTTTGCGCTTCTATTATATCTTTTACTTGATATGTTTAGGAGTGTGTAGTCAAAAATATCACAAAGATGGAACTGTTCTGATATAACAAAAAAAAATGAATAAATGTAATGCAATAAAACATTTGGTAACACTTTAGTTTAAGTAGCAAGTCTCATCATTAACTAGTGGCTAACCTGCCTATTATTAAGATGTTGGTTGTGCCTACATCCCTAATGACTATTAATAAAAGCAAATAAAAAATTGAGGCAAACGTCATTGTTAATGGTTTAATAGCGAGAATTGTACCTCAAAATAAAATCTTAATATTGCTCAAGTATTTTTAGCAACAACTCATGATATCTGTAACAACTTTGTTTTTCGTCCTAAATGACCATTTTTAAAATAGTTTGATTTAAATCTTTTTTGAACATTTACATAAATTACATACATTTAAAAACAGATTCAAAAGTAGATTTTCCCTTGACTTCCTTATTGATGCTCCTATTTGTCAACAATATGTTAAATATTACTATCATTATAAGTAAATTATTTAATCATGAAATAAATTACTGAATATCTCAATGTTTTCTTCTCTTGCTTTAAAGTCTTAGTTCACTCTCATGTCGTTTAAAACCCCTGAGACCTTTATTCATCTTAGAACACAAATTAATATATTTTAGATGAAATTTAGAAGCTCTTTAAAGCTCCACAGACAGTAAGAGTTCCGAGTAGGGCTGCATGATATTGAAAAAAAAAATATATATAACATAGCTAAATTTATTTATTTTGTGATCCTATGTATGTATGTAGGGTAGGGTAGGGTAGGGTAGGGTAGGGTGGTGAATGGATGGATGGATGGACGGACGGACGGATGGATGGATGGATGGACTGATTTGGATGATTCTGTAGGGGAGAGCATAAAATCTACAAGTATAGATAAATTCAATAACCAAAAAGATACACATTTAAAAATTTATTAATTTATTTGATGAAACGTTTTATTATTTTCTGAGCAGTTGAACTGCATTAAGGTATGCAGTAATTGAATAATCAAATGTAAAATAATACTGCATAGTCTTTTTTTTTTTATAAACAATTCAATAAAATTAATCGTTGTTAATTTGTCAAAGGTGCAAATGGTACTATTTCTTATGCCTGAATGCTTTTAAAAACCCTCACACAGTTACAGGAATCAAAAAGCACTTGCGAAATAATCCAGACTTAACATTGCACGTACTCACGATGTGACTATTGCGAATGATCACATTATGATATTGATGATAAAATGATATATTGTGCAGCCCTAATCCCGAGGTGTTCAACTTCCAGAAAAGGAACCAAAAACATTGTCAATATCACTTCAGGGGTTGATCTGTAATCATGCAAAGATCCAAAAACTGTACTTTGTTTACCTATGTGAGTGAAATGAACAAGCGGCAACCTGCCGCTCTCCCTCGGGAAGCCAATACGGAAGTAACTAAAACTGCAATTCATCGACTCGCCTTGGGGGGCTGGCTCCAGGAAGTCCAAGTGCTTTCTTTTTGCATTGGTAAATTGGCCATATTTACAGCTGATATAAACATGTTTACTGCCTGTTACAAACGATGGCTTTGGTGCATTTAGCTATGATTACCCTTCATGACAACTGTGAGGGGGGTGAATTTTTTTTATAACTCATCCGTTTCATTTTTATTAAGTTATATTAAGGGCGTGGTCACTTGAGTGACAGCTAGCCCTCGCTGGTCACGGTCTCGTCACCTCAGCTGATTCTGGCTAATTAGCCGCTGATCTGGGCATATACATCATATTTTTGTTTTGGTTAATGTTTCTTTACACAGTCCTTTGACTTTTGGAACTATTTCCTGCAATTATCAGATGATATGGCATGCTGTGTGGACTTAATTGTGCTTACAAACTGTTCAAGTTGCCTCCATTTCCCAGGTGAGTGAAATTATATACTTATATACCATCTCTATGAATGTATTTGTTTTATTTAAGATCATTTATCATTTATAATGTTCTTTAGACCTGTAATGCACTCCAAAATCTGACAGATTGAATAGCTGTAGGCTATAAAACAGTCATCCGAAGCGTTTTCATACAGTGTTAGTGCTGGATTTTCTAAAAAGCCTTGCATTTACTAACACAGACTATATCTGAAGTGTTTGATAGTAATTTGCGTTTTCCTCCTGTAGAAAAACATCTTAAGAACAATGTTTAGTGGCTCAATGTGTTACAACAGTGTTTTTAAAAGTCTAAACACTTTATTGATATAGTGTACAACCAAGCATGTGTGGTCAGAACACAAACGAGTCACAAGTAATGAAGTATTAAGCGTTCTCCCAAAGTAAAAAGTCTTTAAAAAAGTAAATACCGTTATTTGGTATCCCGCGTTTGGTGCGATGATGCGCTAACAAAATGGCGACGGTTGGCCGCACCTACTTGTAGCTTTTTTTGCAGTGTTCAGAAACCTATGGGTGACGTCACGGATACTACGTCCATATCTTTTACAGTCTATGGAAATGACTTGCCCTAAAGGGACTTTGATATACCTAAACACAGACCTGCATTTGCAGCAGGTCGCCAACCATAGGGACAGGCTAAATGAGGCATAAAATCCTGAATTCTAAACGCTATTTTAACATTTCACTATTTGTCATTCCCTTTAAATATATATTAAAAAATGTGTTTATATTCAGGTTTGAATATCAAAATATCCAGTGTTTCAGTGTATTTGCTCAACGCACTTCATATAAAGGCCTTTAATATTTTATACACACTAAAAAGAACAAACAGGATCAGCTTCCTCGAGAGGAATCACCCCGATGCCGATAGCTCTAACACGGTGTAAAAACCCACTCAAGGAGTTAGTTCATGTCACACTCAATTCAAAATAACATTCACAGTTACTAAGGGCACGACGCGGGGGTCCGTGTTACAGTCATCTGACGCAACCGACTGCGACGGTTGAACTAGCAAGACACAAACCTGTATGTGTTCACCATGCAGTCCTGTTTAAAAATGTAAGCACCCACTTAAGCCATCTAGATGAGGGGGTATTAAGAGTAAGAGAGGATGACTCAGAGAGACATGGGAGGTTTGACTGCAGACGTCTATAAACCGGACAGACAGATCAACTTATGTTCCATCTATTTTCAGTGTGGATGGTTCAAATGAGCTAAGAGCAGATGGAGATCAGAAAACAAAGTCAAAGAGATGATGACACTGCCAACGGGGATAACAGGTTGCAGCCTCATCTCATCCACCAGCTAATATAGTGTCATTATCACATACTGAAAAATAAGATCAAAACTATTGATATAAAAGCAGGGAATGAAATAATTGATGCAAAAAATAGATTAGGTTTTAAACAGCAACCAAAACTACTTTCTAAAATAAAATGATTAGATGTCACCTTATGCCTTTGGGTAAATTAGTTTTTGTGTGAGTCATCAGTGTGCATCTTATTAAAAGTATAGTTCACCCAAAAATGAAAGTTTACTTACTATTTACTCAACCTCAAGTGGTTACAAACCACTTTGAGTTTCGTTCTTCTGTTAAATACAAAAAGAAGATATTTTGAAGAATGCTAAAACCTGCCACCTTTCCACTGCACACGACATTTGGACATGAGTGTCGGAATACGCCCCCTTGTGGCAGTCACACAGAATGTTCAGTGTTGTCGTGCAACATTGGGAGAGACGCTGATGATTCTCGCAGTGTCCGAAATAAAGTACAAAAGCAAGAGCTTTTATTCTCTGTGCATTCACCATGGTTGAATGAATGAATGAATACTAAAAATGTTGGAGGGAATGTGGAGACAACATAAAAATATATATATATTTTTATTACTCAGTTATGAATAGAAATGCTTTTTTTAATATAGACTTTTTCTTTTTTTTTTAAATAACGAAACAAATCCTATTTCTTATCTCGGGCGCAAGGACCTGCTTGGACAACACTGAAAAACATCACATCCGGTCGGCCGGTCGAATACGGTCTAGTCGCAGGAGTTCAAATATTTTAACGGATCTGCAGCTCAATTCGGATCCGAATGTTCTGCATACGGAGATGATCGGAACTCCACACAGCTCTCGGACTACTCTCCATTGGAAATGAATGACTTCCGGTCTGTCACTTGTCGTTTGCAGTGAAAAGGGGGCTTAAACTTTGACATGCATATACAAATACTATGGAAGTCAACGGTTACAGCTTTACTCAAAATATCTTCTTTTGTGATAAACAGGAAAAAAAGAAAAGAAATTTAAACAGATGAAGGGATAGTGAACAGTGATGGAATATTCACTTTGGTGAACTATCCATTAAAGTAAGGAATTAAAATGTAACTCAAGTGAACGGATGCTGTAATATTAGGGCTGCCAGTATAAAAAATAATCAATTAATTAAATAATCATTTGTGATGAAATAAGGTAGACACTTCAGAGGCCCATTTCAGAAAGGCGGTTATGTCAAACTCTGAACAGGTTAACCCTAAAAGTATTGAATTGAATAATTAATTTTCTGTTTCAGAATGGAAGGTATGTGGACCCTGAGCAGGATATGTCAAACCCATTTATAGGGAGGTAACTTTTATAACTTGTAGTGTGATAACATACTCTATGTACCCTACCTAGTCAGGAGTAGGCTTTCATTAAACTTAGAGTTTCTTTCACTCTCCTCTCCCTTTTTAAAGAGTAAGTGGTGTTTACAGTAAATTCATTCACACACACACACGATGCAAAAATGCATTTCCTACAAAGTATTTGATCATATTTCAAAAACAAATAATTACAGATTTTTAAACCAAGATGGAATCAGAAGATGATATTAGATGCAGTCTTAGTTTCCTTTTTTCCTAACTGCATGCATTTTACTTGAGAGATTTCAATCAAAATTTAAAAATATATCATCATTTACTCACCCTACACTTGTTTCCATTTGTATCTATTTGAGTTTCTTTCTTCTGTTCTGTTTCTTAAGAATTATGCTTGCTGGGACCCATTGTCTTCCATAGTGACTTTTTTTCTACTATGGACGTCGGTGGGTCCCATGCAAGCGGCATTCTTCAAAATATCGTCTTTTGTGTTTAACAGAAACTCAATAAGGTTTAAACCCACATTTTAATTTTGAGCAATCTATCTCTTTCAGTAAAATTATCCACTACTATGGTAACAAAAATATTTTTTATGCAAATTAAAGCAAGTGCTTGGAATTTGTCAATTACAAAGTACACTATTTTTTAAAGTACAAATTTCTGCCTTCTCATATAACTACAGTTTTTTCTTTCAATTAAAATTAAGCAGATGTTCTGTGAAATGGCCTAATGAGTGTTTACGCTGCTATTATTGCATCCTGTAAATGTATGAGTTAATGTATGAGTTATCACTATGAGGTGCAAATAGTATGTATCTGCTAGTATACAATCTAATTATTATTTATACTTAATGCAAAGATCTGCTACTTTTGCATGGCATAGAATTTATACTGAGTTCGATCTACTGCATCTAGAGCTATTGAACTTTCTGCAAACAGGATCTATCAATAAGAAAGTATTCTAATTGCACTCAGTATAAATAGCCGCTGGCATGTTTTTCTAACCCTGATGGCAGATCATTTGCAAAATAAGAAAAAAATAAACATGTTTTTTTGCCCATGGCCATGGGATACCAGACATATTTTTGTTAGGTGTCGTTGCCATGGTGTTTTCTAGTATTGGAGCACCATTGATCATGGCTTTTCATAGTCATGGTGTACAACTTTTATATTCGGCCTACTCAGAGTTTACTGAACTAATTCAGCTGATCTAAAACCAAAACTCAGAGTAACTCAACTCAGGGTTCAAGTTTAAACTCAGAGTTTGTTGACCCTCCTTACTGAAACGGGCCCTCAGTGAAGTTTATAGAGTAAAGAAAAAACTATTTCTCATCACACATCCAAAGTTGAATTATTGCAATAAAAACTCCAAAATTTATTAATAGATTAAATAATTTAAATTTGTGGTAATTTGCATGAACATCTACTCAGAAAACAAACATATGCATACATACGTACGTTTTTTTTTATAGGATATAATATTGCTATTCAATTAGAAAAAATGTGTCCCTCAAAAAATTTCATGAAAGTAGGTAAGATAAAAC
Source organism: Danio tinwini (assembly GCA_903798205.1). Taxonomy (NCBI): domain Eukaryota; kingdom Metazoa; phylum Chordata; class Actinopteri; order Cypriniformes; family Danionidae; genus Danio; species Danio tinwini. Next base: position 5,946,884 of record CAIGQZ010033112.1, read on the forward strand.
TGTATTTAAGTTAGTTCACTCAAAGATATATACTAATTATACATACTAAATATACGAACCGTTTACTTTTTCTCAAGTTCCAATCTTTAATTTTATTCCATAGACCAAAAAAAAGAGATATTTTAAAAATCTTTGATAAACTTTGGAAAAAATACTATGGAAGTCAATGGCTACCGGTTTCCAACCTTTTTTAAAAGATCTTAATTTCTGGTCATAAGAAGAAAGAAACTCCAATATGTTTTGAACAAGTAGAGGGTGAGTAAAGGACAGACTTTCCTTTTTTGGGTGAACTACTGCTTTAAAAAATTTGGTTATCCCTTTGTCTCAGACCACCAAGAGCAGACATGAGTGAAAACTGACATGTAATTCTAATTAAGAATGGCACTAGCACTGTTTTTTTATTTTTCATGTTTAATGCTGTAAGGCTGCTTGCTTTAAGACAATCTAAACATGATGTTACTTGACTGGAGTGCTTGTGCAAACATCCACATAAGCATTATCAGATCCTTTATTATGTGCTTTTTTCTCACCGCTGTCATTTTAGATGCAAGTTCAATTGTATTATTGAAATGCAAGCGCACAGCACATATTTACACGTTCATCTAGACATCGCTCCCATCAGTATGGATATCATCAGGATGTTTGCTAACAGTTTATCACCGCTCAAGCAATTCAAATACATATAAAAGCATAAAAGAACTAGACGTCCACCTTTTTTCCTATTGAAAACAGGGGTGTGAGAAAAAAACTATTAATTCTTTCTCTAGTGATTCTGAATCGATTATGTATTAAAATTAGATCCCAATGATGCAAGATCGGCAAGGACACAAGTTAGAAAAAGAAAATTAATAAGTTGACTGAATTAACTTTATTTATATAAAGATAAATGAACTTAAGAATTTTAAAGACATATCGTGTCTTGTTCGATATCGGATCAGATTGTATCATGAAATCCCTAAAGATTCCCACTCCTAATTTAATAAAATAATTATATTATATTATATTATATTATATTATATTATATTATATTATAT
>CAIGQZ010033112.1:5947927-5959285 GCA_903798205.1 Danio tinwini
ATATTATATTATATTATATTATATTATATTATATTATATTATATTATGGGTAGTGTTGGACAAAAATTTATCCTGAATAATTGCATCCAAAATAAAAGTTTGTTTTGAAAATTTAAGTATGTGTGCTGTGTATATTTGTTATATATATATACACACACACACACACACAGGCATGCATGTATTTGAGTAAATGTTTATTTATATTTAGATGTAAAATACATTTGATACAGGGTTTCTGCAGGTTTCACAAAGTTAAATTTAAGACTTTAAGACATTTTGAACACCAATAATACTCATACAGGGCAAAACGCTAAGGAGTTTTTCCAACTGGTCCAGATGGAAAATATTTATATTTGCCCTATCAAAAAATGTATTATAATTTAATACATTTAATAATACAATGATAATTGAATAATAACAAATGTAAAATGTTTTAAATACTACTTAGCTAAATATTTTTAATATTAAAAAAGATTTAAAACCTACAACATAATATTTCTGTAAATGTAAGACTTTTTAAGGCCTAAAATTCTGTTTTTGAGATTTAAGACATTAAGACTTTAAGATCCCGTGGACATCCTGATGATAGTATTTATATACAGTGAGGGAAATAAGTATTTGATCACACTGTGATTTTTCAAGATCTTCTACTTAGAAATCATGGAGGGGTCTAGAATTTTCAGTATAGGTGCAATTCCACTGTGAGAGACAGAATCTAAAAATAAAAATGCAGAAATCACATTGTATGATTTTTTAAAAATTTATTTGTAAATTACTGTGTGAAGTATTTGATCACTTGCTTTTCAGCCAAATTTCTGACTCTCAAAGACCTGTTATTTTGCTTTAAAATAGTCCAGCTAGACTCTGCTCATGATTCTAATTTAGTAGCACTTGTTTGAGGTCACTAGCTGTCATAAAGACACCTGTGCACCCAACAATCAGTCAAAAATCGAAGTAGCAGCAAGGCCAAAACGAATAAGCTGTCAAAGGACACAAGAGACAAAATTGTAGACCTTCATAAAGCTGAAACTGCTACAGGGCAAATGCTAAGCAGATTGGTGAAAAAAGAACAACTGTTGGAGCAATTGTCAGAAAATGGAAGAGGCTAATGATGACTGTCAATGTCCCTCGGACTGGGGCCCCACAGAAGATCTCTCCTCGTGGGGTATTAATGATGCCAGGAATGTTCTAGAATCAGCCCAGAACTACACGGGAGGAGCTGATCAATGCTGTGAAGAGAGCTGGGACCACCGTTTTCAAGGCTATTATCAGTAATACACTAAGATGTCATGTTTTAAAACCATGCATCGCACGGAAGGTTCCCCTGCTTAAGTTAGCCCATGCCAAGACCCGTCTGAAGTTTGCCAGGGACCATCTGGATGATCCAGTGGAGTCATGGGAGAAAGTCCTGTGGTCAGATGAGACCAAAGTAAAAATTTTTGGTCTTAACTCCATTCACCATGTTTGGTGGAAGAAGAATGATGTGTATCATCCCAATAATACCATACCTACAGTGAAGCATGGGGCTGGAAGCATCATGCTCTGGGGTGTTTTTCTGCACAGGGGACAGAATGACTGCACTGTATTAAGGAGAGGATGAACGTGGCCATGTATTGTGAGATATTGGGCAAAAACCTCCTTTCCTCAGTCAGAGCATTAAAGATGGGTCGTGGCTGGGTCTTCCAACGTGACAATGACCCAAAGCACACAGCCAGGAAAACCAAGGAGTGGCTTCGTAAGCATATCAAGGTTTTGGAGTGGCCTAGCCGGTCTCCAGACCTATCCAATAGAAAATCTTTGGAGGGAGCTAAAACTCCATGTTCCTCAGTGACAGCCCCGAAACCTGACAGATCTAGAGAAGATCTGTATGGTGGAGTGGGCCAAAATCCCTCCTTCAGTGTGTGCAAACCTGGTGAAGAGCTGCAGGAACCCTTTGACCTTTGTAATTGTTAACAAAGGCTTCTGTACTAAATATTTAAAATGCTTGACTCAAGTGATTAAATACTTATTTCACACAGTAATTTACAAATCAATTGTTAAAAAATCATTTAATGTGATTTCCAGATTTTTATTTTTAGATTCTGTCTCTCACAGTGGAATTGCACCTATACTGAAAATTCTAGACCCCTCCATGATTTCTAAGTAGGAGATTTTGAAAAATCACAGTGTGATCAAATACTTATTTCCCTCACTGTATAAATTTAAATATCTATGTTCAATACTTTTTTCCTGTATTGTTTAAATTCTTTAGGCATACATTAATTTGTAAACTAATTTGTTTAGTTTTTTTTGCATATATGGATTTCTTTGGTTGTTACCAAAATCTGGTAAAATTTCAAAGTATAATCAAGATACAAGTTTGATTTCAAGTCAACAGCACTTTTAGAAATATGATTTCTGAGAAAAATGGGGACGTGTAGGAATAGTTATTTCCCCCACTGTATACGTAATAAATATACTTAACACACATGCATATTTTATTTCAAAACAAACTTTTATTGTGGATGTGATTAATCTTTGCCCAGCACTAATTATAAGTCAATAATAAAAAAAAAAATCACAAAAGTATAAAATAGTAATTAATCAGACCCACTAGTTTTTTGCGATTCCACGATCACTTAATCTAATGCAAAATCAACAGTCACCAATTTTTTGCGATCCTGCACAATTTTTTATTTTAATTGCAAAATAATCACAAAAAAGTATTTTTTATAAGTAAATCTCATAAAACATTGAATTCCAAACCATATAATGAAATTATATTCATTTCAGTTTGCAATTAATTGTTTTACATGACTTACATGCATACGCAGCGCACATGATGTATTTGAGTGTCTCTCGAAAAACAACGCGTCACCTGTGCCCTTACAATCATTACATTACATGGAAGGAGGGGATTGTTTTGCAACCTATGCAGTAAGCAGACGCGGATGAAGCATGAGTGACTTACATGTGAGGTTAATGCAAAGAAGGCATTAGACATGCTGTGGCACGAATTTGCCATTTTATGCGTTTGACGAACTTCAGACAAGAAAAGAAATTGGGAGCAAACATCCAACAAACGGAGCAACGAAACAGACAGAAATGCAAGCAGCTTACAATGATGGAGATTGGTTCAAAGATGAGGGCAGCTGGACGTGACTGAATTGAAGGACATTATTTGTGCTTTACATGTTTGGCTGGTATTATGGTGTGTGTAAAATCCATAAACGAACTCTTTCAAGACTTTGAAAAAAAAAAAAAAAAGCTTCCCTGTGTTTTACGGCAATTCGTGTTTTAGGTGTATTATGATAGAATGATGCTCCAGGAGTGAAATCTGAGAAAGTAAGATTGTGGATAAAAATACAAGTTATACAACCTTCCTTTGGCTTAATCCCTACTGTTTTAGATCTTGTCTTGACAAGAAACCAAAATAAAGAAGCTTTATTTTTATGATTTGTGTCATTGTGTCAGATTGCACACTTAACATAGTAGGCTACCTAATATGGTAAACAAATATGGGAATTACCACCACAAAATCAGTCATTTTTATTGCATAAATTTTTTTTTTTATTATTATTTTTTTTTTTTAATCTCAAAAAAAAGTGAAAAACTAGGGTGTCTGATTAATTATATTATGTGAGAGGCCTCATCTGTCAATAGAAAACAAAAAAAGCACAATTTCTCACCTGATTTGTTACATAAAAAAGCAAAGAGACAGAAACTATTTTTTTTTTTTAGCTGTGGCTTATAAACAGCTTGAAGAGAGCGACTAATTGAAACTGCACTGTTGTTACAACAACTAGAACACAAGTAAATGCACATAAGAGCATAAAAACTGAATCTCGAGTGCCTAATTTCTGCCCCCCGTAGAGAAGAGGCAAATTAGGAGTTGCGCAAAAAAATTAAATAAATACATCCGCTTACAAAATGATCCTTTTCCATTTGAGTTCAGCATTCAGGATTACTGGAAGCTGCTCTTCAAAACTCTAGTCTGTTTTGGATAATTATAGTTATGAGTTCAAGGGGTATTAGAGGAATAAAACAGATTACATTTCTCACAGGCTTTCAGGAGGCACATGTTAATGCACGCCATTTCCTGATAGCGTAGCACTGAGAGGAAAGACTTTTAAAATGAAAAGAAATTTGTCAAATCTACCACATGAAGACAAAAAGAAAGTGAGGCCAATGAGCTTTAGCAGAAACATTACATTTTGGATGAGCTCAGGGTAAATGTGTGTGTGCGTGCGTGTAATGTGTATGTAGTATGTAGACTAAGATAGTCAAATAAACATGTGTGTGCGATAGTGTTTTGTGCTATATCAGGACACAAATGTGTATAGTGACATGGATATTACAAAGGTATTACAAGGAGATGTGAACTATGAGGTCACTTTCTTAAAAGTCATTGAGAATTTCTTTTTGGGGGCGGGGGTGGGGGGTAAATCTGTACACAGTTTTCTGTGAGAGCTAGGTTTAAGGATAGGGGCAATAGAAAATAGAGTTTGTACAGTATAAAAACAAAAGAAACCCATGAAATGTCCCCAGAATTAACAAAAACAAGTCTTTGTGTGTGTGCGTGCGTGCGTGCGTGCGTGCGCGTGCGTGCGTGTGTCTCTATTTGTTTGTTTACCTGTGGCAGGTCGGCGGCAGCTGCTGCTGCTTCGACTGGCATCTCATTGGGCAGGAGTTGTGGGTTCTCTGCAGTGCAGGTCATCTGATGTGCAAGCACTTCCTCCAGTGTAGGAAACTCCCGATAACAGGGAAAACACATATACACTGAAGAGGACTCCATGGCTGCTTCACACACACACACAGACACAGACAGACAGACACAAAAACATGTTTGAGTAAATGTGTTACAATACAATAACAAGAGATGCAAATATTAACAGCTTCCACTTCAATAACAGCGTCCTCTACTGACCATACAGCATCATTTTATTTTAAATCAGGGGATTACAATCATTTTGATGTCATGGACCCCCAAATATGAGCATCTTAGTCTGAGAGACCCTTCATATTTGCACATATGAAGACTCAAATAATACTGTGAAAAATATTCATTCATTCATTTTCCTTTGTACTGTTTCCCAGTACTGGGTTACAGCTGGAAGGTAAAAACATATGCTGGATAAGTTGGCGGTTCATTGCACTGTGGCGACCCCTGATGAATAAAGGGAATAAGCTGAAGGAAAATTAATTAATGAATTAATGAGTATATATTACATTGGAGGTTTAGTACTTTGTTTTTCTGCTCATTTACTGCTATACACATTTTTGTATTTAATTTAAATTGTATTATTATTTTAATTTTTTTTGCTACTAGACCCCAATTAGAATAATTGTGAAACTCCCTGTTCTAAATATTTGTGATTACATACGTATTGTTATTTATAACATAATCTTTTATTTATTTAAAAGGAAAAAGGATCATTGCCTTTTGGTGTTGGAAATATGAGAACCCAGGCCAGGAGACTTGTTACAAAGCAGAATTGTTTATTGAGATGTGTTGGTTGTTCTGCAGTCAAACGGCATCTTCAAGAAGTCTAAAATGACTCTCGAGTCTAACACAAGTCTAAATTGGACACAGCTGATCTGTCTATTGTTTAGGAGGGGACAATCCGTGGCTAAAGATGGGGACATAGAAAGCGGGCAAGTTTAGTTAAAAATCTTGTTTCAGGGTCTTGAGTAGATTCTGAGGTGTCACCTGCCCTGACCGGCTTAAAAGTAGCACTCAAAGACAAAGGCACGGCTGTTGAGACCCTGTCCGTAGCATTTGCATCACTTTGGCTCAGCAAGTGCTCAGGAAGCAAAAGCTTTGTCTCTCACACCCTGTCTGCTAGAGTTTTCAATGAACTTATATAATTAAAAACCAAAGAACATCACATTTTTAGTGTTATTTCAATATTATATACATCACTATTAATTTGAAACTAGATTATATAAATTTATATTTCAACATTGACATCATTCAAGTCTGTTGGTACCTAAATAGGTTTGTCCAAAGTACATTAAGCTGTTAATTTGATCCAGTTCAATTTTGATTTATATATTAGACAGATTTCTGAAGGACTGTGTGACACTGAAGACTACACTTACCGGCCACTTTATTAGGTACACCACCTTACTAGTACCAGGTTGGACCCTGTTTTACCTCCAGAACTGCTTTAATCCTTCATGCATAGATTCAACAAAGTACTGGAAATATTCCTTAGAGATATTGACATGATAGCATCATGCAGTTGCTGCAGATTTGTTGGCTGCACATTTATGATGTGAATCTCCTGTTCCACCACATCCCAAATGTGCTCTATTTGATTGAGTTCTGGTGACTGTGGAGGCCATTTGAGTACAGTGAACTCATTGTCATGTTCAAGAAACCCGTCTGAGATGATTCGCGCTTTATGACTTGGCTTGTTATCCTGCTGGAAATAGCCATCAGAAGATGGGTTCACAGTGGTCATAAAAGGATGGACATGATCAGCAACAATACTCAAGTAGGCTGTGGCATTGACATGATGCTCAATTGGTACTAATGGGCACAGAGTGTGCCAAGAAAATATTCCCCACACCATTTCACCACCACCACCAGCCTAAACTACTCATCAGACCAGGCAACGTTTTTTTCAATCTTCTATTGACTAATTTTTGGTGGGCCTCTGTGAATTATAGCCTCAGTTTCCTGTTTATAGCTGACAGGAGTGGCACCCGGTGTGGTCTTCTGCTGCTGTAGCCCATCCGCCTCAAGGTTGGACGTGTTGTGCGTTCAGAGATGCTCTTCTGCATACCTCAGTTGTAACAAGTGGTTATTTGAGTTAATGTTGCCTTTCTATCAGTTCAAACCAGTCTGGCCATATTCCTCTGACATCAACAAGGCATTTGTACCCACAAATGAACACAGAACTGTCACTCACTGGATATTTCCTCTTCTTCAGACCATTCTCTGTAAACCCTAGAGATGGTTGTGCGTGAAAATCGCAATAGATCAGCAGTTTCTGAAATACTCAGAGCAGCCCGTCTGGCACCTACAACCATGCCACGTTCAAAGTCACTTAAATCACCTTTCTTCCCCATTCTTCCCCATGATGCTCGGTTTGAACTGTAGCAGATCGTCTTGACCATGTCTACATGCCTAAATTCATTGAGTTGCTGCCATGTGATTGGCTAATTAGAAATGTGCATTAACAAGCAGTTGGACAGGTGTACCTATTAAGTAAGTGGCCGGTGAGTGTAAATTAATGATTATGATAAATCAGCTTTGCCATCACAAGAATAATCTGTAGTTTAAGTATAACAAAATCAAAAAATGTATGCTAAAATGTGTCTTTAAATGAGCACAACTGTAACATTATGTCTAATAAAAGTTCAAAAGTAGGAGGAAAAAGTATGAAAGCACAGCAGTGTTGAGAAATGTTTTTTGGGGCTGATTTGGTCTGCATAAGGCGACAGACAAGAAGAGCATGAACTGGAATGATTTAAAGAAGAGACCAGGATGAGTGTGAAATAACAGATATTCATGGCAGATGGCAAATAAAATGTCCTTACAGCGTGTTAGCAGTGTTGACGTGAGGGGGCTGAGCACGACATGACGTGCAAACTGTGGCAAAACAAAGCCACACTCATTAGTTTCACTCTGCATAATCGATCAAGACAGCACAAAAGACTGTAAATTACAGCGCAAACGTGCACAAGCTTAAATATGAGCTTAAATATCAACTTCATTTAAATGCATGTAGTCGCATCTAAATCTGAATTTTCTGTAGAAGCAAAGCGTTTTATTAGCCCTCCTGTGAAATGTTTATTCTTTTTCAATTACTTCCCAGGTGATGTTTTCCTACATCTCCACAGTATTTCCTATTATATCTTTCTTCTGGAGAATTTCATATACTGTAGCTTTGCTGGAATAAAAAAGTTAAGGTTAATATTATTAGCCTTCTTATGTTTTTTGCCCGATTGGCTGCAGTTGGTTATTCAATACAAACAATAGTGTTCGCAGCTGAACCAACTGTATAGACTATTTTGAGGGATGTAAACAAAAACGATGGTCTCAGGGTATTTCCTGTTTTACATTTTTAATTTCTATAGCTTCCGAGAATCCAAAAAGAGCCACATATTGATGAATAATGTTATGATAGCCATTTTAAAGTTAAGTTATAATTGAATTGTCTCTTGTTAGTTATGAAATAGTTTGATAACAAGCAGGAAATGTTCATGGGCCAATGACATGAACACATTGAAATGGTCTATACCATTTCATATTGATTTAACTTATTGGTGCTGCTTGTGTGGTGGTCAGAAATGACCGAAAGAATTTATATCAAAGTGAATGTATTATGGGCGTCACAGTGGCGTAGTGGGTAGCACGATCGCCTCACAGTAAGGTGGTCGCTGGTTCGAGCCCTGGCTGGGTCAGTTGGCATTTCTGTGTGGAGTTTGCATGTTTTCCTCGTGTTGGCATGGGTTTCCTCTGGGTGCTCCGATAAATTGAATAAACTAAATTGTCTGTATTGTACATGTGTGAACGCAAAAGTGTATGGGTGTTTCCCAGTGTTGGGTTGCAGCTGGAAGGGCATATGCTGTGTAAAACATATGCTGAATAAGTTAGCGGTTTATTCCGCTGTGGCGACCCCTGATTAATAAAGGGACAAAGCCGAAAAGAAAATGAACTCGAAACTCGTCTAAATTTATACAGTTGTTTGAATTACTGTTTGGCCTGTTAACTACTTCTTGAGTATAGCAGTGAAAATCAAATTTCTGATTTGCAAGTTGTGTTAGTTTTGACCACAAACATCATTACAAAAAAACCCTTTGGCTTTGTTTTTTTTAAAGGCCAGATAACTTTTCTGAATCATGTCATTTTTTCTTTCTTTTTTTTTTTTTTACCAAATTCTGCACAATTCTTAAAAATCCGAACATGAAAAAAGAAAACATGAAATTTTTTATTCAAAACGACCAAAAAGAGTCAGTATATATATAAATATATATAGACCATTTCAATGTTGTCATGTCACAGGGTATATGCAGGAATCTCAAAGGTAATTTCAATACCTTTTAAAGACTTTTTAAATACCTTCTCAGCATATTTTAAGACCTCATCGCCACTTCAAATTCTAATCAGTGTTAAACCTTCAACTTAATAAACTATTGTTAATAAACAGTTGTAGTGAAATAAATGAATAGAGCACACCAGTGCAACAGAACTCAGATAAACTCGGAAGAAACAAAGCTTGAAAGAATAAATTATGCGGTTGTTTTCAGCGACAGGCTTCAGGCCACTGTTGAAACTCATTTTTCTCCAACCAGGAGTATGCAAACTTACATTTTCCCATTTTGCGTCACATCACCTTCCCACGTTTGTCACAAATTATATGACATCACTGACATCATCCGGACAGAGGAGCTTGGCCAGACACGCCCGGCCAGAACCAATCATATACCAATCAAAACATATTTATGCTTTTTTGGAGTCAAACACTTTGGACAATGATTGAACAAAATTTAAGACCTCATAAAAATGTGATTAAGACTTTTTAATACCTTTTAAGGGCCTGAATTTGTTCAAAATTGATTTATCAACTTTTAATACTTTTTAAGACCCCGCAGACAACCTGTGTCATTGGCCCATGAACATTTGCTGCTTGTTGTCAAACTATTTTAAAGCTGTAACAAAAGGCAATTCAATCATATTTTCAAAACAGCTATCCTAACATTATCAATATGTGGCGTTTTAATATATATATATATATATATATATATAAAAGGGGCGTAGCAAATACAGGGGCATAGCAAACATTTTAAAAGTGGGGGAGTCAGCTGTATAAGATCCAATAGGTTACGTTCATATAATTAAATACCTGTTTCTAAATAGTCTTTCTCTATTTATTACTTTATAGAATAGTAATGCATTATTGATTATAACAAAAAATATATTATGTTGTAAATAACAACAAAACTTTCATATAAAAAAACGCATAAAACAACTTCCTTGACATTAAAGACAAAAGACAGAAATACAGTTATCAAATGTTTTAACCCATTTGTCACTTTTCATGATTTAATGCATTACTTATCGCAAGGAGTTTCATTATTTTGTTTTCTTATTCACGTCATCGATGCTTTGACAATCATTGTCGAAAAATGTAAATAACTGTTTCAGTTCTGGTCATAATACACTGTAATACACCACTGACAGATCGGTTTATCTTGACAGGAACTTTAGTCACAATTACAGTACGTTACTAGTACAACTATGCCGGTAGCAAAATAAATCAATATACATGGCTTAACAAACTGTGTGTGTTCTTCTCTTCCACCAAATCTGCGTTGAGTTGGAGGATCTGGAGGACAGAATAATCACAGCGCCACTCAGTCGCTGAACAGACAAGCTAACAAGCTAACACTGGTTAGCAAACAACCTCAATGAGCGGCCTCAGTTGGCCTGCTGTGCTAGCTGTTATGAAACACAACCGCCTCTCGCTAAATAACAAAAAACATGTGCTATAAATATATTCACTACATTACAGTCACAGGTATAACGTTAGTGTCAGTAATGTTTTCAAAGTGCCGCCGCTGTGGGTGCTCGGTCGCGCTTTAACGTTGAACACAGAGTGCGAGTAAGCGAGAAGCGCCGAAGAAGGACAGCACGCGCTTCTTCGGTGGTAGTTCGGCGGAATCCGCCCGTTAGCAAACGGCGAATGTCTCCCCCAGTCGAGTCTCCGAAACGCCGGGTGCTACTAAATTACAGAAACCGTGGGTAAACTCGAATTAGTCGCAAAAACATCGCTTCAGTTTGATATAAAATAAACAACTCACCCGATTACGGCCTTCTCCTTTCGTATCTGTCAGAAATGTTTTTTGAACGTCTCAACAAAACGCACTGTGATTGGTCCACTGCACTTTTCAAGTGGACCAATAGAATTCCCCTGAAGTCAAGCGTACTTGCAGAAATGCGTCATGTGCTTCTTCAGCATAACATCTTTAAAGTTTGTGATAACATCTAAATCTGGTCAAACGCGTTTAAGTATAAAATAAGATGTTTTTCTTAACTGCTTTTTTTGTTGTTTACTTGGTAACTGGTAACTTGGCTCACATTTTCTGGCATTTTACTTGCTAGGCTTTTGGTAAGTAGCTGTCTGTTTTTTATTTATGCATAACATAACTGTTGATTTTCTACTAATACTTGTGTGCTAATTATATAATTACTTTTCTCTTATATTTAATAATTTATTCATTCAATTTAGCATTCTCTTATATTGAAATATAGTATACATTTTATAACAATTTAAAATATATTTTAATCGTTTATATAGGCGTCACGGTGGTGCAGTGGGTAGTGTGTGTGTGTGTGTGTGTGTGTGTGTGTGTGTGTGTGTGTGT
>CAIGQZ010033112.1:5959685-6046455 GCA_903798205.1 Danio tinwini
TCATTTCTGTTTAACAAATGTTGGGGTGGGGAAGTACTTTCTGAAATATGTTTTGCTGGGTTTTGTAATATAATTAAAATCAACAAAAGCAAAGTTGAAAAAAAAAACTAGTGTTAAACGTGTTGACTTCATAAAATGGGGAAACCTTAATAAGATGTGATAGGCCAACAGAAATAGAAACCAAAAATAGCTTTTATGGCATCAACCCTTTTTAGATCATAGTGTAAGAAAAATTAAGAAATGATTTGTTTTGTGTGTATGTAGAATGAAGCAGACCTGGGCTAGGGTCAGGATCTGGCCTGCCCTTTGTTCATCCAGAACTAGATTTTGAACATTGAGCAACTGAATGGGAGTGACTGAACCATCGGGCTGAAGGACATATTCCTGAAACAAAACAACACAAAGTAAGTTCTTCAGTGCTGAATTTCTAACCATTAGAAGCAGTTTGATCCTGATTCTTCAAAATCACAACACAGACTTTTTAATCTATGGATATTACAAGTCCTTTGTTGCACATTAAGACACTTAAAACATAGACTACTTTAATTATTAATAACTTAGTTTATTTTACTAGGCCGAAATACTGCATTACAAATATTGACTGAATTGTTTGTCAGTACTAGATATACACTACTGTTTTACTGAATACTCATTTTTACTGAATACTCAATTTTTAAAACTCGATTGAAACATCAAATAGTCATGATGAGCATAAAAAACTGACCTCAAACCTTGAACAGTCTTGTTCACAATATGATAGGATTATTAACTATACAAATTAAAACATTTTACAGCTTTTCAATACTGATTCATAAGAGTTTGTCATTTTATACTACATTTACATACTGTATATTTCACATACGTTACAAATTGTCCAACTGAAATGAAGGATTATTTAAAGTGATAGTTCACCCAAAAAACTTGTTTGACTTTCTTTTTTCTGTTGAACACAGATTATGTTTTGAAGAAAGCAAATAGCATGAAAGTCAAATGGTACAGGTTTTCAGCTTTCTTCAAAATATCTGTGCCGTCTGAAATTTCCATCAAAAATGAACATTTTTCTCAGCCTCCTTTGTTTGTGTTATTAAGTTATTTCACGTTAAAGACCCGGAAAATGGCTTATTCTTCGCCTTAAAAGTGATATTACTGAACATACACACAGGAGTTTGAAAAAAATGACGGCATTTGGAGGTTTTTGCATCTGAACTCCTCATATGTTCACTACTTGTTTATTAAAAATCAAACAAGCCCTCCTAATCCCCTGTCAGTTCAGCAATGGTTATACTATTTTATAGGCATTGTTCAACTAGAACAGTCCACTGCCTTAATTAACAAAGCAAAGATTTCAACAATCCTTCATTGGATCCAAACACATGACATTTTGATGTCCATTATTAAATCGTAAGTGATTTAATTTAACGACATAGGAGAAACCATTAAGATGTCTCAATATAGTTGACAACAAACTTTCTGTTAGATTTGTTTTACAATCATTTTAGTAGACACTTTTTTTTTCATTTATGTACTTCTCTGACATTATGTATATAGTTTTTTTTTCTTTTATATTTCTTTAAAGGTTTCTGTATGCATATATGTACATTTTCATATAAGTGTGTTTGTGTACTTATATAATTTGTATTTTTTTTGTTTCATATTGTTATCAACCATGCTATACACATTGAACCAAGTCAATGTTGAGAAATTCTTCTATTACCTTTGTTGATAACCATGTTTATTAAAAACACAATAAAGTTTAAGTAAAAAAAAATCAAAAATCAAACAAGCAGGCATATATATTAGATGTTCTTAAACAAATGCTTCTGTGGAAATTTCAGTAATACAAATGTAACGCATTACATTTCAGACACAGTAATTGTAGTTAATTACATTTAAATGACAGTAACTATATATCATGTATTACATTTTAAAAGTCACTTGCCCAACAATGATTGTGAACTACTGAGATTTTTGATCTTTTAAATGGACTTATAAACTGAGTGTTTTAGAGACAGTCTGTTTTAGGTAATGATCCAGAGACCAAGTATCCAAATGGCAAGGAATCAAGTTCTGTTCTCTTTTCCACACAGTTCTTCTCAGGGGAAAACATCCCAGACGGTGAAAACATGGTTTGCGTTGCTCAGTGAAATAAACTTTATGCTTTATGAGTCCAGTTGAGGTTGTTGTTGGCATACACTTCCATACACTAATTCAACATGTTTGACTAAATTTCCAATTTTGTAAGTTGCTCTCTTCCATCTTTCATTATTTTAAAGAGTGCTGAGACTGCAGAGGAAGTCAGAGAGGTGACCGCAAATCTGCCTGTCTGTCAGATGAAACAAAACTCCATTTGTATGCAGTGTAGGAAGGTTCAGTGACATATAATCAAACTTATGCCAAAAGACTTGAGCTGAGGTCTCCTTCTCTAATGAAAACAGAAAGGTCATATTACTTCCAGAGTGAAGGGAAATAAAGGGCGCAGATGGTGTGTATGCGTATTGTTTGTCATAAATAATGACAGATGCACATCATATTGCTACACAACACTGAATTAATGGACAATTGTGAATGGATAAACAAAAGGCAGTTTCGGCATTATGAATAGTTATTGTGAAATCAATGCAGTCAGTAACTCAACACTGAAAGTGGTAAGGTCAAATCAAAACAACATTAACATTTGTTGTATTTTTCTTGGTGTAATCTCATGAGTCTACCCTGTAATCTGAAGTCATTTACAAAGCTTAATACCTAATCAGAACAGAGGACAACAGAGATGCCCAGAACCCCCTGATTAGCTTTTGTTTTCAGGTTTTCGGTGCACTGTGATGAGCCTAAAAACAAAGATGAGCTTAATTGAACTGCTACTAAGAACTGAGCATCTGGTGCCATTATTCTCTGAATGCCAGGCAGTGCAAATGTGCAACAATTAAACAAATGCAATAAGGCAAATCATAACTGCACTGAAGCTGATATATGAACATTTTTGTACACATTTGGGTGTCTTAAACATAGTTATTTTCTCCCAGCTTAGTTATTGTACCCTATTGAAAACATAATTACAATGTTATTTTTATTCAGAAAATTGTGCTATTTAATATTTTATTCAGAAACATATATAATCATATATGTTCAAACAAATACTGTAATACTGACTTTCATGGCAATCAAGAATTTTCAGCAGGAATTATTTCAGTATTCAATGTTATATCCTTATTATTTATATTATTATTATTATTATTAATGTGGAAAACCGTTGTACTGCTTAATATTCATGGAAACTAGCTTTGCTCTTAAGAAAAACACAACTTTATTCTCTTAATTCATTTTTTACAGCACACAGATATAAACATTTAAACTAGTGTTGGTAAAAAATAAAGTTGTATATTTATTTGACAGCAAGATGGTTGCTAGTTTGAGCCTCGGCTGGGTAGTTGGCATTTCTGTGTGGAGTTTGAACGTTCTTCCCGTGTTCGCATGGGTTTCCTCCGGGTGCTCCTGTTTCCCAAAACAATGTGTATAGGTGAACTGGGTAAGCTAAATTGTCCGTAGTGTATGTGTGTATGGGTGTTTCCCAGTGATGGGTTGCAGCTAGAAGGGCATCCGCTGTGTAAAACATATACTGGATAAGATGGCAGTTCATTCTGCTGTGACCCCAGATTAATAAAGAGACTAAGCCCCCCCAAAAATAAATGGGTAACACTTTACAATAAGGTTCATTAGCTAATGCATTTACTAACATGAACTAATCATGAACAACACTTGTACAGCATTTATTAATCATAATTTAACATGCACTAATGCATTATTCACATCAAAGTTCATGCTTGTTAACATTAGTTAATGCACCATGAATTAACATGAACTAACAATGAACAACTGTATTTTCATTAACTAACGTTACCTAACATGAACAAATGCTGTAGTAAATGTATTGTTCATTG
The DNA here is from genome assembly GCA_903798205.1 of Danio tinwini. Taxonomy (NCBI): domain Eukaryota; kingdom Metazoa; phylum Chordata; class Actinopteri; order Cypriniformes; family Danionidae; genus Danio; species Danio tinwini. The sequence goes on from CAIGQZ010033112.1 coordinate 5,963,624, forward strand.
TTTGTTCATGTTAGTGAATGCATTAACTAATGAACCTTATTGTAAAGTGTGACCAATGAATGAATGAATGAATGTTTATTTATTTATTTAATAATTTTTAAAAAGATTTTATGCTCAAATAACATTGCAGAATGCTGAAATGCTTTTTTTTCTAATGCTTAAAAGAACAGCATTTATATGAAACAAATATTTGTAGCACAATTATCATGGACATTAATCATTTAAGTATGAAAACAAACACCCTTTTTACAGCCATGTAAAATACTGAAACATTTTTATGGGATTTCAAAAAAGCACAATATATAAGATTTTTTCTTATTGAAGATTATCCAAATGTTTCAAAGAATGTCCAAATCCAGAGAAATAAGCAATTTTACCATGATAATATACATTTTGAAAACTTTAGCTCATCCATGAACATAATTTCAGGCGACAGCTAGCTCTCTGCAACTCTCGCATGGTCGCCCACTGAAGCTAAGCAGCGCTGTGCCCGGTCATTACCTGGATGGGAGACCACATGGGAAAGCTAGGTTGCTGCCAGAAGTGGTTTTAGTGAGGCCAGCAGGGAGTGCCCAACCTGCGGGCTGTGTGGGTCCTAATGCCCCAGTATATTGACGGGGACTCTATACTGCTTAGTGAGCGCCGTCTTTGTCCTGACTCTCTGTGATCAATAAAAATCCCAGGATGTCCTTAGAAAAAGAGTAGGGGTTTATCCTGGCGAAATCTGCCCACTAGCCTCTGTCCATCATGGCCTCCTAACCTTCCCCAAATCATAATTGGCTTCATCACTCTGTCTCCTCTCCACTAATCAGCTGGTGTGTGGTGTGCTGACTGGTGCAAAATGGCTGACGTCGCATCATCCAGGTGGATGCTGCACACTGGTGGTGGATAAGGAGATTCCCTCCAATGTGTAAAGTGCTTTGAGTGCCCAGAAAAGTGCTATATAAATGTAAGGAATTGTTATAAATTCTGCAGTAGGTCCATAGGAGTGCTTAATTTGAGCTGGATCCTGTTCCGGAAAATATAAAATATTCATGTTTTGTGTATTTTTTTTTTGTATGTGGTGAATACCTGCATGTGTGTGTGAGAGAATGTGAATGAGTGCAAGCGGTGTGGATCATGTGTGCACACACACACACACACATGATGTAAGTCACCATGCGCAAGTTAAAGCAAAAGTTATATTTAACTATTGGCCCTCAACAATATTTTCAACCAAAAATCACTCTCATTGGTTGATTGTTTAGCGCGCAGTGAGCAGCGAAAATAAATAATGGCATAGTATGGTGGCCTGCCTAAATTTGCATTTTCAAAATAGCAAAGAGGCAGTCAAGCATATTTAAATTTTTTAAAACCACAAGTAAATCTGATGAGCCTAATTAAACGAGATCTTGAGACTGTATCCCTGGATAATGGATAGTGGGAGACAGAAGCAAAGCGAGTCAAGTCAGCCAGAAAACATGACAGAAGAGGTTACTTTTCTCTTCTTAATGAATAGACCGTGTGAGTCATTCAATTATTTTCTGTTCACTTGGAAGTGAACTGAATAGTGATGCTTCATAAGATCTATGTTTGTAACTACATGTTTGTTTGTATCCATGATTGACCCATAACGTTGGCACAAAATAGTTGAAGATCGGTCAGAAATTTGATGCTTATTTTTTGCATCGCTGTTTAGTAATGTCATTTTCCGGGAAAACTGAAATTGTGTGGTGGATGTGGATCATGGTATCTTTTATTTCCTGGTTTTGTTCCATCAATTAGTAATTTACAAATTAAGCACTGGATGTATTGAAGACTACATATCCCATGATAACTAACCTTCTGTTTCGCTACTATCCAACCCACTCTTTAAGATCACAAAACTCAGGGCTTCTGGTAGTACTCAGAATAGCAAAGTCTACCAAAGGAAGTCGAGCCTTCTCATTTATGGCTCCAAAAGTAAGGCTCAGACACACTCTCAATTCAAAACTAAATTAAAGACCTATCTTTTTCATAAAGCGTACACACAATGCATAACGGTATGATTGTCAACTACCTTGACACACTCCTCCTGTCTTAACGCACCAGACATTTTGTTAATACTCATATGCTTTACATGTTTGTTTATACAACTACTATTTTCATTTAGAGCACTTCATTTTTGCATTGATATTTAATAAAAATTCTTTTTCTTTATTCCCACCATTTCCACCTGGGGATACTCATACCAAGGCATCCAGAGATCAAGCAGAGCCATTGATGTGATAGATCAAAGACCTGTAAAGAGATAATGCCAACCATCGAGGACCTCAAGGACGACACACACACGAAGAGATGATGCCAACCACAGAGCACTTCTAGAGGTCTCCATAATCCTGGACCAGGATGTATCCAGAGCAGATGCCATGGTGGTCGTAGAGGAGTGGAGAGCATGAGATTGATTCTTGAAAGACCCCAGTGATAGACAAGTCTTCGCAATGATCCCATGGGCCAGTCAGAACACCCACCGGTGACCTACTCATACCTGCAGCTTCTCCACGATGGGCATCCAGCATTCTCCAGCCTCAAGACGCCTAGACTGCAGCTCTGCACAAAAAGTTTGGCCAGAGGAGAATTGGCCGTGCCCAACTGAGCCTGGTTTCTCTCAAGGTTTTTTTTTTCTTCACTTCGTCAATTGGTGAAGTTTTGTTCCTCGCCACTGTCTTGCTTGGTTTGGAACTTGAGGAGCTGCCCATCAATGGATTTGCTCTTCAGTGTTTGGACTTTGAGCAGTGAAATTTTAACCACACTGAACTGAACTAAACTGAACTTCAACTCTGAAAACTGAACTGACTTTTAATTTACTAGAACTTCAATGTTAAGCTGCTTTGACAATCTACATTGTACAAGCGCTGTAGAAATAAAGACGAATTGAATTGATTCCACACTCAGTTTCGTCATCATCAAAATATGCCTTTGTTTGTTCTAAAAACGCGCCCTCTAGTGGCAAAAATGATATACCGTGGCTTTAATTCAACAGATAATGGACAAACAAAAATTCAACATACAGAGACGTTTTATAACTTTATTAATGAGTTTATTATTTATACCAACAAACAAAAACATAGTTCATGTCTCCCTCTCTCTCCCGTGAACCGTTCATCTCTTGACCAATGGGCCGAGCAGCCTGTGTGTGGTATATATAGTGTGGACCTGCCCTTTCCAGAACATTCTATCGGAGTTTGAGATATGAATGTTACACCAAATGACATCACACACACAAAACCCCTCCCCCATCAGACTGTTAACAACAGAATCAGACAGCAATACAATAAATAAAAAGATCAGAATTAACACTGATGAGGAAGGGGAAGGACAGGCAGGTGGGCGAGCGAGGAGAGAGAGAGAGAGAGAGAGAGAGAGAGAGAGAAAGCGCGAGAAAAAGAGAGAGAGAGAGAGAGAGAGAAAGAGACTGAGATATCAGGTAAAAACAAAATTTTGTTCAGTTTCGTCTTCCTCCCCAGACACTAGGAGAGGCTGGATGAAATGTTATATACAGTCGTATGATGGAAGGAAAGGAAGGAAGAAGAGAGCGAGAGAGACAAAGAGAGAGAGAGAGAGAGAGAGACCGAGAAAGGCTGGTTTCTGCTCACACCAGCACTGCTCCACTAGGAGGAAAATCTAATTACAAGGACAACAGAATAACAATAACAAAAATAACAAAATAAAAGGTACATGGCATTTACATATTAGCAATGAGAGAGAGGAAGGATGGAAGAAGGGAAAGACTAACAGCTCCGTTTTCAAGTCTCATTTGCTGTGTTCATGGTGTGTTTTTTGTGGTGTTTTTTGAACGAGCATCCGCTAAATCCACATTTAATGGCCACACCAATGTATACAAACACTCACACACCGGTGTCGACTTCATAATGCACAACTGTAATCAAACGGACACAGCTATTAATGGGATTGACCTATGCTTTATAGTGTGTGTGTGTGTGTGTGTGTGTGTGTGCATGAGCACATTTCTACACCCATTCTACCTCAGCTTATCCAAACACCTAAATATTCTCCTTAAAAGACATTAAAACCCAAAAGAGTGTGCAATGATTTTGTTAAAACTTGCATACACGCATATTAAGACACTCATTTTCGTCTCGGCGAGAAGAGAAAACTGGAAACGCACAAACACTGACATCTCACACTCGCTGCTTCATAAAACACATCACAGACCTTGCTTTTGGTTAAGAACGTGGCTAAAAGGTATCGTTTTTAAGAGCGAAATCTAATTTAAATGAGCTTGACAGCTTTAAAAATGGATGGCTGGCAGAGAGCATTAACTGTGCGGTGCTCTTCCTGCCACTAGAGGGCAGACATGGCCAAAAACTTGCCCCTCCCAGGGTTAAAACCTTACCAGCTCAATCATACTGAATTTAAATAGACCTCCGGTGACGACTGACATCGTTATTCTGGGCATCACACACACTTCTGCCATTACTGGAGAATGTGAGTACACGTAACACGAGGTGACGAGTGTGTGTGTGTGTGAGAGAAAGAGACTTGTGCAAGGGAGACTGTTTGGAGCTGTTGTTGGGAAGGAGAGAGGAATGAGAAAGAAGGGATGGATTAGAGAGGGGTGATAACGTCGCAGTAATGCCAAGGGAACAATTAGGTGTTGTTGCTCAGGGGTCCCGGTGCGGAGCTGGACTGGGCTGGACCGTCTGAACCGCTGCCCTCTGTGAAAACACACATATACAACGAGGTAAGTACACTGAATACTTCAGGTTTTTAAAAAGTCAAGCCCACAGCATTTCAAAGCACACTCCAATTGACAGAGTCTGTGAACCACATCATCAGAAACATTTCTCCTTGTCCACTATCTAGCATTCTACTAAAACATGGCATGACACTGCAGGAAAAAAAACAAAAACACTAATAGTTAATCCATCACACTTACCAAGTAGATTGTCTACATTAAAGGTCTCAATATACTTCAAATAAAAACCAAAGAATGAACTGAAATCAAGTAATTAAACAAGTTGGTCCAAAACAAAGCGAGTTTAGAATTTGTAGTTCCAAACATCTCAGCAAAGTGAAATTTGTGTACAAGTTTTAGCTCCTAAACACCTACAAGCTACTATTAGACAATGACGATAATGCAATTGGTGAGTGTCTTCTGTAATGCCGAGTTCAGACTGCATGATTGTAGCCCTGATTTTGACTCGCCAACAGGTTTTGTGAAATCGCCAACCAATGCCTGAAATCATAGGCAAACTGGTGCTTGTTCACGTGAGTAACAATCACAGAGTATGAACTATCAAAGACGCAACCTGAGAGAATCGCAGATGAGTCGCTGACACCCGTGATATTTGGCATGCAAAATATCTGGAGCTGTCGGCGATTCAAAATCATGCTGTGTGAAATTTGTTCTGATTGAAAATAACATCTGCGATTACCTACAGCCAATCAGAGCAGCATTCACTAGGTATGGGTATCTGCAGGCCAGCGGGAGGTTGGGGGAGAAGTTAAAAGCACTCATTTTCAGTTTATTCGGATCCAAGAAATGGAGGACAAAACAAGTGTAAATTTGGCAGGAGCACCAGTGTCTGTTTGACATGTCATCTGAACAATACCACAACCGGGTCAAAAAAAAGAGATAAGGTTGAGGAGAAATTGCTAATTCCCTTCAAATAAGTCCATTTTCCACCGCACTTAAGACTTCTTTCTCAATATGAAATTAATAACAAAAGAGCTGCTATGTGACATTCCATGTCACTTCTCGCGTGTGTTTGGTTGCGAGACATAGTTTGCAGACAGAGACAAAGTTGTCAGCAAATCTTCTTATTGTACAGTCATGCAGTGTGAAACCCCCTGTCGTCAATCCATCTTGCAGTGTAAACTCAGCACAGACAGAACGCTACCCCAGATCAGTCATGAAGTGTGAAAACATCTGTGACACGACTACTTTGAAAATCGTGCAGTCTGAACTCGGCATATCTCTGCCTTTTTCAACATGCAATTGAGCCGTATCTCATATCCACTGAGGTCAGACAGGAAAACAACATTCAAGACATCACCAATATAGCAACATCAATACACTTTTTGTCCTAAATCGAAGAGCAAAAGAACTTAAAGTATATTGGGGCCTTAAAGCAACACTATGCAAGTTTCTTTTGCGGCTCAACCTTGTTGATAAGCGCAAATCCCTGTTACCAGTGTCGTAAAACTGTTGCGTTTTCCTGCGTGCACTTGTCGACTAACCTGACAGAACAAGTATAAGCTGACAGCTTGTTTGGAAACAATGCCCACCGACCTGGTAAAATAGCCTGAAACGTGACACTGTAATAATACAGTGACAGTGGTAGCAACGAGCCATTCTCCACCTGCGCTCAAACAAACCATGGCAAACTAGTCAAAACACACGATATGCAAAATAACCTGTAGGGGTTTATTCTTTAAGCAAGAACGAAAACCACTGTGGAACCGAGCCATTAGATCCTTAAATCTTACAATTAGCTTTTGGCCAACTTCACTTGGGCTAGGAAAACAATATGTAACGTGCCTTAAAGCATGTCGAACTGTCCAACTCATACCGTGCGTTCACAGGAGCTGGTGGTAAGTTCCGCTGAAAGTGGTGTGATGTGTTTTGGACGGTGTGGGGTGGAGTTAAAATTAGTTCAACTTCATGGTAGAGTTATGACGCGGTTCAGCGGGAACCTATTGGCATGTACTACTTTTGGATAGTGTGGGGTGGAAGTTGAAATTAGTTCAACTATATGGTAATGAGCCATGATGCAGTTCAGCGGCAACCTATCAGAATGTACTAGAGGATTCCAGAGAATGAAATCCAATCAAATTTGACCACATTAGTTCAAGTAAATTTAAGCGCAGAGGTTGATTATTGCCATGCAGGTTTCCCAGTTTGTAATGTAGGATGCGCACAACATAACATTAATGTGAAGACCAAGGCTATTAAATGGCTTTTATAAAAAGCATGTAGAAATTAGACTAGCACTTAAACATGAACACAAAAGCTTCACTACACAGACAGCTTTTAATTGGTTTATTCTGTTAGAAAACATGTTCGATCATTAAAGTGTCAACGGCAGGGTGTTTAGAGCCGGTCATGCCCTCGTCGACAGTGTTGTGAATAGGCTTATCTATATATATGCCCATGGTTCCACTGGCAGGGCTGTGTGAACCGGGTCACTCACCAAAAGTGAGATTTCAGGCAACAAGACGCAGATGTGGAAGCCACAGTAGCAGAATTAATCTGGGTTAATTGTATTCTAATACTGGTATTATTTTAGTGTCATAATATAAGGTCAAAGCCTTACACAGTGCTGCTTTTAGACAGGGCTGCCCAAACTCGGTCCTGGAGGGCCGGTGTCCTGCATGGTTTAGATCCAACCCCAATCAGACACACCTGGCCTAGCTAATCAAGCTCTTAGTAGGCTTGCTAGAAATGTCCTGGCAGGTGTGTTGAGGCAACTTAGAGCTAAACTCTGCAGGACACCAGCCCTCCAGGACTATGTTTGTGCACCCCTGTTTTAGAATATCAGAGCGAGAGAAGAGATTGAGCTCAGGTAGTTCTCAAAAACTCTACCGATGATGTGGTTAAGGTGAACACTTTAAGAGGGAAAAATACTGATGCGGGGAGCTAGACTATGGTGTCCATTTGGCTTAGTTGGTTTAGATACGACACATATCTTTGTACAGTGGGAGGAAACCAGGGAACGCGGGGCCAACCCACATGAACACAGGAAAAATGCCAACCGGCCCAGCAAGGACCACAGTCGGTGGCGTTCTTGCTGTGGGGCAACAGTGCTAACCACTGGGCCACTATGACAAACAATCTAGGCAAAAGGGGGAGGATAAAGGGAGGAAGGGGGGTTTCTTCCAGATGAAGATAGTTGTGGAATGAAGACTGTTGTTATTTATAGTGACTTAGGAATCATATGATTGGAGGATCATAATTAGCTAATGCGGGACCGGCTGTGGTCAATCATAAGCACGTGATCCTCTTGAAATTAGTTTATGAATAAACTTCACATTTCTAATAACATTTTGAATACTGGAGGAAGTCAAGTTAAAAACGTTTGTTTACATATTAAAGTCAGGTTTTTCCAAAGGGTGTTTTTTAAATTTATCACTACATATTTCTGGGGAAAAAAAATCTATTCTTTTGAAGAATAAAAGTTTGTATATAATCAGGCATAATTTGTATGTACACATCTCTCTGTAAAAAAGAACACATCTGAAAGTAACTATAAAGTCTGCTAAAGCAAAAATTCCAAAACCCAAAGGTGAAAAAATGTTTTTGTTTGCAGACTCTTGTTAAACACTAAAAATATTGTATCTGTTCACCTGCACGCCAATCTGATCTGATATCAGTGAACCATGAATAAGAGTTTTGTTAAATTATTGAAATCTAAAATTTCCTGAGGGGGATTTCAGTGGAATATTTTAGTGTCACGGGTCTGACAGAAAACAAAAAGTGTCTGGGAAGCCCTATATTACTTGAACAAACATTAATGATAATAAAAAAAATACATTATTTTTTGTGACACTCCAAAGTTAAAAATAGCTGCTGCAAATGAAGAAAACTAATTTACATAAAAAGACAAATTGTGTTACTTAAATTAGCATTGCTTGAAAAAAAAGTCTGTTTTTTGTAATACAATCAAAGTTCAAACAAACCGAGATGACAAATCATTATCCTGTATGTTTTCTTTATTTACAAATGCATGATGGGTTTATTGCAAGCACACAAATAAACGTAAACTCTTTACAGTTTCCAATGAAGACTAATTCTAATCTGTTCAAGCAAAAATGGCAGAGTGTTTTCTATTTGTTTTTTTAAAAAACCTTGAAATTGTCAAAGAAATTAGCTACTGCTAATATCTCCGACCAACATTGATATACTATATCATGGTCTATCCGCACCACCATACAGTATACTGTAGCACAAAAATAAAAACTGAAATATACTTCAGGGCACGTGCTTTCACAAATCCACACAGAGTGACAGGAAGGGTAAATCAAAGGCACTGTGTTTGTAAGTCTGATCAGTACCGTGCGAGGCAGGTGTCGTCTGCGAGCGAGCATGTGGAGGAATGAGAATGGAGTTCAACTGTGGTTGGATAGACAGCTCTGTAGGAGGAGAGAGAAGGACAGAGATTAGACATCAACATATGTAGGCTGTATGCCAAAAACAAGATTCCTTTATATTTGAGCTCAGACTATAGAATACACAAGACATGTCACTCGTATAGTTTTGAATTGGGGAAAGTGTAACGTTCAATATGGCGAATGAAGCCCCACCTACTAGTACAGGAGCCGATCATCGATCACTATAGACTGACTTTTGTCATGGGGAGAAGCTCCGACCAGATGTGTGCTTATTTGACAGTTTTTGTGGTCAACCCACACTGGAACCTCACAGAATATTTGCTTCACAGACATAAGAAATAGATCCACTTAAAACTTGAAATTTAAACCTTTTAATGAAGCAACTATACTTGAAAACAAAAGGTTTTTGCTTTCGTAATCTCAGTTTCTGACAGTGTGTCCTGTCAAACGCACATCACATGACAGCAACTACACAAACGCCCCACAAACTTGTAAACAAAGAGTCATCTTTCTACAGGACACTTGCCATCAAGACCAAGTTGTGATTTACTTCAGAAGACCAGCGCAATCAGACGATCATCATTCAGAGGATGATCAGGTGTAACACAGCCATAAATGGTGTTGGTGTTGTGAACTCGTTATTTTCAAGTACACATCTGCATTAGCTTGGGCAACCTGAAAAAATGCTGTTTAGAAACAAAACTTATGAGACAGTTGTTGTTTATTTTAATAGTTATTACAAATATGAAATGTAATTGTTCGCTTGGCAAACAGTTTTGGAAAATTTGATGTTTCCCCATTCAGACAGAATGCTGTTTCAAAGAAGGCTGCCAAGTGACATGACCAGTCTTAAAAAGACTTTGATTTGAGTCACAGAATTTGAAAGTTGCCGCTAGCAAAATGATGTTACCTTCTAAGATTCCTAAAATTAAGGTACAGTTGAAGTCAGAATTATTAGCCCCCCTTTGATTTTTTTTCTTTTTTTAAATATTTCCCAAATGTTTAACAGAGCAAGGAAATTTTCCCAGTATGTCTGATATAATTTTTTCTTCTGGAAAAAGTCTTATTTGTTTTATTTCGGCTAGAATAAAAGCAGTTTATTTTATTTTATTTTTTTTAAACATTAAGATCAAAATTATTAGCCCCTTTAAGCTATATATTTTTTTCTATAGTCTACAGAACAAATCATTGTTATACAATAGCTTGCCTAATTACCCTATCCTGCCTAGTTAACCTAATTCACCTAGTTAAGCCTTTAAATGTCACTTTAAGCTGTATAGAAGTGTTTTGAAAAATATCAGCAAAATATTATTTACTGTCATCATGGCAAAGATAAAATAAATCAGTTATAAGAGATGAGTTATTAAAACTATTATGTTTAGAAATGTGTTAAAAAAAATCTCTTTGTTAAACAAAAATGGGGGGGGGGTGTAATAAACAGGAGGCTAATAATTTAGGGGGCCTAATAATTCTGACTTCAACTGTATGTGTTGTAATGAGTTCAATGTAAAAGAAAATGTATTCAGGGTTCCTAATTTAAACCAAATCTCAAGTTAATAACCTGAAAGTCCATGGCATCTAATGAATAGATAAACAGGCCACTGTTGTAATACTATATTTAAATAATATTTTTAAATCATAACAATATTAAAATGGTTTTAGCTTGAATATGTTGCTTGACGTTAACGGCCATTATTGAAAACAGCAAAGATCATTCAACTCCAAATTTGAAACAAATCTGAGGTACTGTTTGTGTGAAAGCAAAGTGCTTCTCCCATGTTTGATAATTTTTTTTGTGACCATTTGGAAGCCAAAGCTTCAAAATGCATATTACTCTGGTATATTAGCCTTAATTGACAGGTAGTCTTGTGGCTGAATTTGACTCTAATGTCAGTTGATGAGCATAAAAAAGAAATTACATGGAGCAGAGTATTAGACTAATCATAACAACATGTGTGTAACATAAAAAATTACAATCAATAAATGAAAACTAAGATTTAAAGTCACAAACAAAAATCCCTAATTTCCCACAACTAAATGAAAAAAATATATGTAAAATTCCCTGACTTCCAATGTCTAAAATAGAAATTGTAATACAGGGAGTGCAGAATTATTAGGCAAATGACTATTTTGACCACATCATCCTCTTTATACATGTTGTCTTACTCAAAGCTGTATAGGCTTGAAAGCCTACTACCAATTAAGCATATTAGGTGATGTGCATCTCTGTAATGAGAAGGGGTGTGGTCTAATGACATCAACACCCTATATCAGGTGTGCATAATTATTAGGCAACTTCCTTTCCTTTCCTTTGGCAAAATGGGTCAAAAGAAGGACTTGACAGGCTCCGAAAAGTCAAAAATAGTGAGATATCTTGCAGAGGGATGCAGCACTCTTAAAATTGCCAAGCTTCTGAAGCGTGATCATCGAACAATCAAGCGTTTCATTCAAAATAGTCAACAGGGTCGCAAGAAGCGTGTGGAAAAACCAAGGTGCAAAATAACTGCCCATGAACTGAGAAAAGTCAAGCGTGCAGCTGCCAAGATGCCACTTGCCACCAGTTTTGCCATATTTCAGAGCTGCAACATCACTGAAGTGCCCAAAAGCACAAGGTGTGCAATACTCAGAGACATGGCCAAGGTAAGAAAGGCTGAAAAACGACCACCACTGAACAAGACACACAAGCTGAAACGTCAAGACTGGGCCAAGAAATATCTCAAGACTGATTTTTCTAAGGTTTTATGGACTGATGAAATGAGAGTGAGTCTTGATGGGCCAGATGAATGGGCCCGTGGCTAGATCGGTAAAGGGCAGAGAGCTCCATTCCGACTCAGACGCCAGCAAGGTGGAGGTGGAGTACTGGTTTGGGCTGGTATTATCAAAGATGAGCTTGTGGGGCCTTTTCAGGTTGAGGATGGAGTCAAGCTCAACTCCCAGTCCTACTGCCAGTTTCTGGAAGACACCTTCTTCAAGCAGTGGTACAGGAAGAAGTCTGCATCCTTCAAGAAAAACATGATTTTCATGCAGGACAATGCTCCATCACACACGTCCAAGTACTCCACAGCATGGCTGGCAAGAAAGGGTCTAAAAGAAGAAAAACTTATGACATGGCCTTCTTGTTCACCTGATCTGAACCCCATAGAGAACCTGTGGTCCATCATCAAATGTGAGATTTACAAGGAGGGAAAACAGAACACCTCTCTGAACACCTCTGTCTGGGAGGCTGTGGTTGCTGCTGCACGCAATGTTGATGGTGAACAGATCAAAACACTGACAGAATCCATTGATGGCAGGCTTTTGAGTGCCCTTGCAAAGAAAGGTGTCTATATTGGTCACTGATTTGTTTTTGTTTTGTTTTTGAATGTCAGAAATGTATATTTGTGAATGTTGAGATGTTATATTGGTTTCACTGGTGAAAATAAATAATTGAAAAGGGTATATATTTGTTTTTTGTTAAGTTGCCTAATAATTTTGCACAGTAATAATCACCTGCACACTTAGATATCCTCCTAAAATAGCTAAAACTAAAAACAAACTAAAAACATTTTAATAATGATATTAATGAGCTTTTTGGGTTCATTGAGGACATGGTTGATGATTAATAATAAAATTAATTCTCAAAAATACAACTTGCCTAATAATTCTGCACTCCCTGTATTTCATATTTCAGAAATTTCGTGACATGTGGGAACCCTGATATAACTATTTTAAGGTCCAAAAAATAAACAAACAGCTAACTCCTAAAATTACACTTTTAAACTGTCAAAGAGACAGAATTGCTACATGTACTGTCATTTTTGTCGACCTCTTATCAGATCTCAATTTCAAGCTTTCTTGATTAAACTACATAATATAGTGAAGTGCATATTCCTGAAATTCAATACTTTATGTTAAAGTGTTTATTGTATATATGGGGAAGTTAAATATAAAAGCTGACCTATATTTAGTTTAAATAGAGTAAAAGTGGATAACAAAATAATGTTTTTAAATACTCATACTTCATGATAACTGTGAGTGTGAGTGTGTTTACGTGTACATTCTTAACCTGCCAACAACGCCAGTGAAAAGTAAACAAGTTAACCCGTTTTCTATTTTTCCAAGTAAGGTCATAAATGACTAAAATATTTATAAAATAGATTTATGCCCTTTACACTTGAGGCTGTGCAATTAATTGAAAGCGATTTATAATCGATATAAAATATTGCTATAAGCAAAAATTGCAAAAGGCTGCGATAAGAATACAATATAAATGTAAATACAACACCAATATGCATGCAAACCAAAAATTTATCAAACACCCTTCAAACCAAAAACATAAAACAACGCCTCCTTAGAGGGTTCATACAAACAGATTTTAGAACATGCAATTTCAAAAAGCACATTTAGTGAAGTTAGCCACATTGTATTGTAATGTGCATCTATATAGCGCATTTATCGTGTATGGCCATACACCCAAAGTGCTTCACAATTCATGAGGGGGGTCTCTCCACACCACCACCAGTGCGCAGCATCCACTTGGGTGATGCAATGGCAGCCACAGGACAACGGCGCCAGTGCGCTCACCACACACTAGCTATTGGTGGAGTGGAGAAACAGTGATAGAGCTAATTCAGTGGATGGGGATGATTAGGAGGCCATGATCTGTAGGGGCCGATAGAGGGATTTTGGCAAGGACATTGGCATTTAGCTCTATTCACACACAAACGGTAATGGTTCGTTTCCAATGAGTGGTACAGTACGGTACGGTTCGGGTCGGTACGGGTCACCTTTATCAGGCTTGCGTTTCCACTACAAAGGGTACCCTTTTGGTGGGCGTGGTGTACTACAGAGAGTTTCAGTCGACGTCATTCTCGCTCGAATAAATGTCTACAGTAAAGCTGTACAGTTCGTTCACATTATATGAAAAGCTCTTCTAACAAAACAGATGCTTTAAACATATTAATACTTGTTTATAAATGTTTATTACTAACATTTCTATGAACATGATTTGATTATAACTGCAGATCAATGACAGTGTTACAGCCTACTGTAACGTCTGCAATTATATAAAATAAATAAATAAATGCAACATATATGAACACATACAGACCCTTACAGTCTCCGATATGTTACCACTTATAGATAAACTACACACAGCAGACATTAAGTCCTTATTTGAGTTCAAAAACAACACGCAACATATACAGTAGCCCACAGTCAGAGCTAACCTCTCATCTGTATCTTTAAACTTCACCAGCACATGTAGCCTCTGTTAGTGAGTAATTCCGTCATTCCGAGTTCATAATAGTCCAAAAGGTGATGATAAACATGGCAGTTTGTTCATGATTTGTTCATGGCAGATTGTTCAGGTTGCTGAAACTATTTACTCCTGTGTTTTGTTGGGCTTCTCCTTTTTTCCGCGCATCACTGTCGCGCTTGTCCTTTTCTTTCTGAATGGAACAGATGTCGAAGACGCTTCATTAATCACACACACGTTATTGTCATCAGCTCAAGAAGTTCGTTATATCAAATCTAGACGCGATTGTGGGCTCCCTGGAGAAAGCGAAAACCGCTCGCACTTTTTGACGGCCTCGTAAAACAACAACAGGACACAGCAGATTCTTGGCTTTGTGGCTGTTCATCAAGACAACGACAAGGTTTGTTTTGAGCCTGGGTCATCCATTACTCCTTATTATATGCATATAGTTGTCTCGGCTGTGTATTTAAAAACATGGTGGCTCCATTGTTTTGATTCTGGCTAGCTCCACGAGATTGTGACGTATCTCTGTAAACCAATCAGCGTTCAGCTGCGCGTTAGCTCCACCTTTTGGTACCCTTTCTCGTCTTTGGTACCCTTTCGAAAGAGTGCCGAAAAAGTGGTACGGTACGCTTTTGACAGTGGAAACGGCCATAAAAGTGTACCGAACCGATGCGTACCGTACCACTCAATGGAAACAGGCTATAAGTTTGCTCATGCAATTTTCCCAGAATGAGAAGTTGTAACATTTCCAGTATACTACTGGAATTCTGCTGCATGTGAACAGAGCAATTTTAATTAATGACATGCTTTAATAGCTTCAGCCCAACAAAATTATTCACCAAACGGAGAACAACTGCTCTGCTGTGTTTACTTTTAGGTTCATTAGACTTGTATCCGTCTAATTAATACTGACTGGTTGTTTATTTGACAACATGCAGTTAAGTTAAAGACACACTTTCTCGACTAGACGAGAGCTTTCTTTTGAATGTTCTTATTAAAATAAGGTCAAAAGTGGCAAAATCAGCTGGCTAGATTTATTCACCACCTCAGAGTATCAAAGCGCAAAGCATTCCTGATGCGTATGAGATGCAAAGAGACAGATGAAGAAAGCGAGAGCGTTACTCTTCAGTTACTCTGCAGAGGTGTACGTGCAATGGAAGTGGCAGTTCTTTCGGCTTCACTCACCCACAGGGCTGAAGTTGAAGAGCTGGGGAAGTTCTCGGCCATTAGGCAGACGGGCATTGGGCTGGCGCAGCTCATCAAAGAAGGCGTGTGCGCAGGCCTCCAGCGGAGAGAGCCGCGTCACCGGCGTGTACTCCAGCAGACGAGAACACAACGAGATGGCTTCTGGAGGAGTCCTGGGCTTAAACACCTGATACAAACACACAGTCACATCTGACCTGTTTACACATTAATGACCTTCGAACAGCGTCAGGTATTGTTTAACCTACTGCTGAATTTGGGCAACCAAAAATATTATTTTAAAAAGGCTTTGGAAGGCTGAAATCACTGATAGCAACAGCAAAATTTGTGTTTTGACCATGTCATTTTTTGTACACAACATGAACAAAAGCTATATCAGCTGTGGGGACGCTGGGACTGATTCCATGATTTTAAAATCAATCTTAAATGTCAATTAAGACACTTAGGGGCCAATTACACTGAGCACATTTTTTGCGTTAAGAGGGGGCTTTTTTTGAACAATTTACTAACAGCTGTGAGCGTTTTTCACGCTGCTTATCTGCCCTGCATGCCTCGCATTTCACCATTGCACGCGGTGCACTTGCAGCTGAAAAGTCAACTCTTGAGTGGAAGGAGCTTATGTCAGTCATGTCTTTTTCATTCTCCAATCAAATGAAAGTAGAGGTGGGTTGAGGTGACAGCACTGTATAAGTTGTCAAGACAACTACTGAAACTTTTGAAGACAGAGCAGAGACTAGTGGTTGACAGTGGTTGTTGCTAGATCAGATATGGTTGCGGCTAAAAGTTAACAAGAATTATTTATTAAATGTCTCATTTATTGTACTTTAATAACGTTGACCCCCAACCTTATACCCAACAGTCACAGTAATGTAAAAACAGAAGTTGTACCAAGCATTATTTATGTAATCTATTAAATTACCCAATAAATAATTTTTAACGCCTACCCCCACCCCAACCCTAACAGTTACAGTACTGTAAAAATATGAATTATTGTTATACAGCATCATAAAAAAATGCTGCTATATTTATGTGCATATCGCACTTCCAGACGCATATCCGATCTAGACTTTACCCTATTTTGAGTAGTGCAAAGCTGTCTTGAATATCACAAGTAGGCATGGGCCGGTATAAGATTCTGACGGTATGATAACCTTGGATAAAAATATCACGGTTTCACGGTATTACAGTATTGTGATTACTGCTCTAAAATATATATTTTTTAAATGTCTGGGTAAAAAACAAACTTTTTTCCCCTTTGAAATTGAAATTTAATATTTTGGAAAAGTAAACATGTCAGGCTAAATAATTCAAATTAATCATTGACTTCTGCTGTCTTCATTAGTTTCTAAAACACAGATTTCTTTACATCTTAAAATGACATGTTTGGATATTTATTCTGCTGGAGGTACTGTTTGTCTTAAAAAAAAAAAAAAAAATGTGTAAAAATATTACACATACCTTAGAAACGGTATTACATAAAATGTTGACGGTTTTAAAACCTTGACTTTTCCAAACCGCGGTATATCTTAAAAACGGTTATCGTCCCATGCCTAATCACAAGACCATTAAATATAAAAATTATACCAATACCAACAGCAACACTTGCGCACAATAGGCAGCAGATTCAGTCGCTGCCTAGTGATATAAAAAGAGCAAAAAAAAGGCATTGTGGTGCGCCTTGCATTTTTGGAACGTAAAAGAACGCTCAGTGTGATCGGCCCAGCTTTAATAGGCAATTTAATAAAATGTTTATTTAAAAAAAAAAAAAGCTACAAAAATTTTGTTTCAACATTAACTTGTTTGTTTATCTGTTCACCAAAAGCTGTCTTGCATCACATGCTGAAATATGGAAAAGATAGATAAAAAGAATCTAGCTTGTGGCGTGTGTTATTCTCAATATTTTATTTATAAATATGAAAACCCTATAAATGGGATATATTTTGCCTTCATAACTTGAATTATATTACTTCATAACATGAAGTAAACTTTTTTTTGAGATTTTGCTGTGAGTGACATTATATAATGTTTAAAACAGCAGCTATTATTTCAGTACTAGTAATAAACTATAAATATCACAAAGAGCTACTATCCAAAAATCTTAATGATTGTGTTCGTTTCTTGTAATGTGAGATTAAGCTTTAAAATGAGATACATTTGATAAAGGAATTCGTTCAATGTTATTTTGCATCTCTTGAAAGGGATGTGATTAATTGCTACAAATGTCTTGGTTCAAGTGGCAGTGCAGAGCAGAAATAAACCAATCAGCTTTTCCTCTTTACTACTGGTTATATGACGGTTATGGCTACTTTTTATGTTTAAAAAAAAAGATGAATGAGCATAAGAAGGCATGCAGAAATAAACAAAACAACAGTATTTAAATGTCAGAAATTAAACATAATTAGAAAATGGCTTTATCAATTTGATAGCGCTGAAATAAAAATTCCATACAACTACATTTTATCCGTTACTTGACTATTGAATATACTTTCTTTAGGTTAAATTTTTGTCCAAGTGAAAACTTCAATTTCTGTATATTCTGAGCATCGCCAGAATAATCTCCTGCAAAGTAATAATACTTTTTCTTTTCATGAGCTGAACAAAAAGTCAGAAACTGGTGCTTTACCTTTGTCCAAGGGTGTGCTTTGATCTGTGGGAATTTAAACTCTGTGTAGTTGGGGTTCATCTCTCGGATCTGTTCTCTTGTGGGGGTCCCCAAAACCTGCAGATAGAATTATGGTGAGTGTTGTGTGCTTCTTTTGAAAAACACAGCACAGCAATGTAGTTCCGGCACTCACCTTGATGATCTCCACCAACTGGTCCACTCCACTGTCACCGGGGAATATGGGCTGTCCCAAAAGCAGCTCCGCTAATACACAGCCGGCTGACCAGATATCAATGTTGGATGTGTAATCCGTGGCTCCGAATATTAGCTCAGGAGCACGGTAATACCGGGAACAGATGTATGACACATTTGGCTCTCCACGAACTAACTGCTTTGCACTGTGGAAATCAAACAATTGGGGATTTTAAACCACTACAAAAGTCATACACAAAAAAAAAAAAAAAGTGATGAAGTTGCATTTGATAAATTTGCACCTCTAAAGCACTGCTGAATACAGTTGTATTAAAGGGTGCCGTTTGGAAGTTTTTGACTCTACTAAAGCATAACAACATATGTTAGCAGACATTTAAGAAACATGCAAAGTGATACTTGTTTGTATGAAAAATAATGCTAAAGTCAGATATTCTCATTTAAAATCTTTCATTCTGTGTTGGAATGTCTGTAGCTATGTTTCCATCCCCCTATTTTTATGCACATTTTGGATAGGCTTAAAAAAATGGCTGATGGAAATGGCATGATGCGCATAAATTTTGAAAATGCGCAAAAAAGAACGTATGTGCATAACTGAGTAGGATAAACTTTATTCGATAAGAAAAGATGCGCATAAACTACGATTGAATCACTTTTACAGAACATTCCAGTATGTGCATAAAAAAGGGTCATGTGATTGTTATAAGAGATCATGTGATGACAAAAATGTGTGTGAGTGGACAAACCAGCAGGATGAGCACATTGTAAAACATCTGAAATGTTGTTTTCAGTCATTCTAAAACCTTAACCGTTTCAGTATTAGTGTTATTTTATTATTAATTATCTCCAGAACTGTCAAGTCTCCGCATCTCACGCTATTAAACACCACCACATGTTCATTGCATGTCAGCATTATCTTCTGAGGTGCAATTAATTTTGTTCTCTGTCTCGTTAAATGGGAACGCTGCTTTATTCGCTCGTCTTTTATGTCGTATTCCAGTTTTGCGTATAAATTAAATTTGCATATTTGGATGGAAACATAGCTTGTGTTAGCTATGTTTAATAGCTGTAGTAAACTGCAAACAAGTCAATGCAAACATGAGAACAGAGGTGAAATACTGTCCAGCGAGCAAACAATGTGCAATACAAGATACATTTGCCACAAATGTGCGAAACTCTTCTGCGTTTTGTGTAATTTTTCTCAGAAAGGAGAAAACAGAGTGTACGCTGACATCATACGTTGTTGTGTCCACACGACCAAACTGTACCCAGAGTTTTAGAAAATCTTCACCCTGGAGTTTTCAGAATGTTTTGGTTTTAGTCACCTGATTCATGTTTTCATAAGAACAAACAGCAAAACCATGTGAAAACCCCCGCGTTACACCTGTGTTCATGTGCACATGGCCTTAGTCATTAGTTTCTGTTTGAAACCTCCAGGTAAATGTGTTGAGCAGGGATGGAAGTAAACTCTGAGGACCTCCAGGAGTTTGAAACTCCTGCATCAAAGGAATAATTTAGAAACATTTAAATTGTTTTCATTTATACATCCAACTTTTTTTTCTTTTGTTGAATAAATGAAAAATGTTGGTAACCAAAGAGTTAAGGTTTGTCTTCCATTATAGAATTTTTTTTTTAAGTGACCTGTCCCCATTGCTGTTGTTGCTCAAGGGCTAATTACACTTCAAACATGTTATTTCCAGTTTGATGCAGCTACTACGCACAGACAAAAAGCAGACCAAACACCACAGGATGACACTGGAAGGACACGGCATGTGATGGGATAATATTTCTCCTGTCAAACTCAACACAGGCACACAGTAGTCACCAAACGACTGCAGTTACCATAACATACAAGCGAATCTGTACTGAATGGCAAGATCTTCAACTCAGAACACCAATGCACACAAGATGGGGAACACCCATCTCTTACAGGACCCAACATGCATGTTAAGGCTCCACATTTGCTTAAAGTGAAATTGTACAATTAACTGCTGTAACAATTTCAGACAAGGCCAAAGTGGGGCTGAAGAGTTCAAAACAGTTTGTCAAATGACTTTGCTCCTAAAGAACAATCGTTGGTCAGTGGAGATTTAGGCCCCGTTTACACTAGTACGTTTTAGTTTTAAACCGGCATTTTAGAATGAAAACGATCCGCCTCCACACTAGCGTTTCACCCAGCGTTTCTGAACAGCTCTCTGTCTACACTAAAACAGTGAAAACGCACATCACGTGACCACACACACACTCTCTGGCATGCACTGCAACGTGCTTTGAGCGCATACCCATATGAGAGCTGTGCTCGTCTGTCTGTTCATCACGGATCTACCGCTGGATCTAATCTCACTATATTTGTTAAACGTGATTTTTAATTAATCTTGTTGTCTATATCTAACGACATATTACCCAACTTAGGTCTTTTGAATCTATTACTTGTGCTTAGGTAATGTGTTTTGGCTGAGTGCAAAGATAAGTTAGGTTAATATCTTAATTAATGCAACCGCGGACAATTCTGCACATCTGACTGATTGCTTGCCTTTGTTTTCTTTATTGTATAAACTTATTGTGCATTATACTTTTATAATGGACATTACTAATTATTAAAACTGATATTCAATGTAAGAGAGGATATTTTTCGTATTTTCAATGAAAATGAAAGGAGGCAGTAATGTTATAGGCTCCGTTTTGTTATATGCATGAAGATGACGCTCATATTATGCAGCTACACGAAGCCTCAACATTTTTCATGTCTGTTAAGTTGTTAATAATTTCAAAATGAAAATAGGCAGTTCCTCACATCATGTTTTCATTTTATTGTTAAGAAAGTGAAATAGCATAGTGAAATAGCATAGTGAAACAGCGTAGCCAGGGTGATGTGAATGACTTTATAAAGTACACATACGGGAGTTTGTTTTCCTTATCAATTTGCGAAGTCTGAACTTACAAGGAGAGGATGCAGGACTGAACTGTGTGTAGGCTACTTAATATTGAGGGAAAAAGCCCCAATCAGAGAGGCGAATGTCTGCAGCCCCGCCTCCGTTTTCAGATGTCTCCGTTTTCCCCCCCATCTACACTGAGACGGAGCAGCAGCGTTTTAGAATGAAAACGGCCTCTCCAGCGTTTTCAAAACGCTCCGTTTTCGGGGCTCGAAAACTCTGGCGTAGTGTGGACGGATGGCGTAACTTATGCATTTAGCAAAACTTATGCATTTTAAAACTAAAATGTATTAGTGTAAACGGGGCCTTAGTTAAAGGCACCGTGTCTCTTGGACAGTCTGTTGAGGTCAAATGCAAGTAAAAAAAAAAACATTTATATTTTGTTGTTTGGTTTTAGCATTCGGAAACTAGTGTTTAGAGTTTTTTTGGTATCTGACTGGAATAAACCAATCAGACTTGATTTGCCTGTACATTCATAAGCTGAGAACACATGTTAGATAACAATGTCAAACTCAAATATCAAGCCATCTACAGCCTATTGTTTTAAAAGACAGAGTGAGGATAAAGACAAGAAAAAGGATACAGAGGAAGCGCAAAAAAGTCTTTACTAAAATTTAGGACAATGCTATGACTTTCCCACTGTAACAATACCTGCTCATTGCTGCACTCTCTCAACTATTTACCACACCTTGAGCCCCATACTCCAGGTACATTCCAGCTGCTTGAAGCAGTTTGTTATGGTGTGCTACAAGCCCACCACAGCCTATTCAAAGCAATTAGTTTAACTTTGTTTATTTATAAAGAGTTTGCAGCAGTTATTTCACAGATAATACTGCAAATTTGCTTCAGGGTTTTATCAGTTTTACGAATCCAGCACAAAGTTATTTTACATACTGAACATTCACTCATGCAGATATTTCTGTCTCAGTTCACAAAAGATTTTATGTTCTTGCGATGCAACATATAAGCCGAATGCAAGTAAAATAACCTCAAAATATCCACCTTTAAAACAGAGTCTAGTCTGAGTTTGAAGTGTAATTAAACACTTGTGGAAGAGATTTAAAAATGACAGCAGCCTAAATTAACGTTCTGCCATCATTACCATTAATCAACAAGAAACTAAATTAAAACTCTAACACTAATGTCATTTATCACAAAAAGGTGTCTTACTAAGATCAAGTGACCTCATTCCTTCAGTTTTTTTTGACCTTGAATATTTTTAGAAACACTGTAAATGGCAATTATAAGGCTATGTATTTTATGCAGATGAGTCTGTATATACAGTGCATCCGGAAAGTATTCATAGCGCTTCAATTTTTCCACGTTTTTTTTTTTTTATATTACAGCCTTATTCCAAAATGGATGAAATTTTGTTTATTTCCCATGAAACACCGCGATGGACGATGGCATTGTTGTCATAGGCAGCAGAGAATTAATTATTTGCAGCCTACTATTTCAACTACCTGACCTACATGGTCTTTCCAAATCATAAATAAAGATAAGCTACACACAAATTACCACCTGTCAATAACTTTTTCCGCGGGACTCGATTGGCAGAGTGATCTGTGTTGTTATAATGGCAAACTTGGTTGGTAAAAAAGGTGCACAACCAACAGTATCTGAGGTTTTTGCTAAAACTAATAAGTACAAGCGTGAAAGTGTTAAAGCAGTGTACTGCCGCTGTGACACGTAACCTGATAGATTCAAAAGACTGAAGAGTCGTTAGATAGAGACAAGATTAATTAATATAACGTTTAACAACTATAGTGAGACGTGACCCAGCGGTGCATCCTTGATAAACTGTCCGACGTGCACTGCTCTCTGGGTTTTTGTGCTCAAAGCACCCCATACTGACTGCCTGAAGCTCAGATGTGTGCATATACTGCTGAAGGGCATGCCAGTGTGTATGTGTTGTCACGTAACGTGCATTTTCAGCGGTATAGTGTGGACGGAGGGCTGTTCTACTAGGTAAAGGCCAGTGTGGACGTGGATTGTTTTCATTACAAAATGCCCTTTTTAAACTAAGACGTATTGGTGTAAAAAGGGTCTGAGTGTGTGTCTTTTTTGCAAGCGGGCTGTTGCTGTGATGGGGGGAGGATCGTGATGCCAGATCAGCATCGTGATGTCTATCCACCATCAGCGATGGATGATGGCATCGTCTATCGACCCAACCCTACTAACTGTATTAAGCTTTTCGCTTGTACGGTGGCTCTGAACTGTCAAAACACCTCTCGAAATGCTTTTTTTGGACATTACATATTTGTACATTAATGTAACATGATTTATTCAAGAACATTTGAGCTGGTTTAGTTCTTAGATCTCTCATTTTCATTTTACTTAAAATATTTATCCCATTTTGTTATTTAACCTATTAACCTATTTTTATGCAACAGTCAAGTTGCATGTTAATTTGCTATGTGAAGAAAAGTAAATAATTTATCTTTGGCATGCTGATTTATGTGAAATCATGAATATAGGTCTATATAATCACCTTGCAATTTCGAAATTATAGATTTTTTTTGCTTTAAGCAGGGTATTTAGTTCATAGGATCAGATCAAACTTTTATAAAGTTTTAAAAATAAAATCAGTTGTTTACTGTAAAAATTTTTTAAACATTTTAAAATACATTTATCGGCTATAGTATAACAGTTATCGGTCATCGATATCAGCCAAAAATTATCCATATTGGTGCAGCTCTAACCGAAATTGACAACAAGATCATTTCTCATGTTTAACACTGTAAATATGTTTACTATTTTAAAAAAATCTACTCTATATTATGAACTTAACGTGATCTAACTTGATTAAAGTGCCTATCTGCAGAGCTTGTCCAAACATCTAAATCTCAATGATTAGACATTTTTCAAACTGCTGTGTTTTGTCATGTTTCTTGTGTGTTCATTTTGTTACTGAGAGTAAAAGAGCACAGCATGTTTATCGAAAATCTCTCTCTGCAGTGTAGGTGGAGCTGGGATTCTCTCAAACATACCACTGCTCAGGTATTTCAAACTTTTTTACCCCCCAAGCAAAAAACATTGCTATGAGTCTATCATCCTCAATATATGTCTCTTCTACACAGGTCAGTTTTTAGAAAAGCATCAGGACACAAACCTGCCAAAGTCACAGAGTTTGAGTACAGCTGTGTCTGGGTCCACCAGGAGATTCTGTGGCTTGATGTCTCTATGGCAGACGCCTTGGGAATGGATATACGCCAGACTGCGAAATAACTGATACATATACACCTGAGAGAAAGAAAGAGAAAAAGTGTGGGGGAGGAACGACAGAGGAGAAAAAGAGGTTATTGTTTATTGTACATGTCAATATGAATAGGCAACAGTAGCCACAGTCATGATAACACAGAGACTTACTTTGACATAGATAATGGGGATGGTGGTTTTGGACTTGTTGAAGTGGCGTGCCACCCTGTACACGGTTTCTGGTACAAAATCAAGCACCAAATTTAGATACACTTCATCTTTCTGAAGAGAGAAAGAAAAGAGAATGCAGATTAGATTGACCAACAGAAAAAAAAAAACATTCTTTATAAAATACTGGAAGGTTGGACAGAAAAAAAAGCAACCTTTTCTCCACTGGAGTAGAAGAAGTAGCGTAGTCTGACAATATTACAGTGGTCCAACTTCCTCATTATCTGTAGCTCACGGTTCTGTAGAGAAAGAAATGACGTGTGAAGGACAGCAGAGGGCAGGCTGAAAATCAGACATCTATCTTGCTTAATGCGTCCATGTGTGCAAATGCGTTTCTCTGACTGTGGAGCCCATTTAAAAACTGGTGCCGCACTATCAAATCAAACCGCACAGATTTCACTGCTTCTTAGTTTGATGGCAGAGCTCTATGGTGTATGCAAGACTGCTTTGCACCTGATATTAAGATACATTATGGTTGATCTGAAAATTTCCATAAGCAAAAACATTAGAGCAGATTGCTTTATTACTCTAGATCAGGGGTCGGGAACCTTTTTTAAGCAAAGAGCCACTTCTGATTTTTGGCAAATGCATTTTTTAAAGAGCCACACAAGATTATTATTATATACTATAATACTATTATTTTTACTATTATAAAAAAAAAAAACATTACTTTAAATCATTTAAAATATAGTATTCAGCAACATAATTTTTTTTTGCTAGTTTTAAAGAACAAAAAGCATACTGGAAAATCTTATTTCACTATTATTAAGAAAATAACAATTGACCAATTTAATTTTGGCCTTTAACCAACTCAAAATAAGCTTGTTACTGATCAGTTATGTCACTGATTTCGCTCAGCTGGTACTTTGCCACAAAAGCTGCATGGTGGGTTTCAAAATGTCTCTTAACATTAGATTTTTACAAGAGGAAATGCGTTTCAGACAGAGCAGAGCACCAGTTTCTGACCACTCATTTTGAAACTTTCGATGTTTCTCATTTTTTTTCTTTTCTCCATCATCACTCATGAATGTTGTTTGAATTTACGTGTACAAAGCTACTATAGAAACAGAAGACGTTTGCCCTTTATTGGTGTCACAATTCAAATTGATTTACAGCGCCTCACACACACATTGTTCAAACCAACATGTTTTATTGTAAACAGAGTTTATTATATTTCCTTTTAGAAATTACAATAAAGAGGGGATTGTAATTGTACTTTCAACAGGAAACTAACTGACTATTACGATTTTTTAACTGTGAAATATTATTGAAGGATAGCTGGAGACATGATTTTTTGGTCAAAGGGTCACAGGTTCCCTACCACTGCTCTAGATGCTCATGCAGTGGAGTAGAGGATGCATCTAAATACAGACAAGACCACCTATTCACCTAATTTTTTAACTTAAAAAAAAAAGATGTTAATAATTACTCGCCCTCATCAAGCCCCTAAGATTTTTATTTGTCTTCAGAATGCAAATTGAGATGTTTTAGTAGAAATCCAGAGTTTCTTTGCAAATCCTGCCTTGTATTGCCTCATTCAAAAATTAAAAGCAGACTGAGGACATGGTGATACATGCCTGTCGATCAAGATTAATGGACAGGGATAACCAATAGGGGTGGGAAACTTTAAGGACTTTACAATGCAATGGCCTGCACATTGCAATCTCATTTGAATACAGAATCGATTCAGAAATTTTCTGAAAGATTCAGAATCGTTAGAAAGTGATTCGTGATGCATTGTTTATTTTTATCTTATCCTTAATAACCACAAAGCTAATTTTAGGAAATAAAAAGGACTTGTTGGGTTTATAACATTTTATTATGGCTGTGTACACACCATTCATATACGGTTCTGTCCAAACAGCTTTCAAAAGTAGATTTTGCATAACAGAAGCCCTTAAATTCTGCAAGGCTTTTTTATAAAGAAAACTTTTTTTAAGATAGGCAAAGGGGCCGATCACAGCGAATGCACTTTTTGCATTAAGAGGCGCCTTTTTTGAATGATTTACTAATGGCCATGAGCGTTTTGCATGCTGCTTATGCGCCCTGCATGCCTCAAGTTTTTGCCGTTGCATGCTGTGCGCTCGCAGTTGAAAAAGTCAACTCTGAGTGGAAAGAGCTTGTTACTTCAGTCGCATCTTTTTCATTCTTCAATCGAATGAAGCAGAGGCGGAGTTTCCGTTTAGGCAACAGCAGTGTTTGTGTTGTCAAGACAACTACAGAATCATTTAAAGACGGAAAGACTAGCAGTTGCTGTTTTCCGTTATCTGGAGCTGTATGGCTTCACAAATCTTGAATTTCACAATATTATTATATATTAAAATTAAAGCAATACCAACAGCAACACTCACGCACAATACACAGCTGATTGAGTTGTTGCCTAGCGACATAAAAAGTGCACAGCACTTCGTCAACAAAAAAAAAAAGCTGTGTGGTGCGCCTCACATTTTGGACTGTAAAAGCTGTGAGATCGACCCCTAGGACTGTAAAGGCCCATTAACACCAAGCACAACAACCACAGATAACGATATTTGCGCCCCCAATGCAGAACAATATAAACAAATTTTTTTTTTTTTTTTAAGTTTATGCTATGCAATTGGCATAATCCCCTTGTAATCAGCAGATCTAGTGTGCTACTAGATCATCTGACCTGTGAATCTTTATTGAAAAATATAATAAATCAATTGAATTTAGCAATCACAATCAATTTAGTGGAATAAAAACAACAATCTTCTCCAACAATGATGCAACACAAAGACCCTATGAGCTGGCACTGCATCCATGATGAAGTTTTATTTTTTTATATTTCAATTTGCTAGCCTGGCTTGCATAACATCCTTGTATTTATTTAATATAATCTTTAAATGATCTTTGACAAAAGGAATTAAAATCAATCAGACATTCTCAATAATGCTGTCTGTAGCTTTAAATTGTGCAAACCCTTTAAATTGTAATGTAAAACTAAAATGTAAGACTGGTACTTCCCTTTATAAAAAAAAAAAAAAAACACTAAAGGAGAGTAGTCAAAAATAAATTAAAACACCAGGTGTAAACAGGAATATGCCTCTCTTGTCTCTTGTAAAAGACCAAAACTCATCTTAACAGCAGGTGAATACAGAGACCAAGATCCCACAAGTACTTATGATTCAGTGTTTCCACATTCAGAGTGGATCCATTTATATTTGGTATTAACATGCTTCTCGGGTCTGAGATGAGACTGGTTGGCATTTAAAGCCTTGCAAGTCTGTGCTGTGCAGTTCATTACCATGCACCACAAATACCCTAGGCTCACATTTGAGTACTTTTAAACACTTTACAAATTGCTGCACTATGGTAAAATTTTACAGACGACGTATGAGAAGATATATATGAAAATCAAGCACACACAGTAACAGACGGCAAATATAGAAATACAGCAATATATTACACTAAATTTGTAACTGTAAACTCTAATAAAACAGATCAATAATAGTCATATGTATTACATCACAACCAAATAATATTTAAGTGGAACAGAGTAATGTACCACATTACAACTAAAGTGAAAAAAAAAATAATAATAAAAAGTCCACAAAACAAGCCTAGTTAAAATATTAATACCAAGAAGAAACTTGGTTCACTTTGAGGTCAGTTTGAAAGAATATGCAGTCTTTTAAAAATGTGAAGCACAGTGTTTCCTCTAGGCAGCAGAACTTGGACAAAACAACTCGCTTTGGAGTCATAAGGCATTGCTTTGCTGCTTTCTATTTTATGAACACTCTGCTGAAGATGAAGGGGGGGGGGTTCCATGGGATCTTAAGCATTTTAGTTCTTTTAACTTTGATATTAAAGTACTTGCTTCATGATATATTAAATGTTTAATCTATCAATGTCAAAACGATAAAATGTGACATTAAAAGCCTGACTTAAAATGCCTATAGAATTTAAGATGTTTTATTATGTTACATTAGTTTGCACAGTTGTAATTGACCTTACCTTAAACCTCTTATCCTGAAGCACCTTCTTTATGGCCACCATCTCCTGGCTGTCAATGAGCCGAGCCTGATAAACCACTCCGAATGAGCCATTCCCGATCACCTTGATGTCTGTGTATGAAACCTCCTGAGGACGGTCGGGACCCTGCCCTGGTGTGGCTACTACTGTCGTCACTTTCCCACTGTCCCCTGAAGACACAACAACACAAGAATTATTTTTAAAAGAAAAAGTCATTGACTGAATGATGACCAATTGTCCACTTGAATCATAACGAAGACAGAAACTACTGAAGCCCATGACAGTACATAAACAAATGCTAAATGAATGCTATGTCAATTGTTAAATGACACTGTTGTATGTTAAGCAATAAAATCCTCTGCAATTGGTGGAGAAATGTGTCTAAATGCCTTCTATGCCATTCAGTAAGATATTTGCCAATAATCAGGTATGCCGAGATTTTTTGGCACACTGATTAGCTAAAGCCACGGTCACTTTTTTTTCTTCCCATAGACTTCCATTCATATGCACGCATGGCAGACTGGAAACGCAAGCTTGTGCAACAAGTTTCAGCTTGGTGAACTCTGACCTGCAAAAATCGCATCATGTGATTGCATGAGAACAATCATGATCAAAACATGACCTCTCTGTACAAAAATGTAAAATATGAACCAATAGCTTTTTTAAATGACTAATCATCTTGCTTAATCCCGCCCCTTTTCGTAGGACAGACAATTGCATGCTCAAACTCCACTGTGACTGCGGCACAAGATGAGTGTATTCCAAGCAATAAATAGTTTTGTAAATATTTAAACCGTTCTCCCAAATTGTCTTTGCAATAGTGGTGCACGGATCACAAATCTCACAAGTTGGATCACATTATGGTTTAGTCGGATCAAACCATTTTTCTGAAAAAAGGGGAGATGACAAATGTAATTTGCTTTCCATTTATTACAAGACATATTAAAAAAAAATTAAATGAAGAAATAGTCAGCTGAACAAAAATAAATTGTAAAATATTCAGTACTGTGAAAAATTAATTGTTACTACTACTGTTGCCAATAACGCTAAACGTAAAAATCTAACAATTTGTACAACCCACATTTGTTTTTAGTCTCATTTTCAATAAATGATTCAGTTCTTCACACATAAAACGTCATGTTTCATTGCTAGATGCGTCATTTTTGAAGAATTATTCAGTGGCATATTTTAGATGGCTGGTTGTTGCCACCTATTGGTTACATAATTGCGTAATTGCTGCCTACAACTTTCATTTTTGAGAGTCAAGTTAAACGCAATATAATGGTGAGTGTAACCTTTACCATAAACATCAGTGGTTTTATCTAAACAATAAACTGTTATCCCAGTACTTGTGTTATTTGACTGTTTTTAACCTCAAAAGACAGCTTACACTGAATGAATGCAGGCTAAACAAGTAGTGACAGAAAACACCTTTAATAACCCACAAATTAATCAAAACCTTCTAAGAAACCCACCACATCCCAAGTAACCTACCACAACTTCTTCTGTCCTCATTATATTTTGCAGGAAAGCTTAAATGCTTTCATACATGTGATTTGAATGATGAGAGAGATGATCTCTCTGCGATCGTTAAAAAATTAGGATTAATCTACAAGCAAGTATTAATCCACAGGTCACATGTGTTCCGATCCATGGACTGTGATCCATACCAATCACAAATCAACCACGATCCGTTACACTTCTACATTGCAATAACTAGTACCCAATATAAAAATGATATCATAATTAGTGGGTCGCAGCATAAAATAGTATCCATTTTGCCTTCATAGGTTCACTAAAAGGTTTGTATTGTGAATATACTCACCTATTAAAAAGGTGCAATTTTTGTTTTTCTAAATCAAATATCACATCTCATATCTTTGGGATTTAATAGTTAATAGAAAAGTATTTATGGTAATTTGTTAAATATTTTTAACAATTAAAATCAAAGCACAATTTTTTAATGAGGACATCTTGAGAAAAGAAGTCACATTTCCAGTTGATTTAATGACATTTTATAAAAGAAAAATAACTTTAATTTTATTACAACCTAAAAGTTAGATTGAAAGTTAGATTGAGAATACAAACGTTAAAAACAACCAGCATGTGAAAAAAAATAACTTGTATGTCTTGTAAATGCATATGGTTCTATGTAATGCAATGTGAATAGTGAAATAGAGAGAAAAAAAAAAGTTTACACATCTATACAGCACAAAAATTACAAGAAAAAAAAAGAATCTAAACAACTGACATGGAAATAGTGTCTAAGTTTCTGAATTTCAGCTTCAAATATTTTTTTTAAATCACCAGGCCTTAATTTAGCCTATAAATTTTGAAAATGAATGTAACATCTGTGTCACAGCATTTTGATTATTCCTACCAGAAAAATGATTCTTGGCAAAATGTGAGCATAAAATGTCATTTGTGTTGTTTGAGAAGCAGAGTGTTGGTGTGCGATGTCTGTGTAGCAATACAATACAGGATTGGTGGTAGATAGGGATGCACGGATACCATTTTTTTTGGAACCGATCCGATCCTGTTTTTTTTTTTTTTTTTTTTTTACCTAATACAGTTTCTATAGTTCTGGTGCTCAAATAATATATCTTCTTTAGTAAAAAAAAATAACAACAGACCCATGGCTTACATTATGACAGACGACACAACTAAAAACATGATGCTTGCCAAGTTACTATAAACTATGGCCTACATTATTTGAGCATTCATTATGACATTGATCTGATCAGTTGTGGTCTAGCTTATGTTTCTTTTTTAATATTAAGATTTTTCTTTGAAATCTGTAGGCTACCACTATTGACCCTAATGTTGGTAAAATAATCGGCCTTTTAGCAAAGCCTGATATTTTCCTGCAGGTTTGAAGCAGACTAAACTAAACCGTTTGAGGCCAGTTTTACTTAATAAACATTCCCTCGCCTAAACTGAAAGCATGTCTGAAACATTATATTTTTGTCTGAAAATTTCTCTTTTTGAAACTAGTTTCGTTTGGTATAATTTGTTGGTTATTGAATGTATTTTTTGTTGGTCAGTTATCTACAAAGTAAGCAAGAATAGTTGAGGTAAAGTTAAAAACAAGGTCCGCTTATGCTTCAGTGCACAAACTGACAAACAGATCTGTTAAATAAAATATTAATACTGTATTAATAAAATGTTCAGAGTAGCATATATTAGGCTAAATAGTTTTCTGTTAATAACAATCCATATTGTGCTCGTCAGTTTCACTTTGATTAATTTAATCAACTTCTTTGGCCACAATGAGCCAGGCTTTACAAGCAGCACTTAACATATTCACCTCGAAAGAATAAACTTAGTCAGAAGAATAGAGTACAGAAACTCTTTATGAGAATAATTTTTACGGAGCAGCGCACGTCGCTTCTGCGCAGCCGGTGCGTTTGATGAAGTACTTGATGCATGCGCGCAGCCCTCCGCTCTCTGCGGACACTTTTAAAACAGCAACACAAAGGGAAAAAATGAATGCATTGAGGATCTGTCCAATGTATTAGTGAGCCTTTTCTAATTTAAACTTTCAGGTAGGCCTACTTTGTGTGTAAAGAGTAGGTAATAACCCTCTCTTCTGAATGTGATCTGCTGATCTAACAGACACAGCAATAAACTCCATGTTACAGGTCAAAATGAACCCATTTAATGCAAAACTAAATGCATTTCTCCACTGATTATTAAAACTAACTAAAGTTTTTCATGTTATGAATGCGACACGCAGTTTGAATTGTGAATGAATGGAGAATGATTGACAGGTGCAGCAACGGAAAGCGCTGAAGTGAACGTGAATTTAACCACTTAAATATTTGTCTGTACTTCACATTAAACTATAGAATGGCTTCAAAACATTTGGGATATAGTAGCCTACATGACAACTTTCTAGTGCCTTATAATAGGCTACCTTCGTGGCTTTTGTTGGCTTATAAATTACACAGAATATAGCACACGCGCAAGATGGGATTTGGATCGGTACCAGCTGGCCGATACCCGATACAGCAAAAATATGCGATATCGAACCGATATCTGATCCAAGTATCGGGATCAGTGCATCCCTAGTGGTAGACATGTTCTTCACAGCAAAAACGCACTAAAATGGTGCTTGTAAGGTCCGTTCATCAAGTACGATAACTAAAAAGGAATCGATAGAGTTCTAACAATCGTTCTAAATATAAAACAACAACAGCCGCATTCAGATTATAGTTATAAAGATGTATAGAAACAATATAGTTGGATTCACTTTGAGTTTCTCAGCTAGTAATAGGGTTGTCACGATACTGGAATTTGGTACTGAAATTTTAAAAACGTGCATTTCCCACAAACATTTGAGCGCTGTTAGGCACATTCTTAAACTGCTGATTTGTCATTGTGTTCATGTGCTCAACAGAAATGAATGTGATTGGATGTGAAGTTCATCAGTTCATCGCTGGTTACTGAGTGTAAACACAGATACAGAGACACTGGAGCTTTTCAAAGTCCCGTCGATCAGCTGATTTGTCTATAAGCTGACATAGGAGCGATCCGCTGATGAATAGCGGCTTAAAAACGCTCCAGTGTCCCTGCATATGTGGTTACACCCAGTAGCAGTGAGTTTGGTGAACTGATGACCTTCACGGCAAATCAGTCATTTCTGCTGAGCATGTGAACACAATGGCAAATCAGCTGTGTTTATGAACATGCTCAACAGTGCTTAAATGTTCACAGGAAATTGACGTTTTTAAAATTTCAGTATCGATTGCTACCAAATTCCAGTATCGTGAGAACCTTAGGTAGTAAACGATAAAACACTAAATAAAAATTTGTACCGCACGTATCAAATGCTGATTTTCTCATCTTTGTGTCGCCTTTGAAAGTGCTGAAGAATATAGTTAGTAGCTTTTATATCACTCCACTGACTAAGGCCCTGTTTACACTGTCAGGTCTTGATGCCCAATTCAGATTTGTTGCCTATATCAGATTTTTTTTTGCCTGTCCAATTACACGTTCTTTTTATTGTGACCCATATCCAATTAATGTGTTTACACTAGCCATACAATTTACATTGTTGCACATGCTAAAAAGCGGGTTCTAGCATCTGCGCCACACTAGCCACGATGGAAGAAATTAGCTTTTAGCTCTGCAAAATATGCAATGTTCACCCGACTTAAAAATGAATTTGAGGTGGAGGAGGGGGGAAGGGCTGTCATCGTAGCTTGTGACTATAGTTTATATATGGTGTCCTCCACCATTCAGAGGAATTTGTGGGTACGAGAGAGATCTTAGGTCTAGTGGGAGCAAATTGTGGCGACTGACCACTTTCCTTCTACGTCGTTAAACCGCAGAGTACCACCACAATGTCAAAAATTAATGACACAAAACGGAATGCCTCAATAAATCCGATCTACTCGTTTACATGATAGTCGCATTGTCACATATCCGATTTATATATGATTTATTTCCACATGAAGGAGGCCTGAAACCGATCTCTGAATATCCAAATGCATGCGTTTTTTTTTCGTTGACACGGTCATAGAACAGATCCGATCTGTGTCACATATGAGCAAAAAAAAATTAGCTGAAAGTAAAACGAAAGTGAAAGTAAAAAATGAAAGTAAACTCTCTTTCACACTGTGGCACAGTGTCAATCATCTGTGAAGAGCGCAGCATGCAAGAGCCAATCGCAGTCCTTTCTGTTGAGCGTGTGATCAATCATATGGGTGTAAGAGAACTTGGTAGACAAGGATCAGAAAGCAAGCGGGATATTCATATTTGTTTCGATTTTTTTGCTATAAATGTTTAAAAGGTAAAGTTTATATATCTGACTGTTTGTATTAAAGAACAAAATTGTATTACAACTAGTATAAAAAAAAAAAAAATATATATATATACATTAATACAAAAATTGCTGTGCTGTGAAGAAAATATAAAACAGTGTATGGAAAGCATCGTCAATGCACCGAGATATCGAATTGAACCGAATCGATGGCATGATAATCGTAACCGAATCGAACTGTGAGACCAGGGTAGGTTCACAGCTCTAATCAACACGAGGCCGCACATCAAAAAAAAGGATGATTCCTCAAAACTACTCTTGCATGCTTAATTGGCATTTATATTCTAACATAAAAAAAACATCCAGGCTGCTTCCGAGCAAGCAGCGTGACACCAATATTAGATCTAAAGCGGTAAGATCTGTTTGAACTCATCCAGCACGCTATGCCTTTTTGCCCCTCTGTCTGACAGGTGTTAATAGTAATTCAACACCCATGTTTAGATGAGGGTCCAAACACAACGGAACAACGAGCAGAGCTTATCACTAGGAATAGCAGAAACACCCTTGTGACTCTTTGAACTCAGCTGGAGGGTGAAAAGGCAAAAGACTGAGCACATTTCCACCTGTGGTCAAGAACAGACCTGAATAATAATCATGCCTATAAACAGAAAGCAATAATGATGAGGTTTTGTCCATCAACTCCTGACAGTTAAAACAGAGGAGGAGAAAGGCAGATTCATCAAAACAAGAACTCTGTTTGAGCACATAGAGAATTGATTTTAAATTATTTACTGGATCTCAGAGCTAGATGTATTGCATTTAGCGATTTTGGTTTCCGCTACATTCATTCTTCCATGGCAGGGCACCACAACAAAATTCATCCCGCCACGGCTACATTACAGCTTGTCATTCAAAACATTCAGTCGTTGTCGTTTTTAGTAGCGGTTATTAAAAAAAATATTAATAATAAAAAAATAATAATAAAAAATATAAAAAATAAATCGCACCAAAACGTATTAAAAGGCAAGTAAATTATAACAGCAATTTTTTGCAATTGTAGTAGTGTTGTGAATTATTTGTTTAAGGTGACATGCTGACTGAATGACTGACAGGTGTGTGATGTGCGAGGCTAGCAGACACGACGTAGCTTTCAGTTAAGATGAACAGTTTCCATAATTATACTTTTTAGATAAAGGTCTATGGCTCTGCATACTTTATCTTGCTGGAGTTTATAGCCGTTTCACTTTACTTCAGGATGCATTAATGCCGCTCTGTAGGTCTATTAGAGAAACTCATAAATATTCCTAGCCAATCTAATAAATGTTGGAGACTAAATCGCACTTCAGCAGTGTTTTTAGAGCGCACAAGAAAGTCTGCGTATATTTGAGGGGGTGTGCAAGAAGTTTTGTGCAAAAACAGAGGAAATCGGCATGCATGCAAAGAGTTTTGCACAAATCTCGATTTGTAATACTGCGCTCACGACATTTGAAATAAAGCTATAGGTAGTTGGTAGATCTGTGTAAAAGGCCTGCTGCCACAGCTGGAAAAAAATCCTATAGGAAACACTGTTTTTTTCCATGTTAAAAATTTTATTTCAAAGTTCTATTGATGAAAACTTGACTTTAAATTAAATGTCGTCGCTGAATTTATGTCTCTTACTCGCAGCAGCTGAGAATAAACACAATACCCATGCAGCCCCTGACAAAGACTACAGCTTCCACTTTGCCAGATCTAGTTATTATAAGAATTGTGTTGTTGGACTGAATTTTTAATACTTAATGTGACAGCATTAATAAAGTAATTACAATGTTAACAATGTGAGGGGTGGGGGTTGGCTTAGTGACTCTTAAACCTATATGCTTTTGATTTAAATTATTTTGGAGCATTTTTGGGTGTTTTTTTTTATTTATTTAGTTTTTTCATAGCAATATCTGACAACACTTCATCTACACTCTTACAAGCAGCAATTTATAAACAAAGTAGTGTGTGGATAGTTTATTGTGCATGAGATAATCGCAATGGTCATATTTACATTCTGTAAAAAAAAGGTTGTCAATCTTATCCTATCAAAACAGTAGCATAATGATTACCCTACTAAAACAGACCTGTAGAACAACAGAAACGAAAACAAGGGACAAGATGAACACTATGCTGCTTATACAGTGCTTTCCTCAGGTTTGAAATATACTTGCGGTGATAACAAGATTGAAACACCCTTTACCCACGGCACATGTAACAAAAAAGTTTTTAACAATATATGACAGTTATACATGATTTCTTTTTAATGGGTTAAAGTAAAAATAAAAAAATAAAAAAAGTTGAAAAAAAAAATCCACTATTTGTTTTACTTGTAATGTATTCAGGAACCATGTGCACCCACTGGCAGGTAAAATCTGCTGCTGACATTGTGTACAGTATTGCCAAAGCATGTTATACATGTATAAAATATGTAATATATCAACATCAAATAAAGAAATATACAGAAAATGAAAAATAAATTATAAAGTTATAAAAACAGACAAAATGTCTAAAAAGTTTAATAATTACAAGAATAAAAAGAGTAGATTATTCAAATAAGGCAAATGAGTTAACCATTTCTAAAATATTTTACACCCAGTTTAGAGGTAATTTTGTCTTCTCCGGGTATATAGAAAAGTTCAGTCATTTAGATCAAAGAATTATTTAATGTTTCTCTCACTTTTGTGGCTGTGCACATGCTGTCAGCTGGAAGCCAAGCAAAAGTAAGTCAGGTTTAAATTAAAATTAAAAATACAATAACGACGACTTTAGGAAGTGAAAACAAATGCAGAATAAGAGACTTTTCAGAAGATTTATAAACCCCAGACGAGCGCATTTTTAAGTCCCAAAAGGGCACATCTGTGGGTCCTGCGGGTCTCTGCAGAGCATGTGAGATTGTCTGCAGGAGTGTTGACCATTCTCACGCACACACAACATGAAGCGAAAGGTGAGAGAAGATTTTTCTCTTGTTAAACAAATCGCAGATTTAGACCATTGGGCGGATACAAAAAAAGTGTAAAAGGATGATAAAAGTAAAATAAAACAAAAATGCCACCAAATATACTTGAGCAGCCGTTAATATAGCTGGGCAGCCTGCTTAAGTAAAGTCTATAGCACAGCATTTGTTTAATATTAGTTTGCCAACCCTTTACAAACTCAAGCTAAAATTAATATAGTAAATATGTTTTTATTTATTATTCAAACACCAATTCATATTACTGAAAAATATTTACAGCAAAAAGGATTAAGAATTAGCTGCATGAAACAAAGACACATTTAAAATGGTATTACAGAACCATTGTTAAATACACTAATTTACAAATACTGAACTAAAAAATAAATGCTATTAAACGTGTGTGACCGGTATGGTTGTGTTTTCGAGTTTGGGATTTGGAAAGCAGAGCAGACAGCTGTTGTCAATACATTAAAGAAACCAGATGCTGCTATTAAGAATCTTTACTCAGAATAACACTAGATTTTATTGGTTAGTGACCAACTGAAATCGCCACCATTTCATTGTCAGTTTTTTGAAACTTGTATCAAAAGCTACACTGTGTTAATACTAGGGCTGTCAGAGTTAAAGTGCAATTCAAAATTTGAGTAATTAAGCTAAATTACTGAAGCAAATTGTGTTTTGATGTAATTTACATCACAGTTAGATGATTTTGGGAGAAGAATCTGCATTGGTGCCAGCATCAGTAACCCTTGTAAGGCAGAACCTATTCTAACCTTTATTTGAAATCATTTTAAGTCATTAAACTCCAGGAAATGATCTGGTAAGTGAATGCATTTAAACAATCAGTCATTAACAACAGGAAGAGAGAACAAAGGCTCAGCCAGTTTTCAGTAAATTATTCATTTTAGTGCGAATTTAGCTCTAACACACAGTTGACATATTCTGAGATCGCTTTTAAAAAGTGTGAGACCGCAAACATCACGCTGTTAAATACAGAGTAAATGGAATGCCAAACAACTGGCTAGATAATACACAAACTATGTATTTCAACTGGATAAAGCAAACCAGTATGTCATTAGTAATATTGTCATTAGTAAAACAATACTTGTTTTACACTTGCCACCAAACAGTTCAAGTTTGGTTTTTATTTCCATACATTGATTTTACTGAAACTGTTGATGTGCACAAATGTTAATGCTGCGCAACATATTGAATGTGTATATCGTGGTGGTTTCAAATAAATTGGTGATTAAAAGGATAGTTTGCCCAAAAATGACAATACTGTTATCATTTACTCACTCGTTATTTGCAGACATCCCAAGTTGGGAAGACTTCTGAGAGACTTGGGATGTTTGTATTTGTGTGAAACCCAAAACATGATATTTTAAAGAAAACCGGATCCCGGTAACCATTGACATCCATAGTATTTGTTATTCCTACTATACGAGTAAATGGCTACAGGTTTACATCATTCTTTATAATATCTTTTTTGGTGTTCAACAGAAGAAAATGACTAAGGTTTGAAAGCACATGTGGGTGAGTAAATGTTGAGATAATTTTCATTTTTAAGTGAACTATCCCTTTAATACAAAAAGAATGTTTGTGTGTGTGCTATTATCACACCCTCTGAAAGACTGTTCATCACTTCAGGCAATGTAGCGCATCTCTGAATCCTAGCAGAGTGGACATGTTAATTCATTTCATCCAAAAAATCTGTAAGGATTTATGCTGAAATATTACATGACGAATCAATCAACTGTTTTGATTTCTTGGATGTTCTTGATCTTTTTAGATTAATAAAAATAAATTAAATATGAAATTATTTTGTTTGTTTGCACTTAAATTGTCTGATTTGTTGTATGCAACATTAAAAGATGGCCGTTCACTTTTAGAAATTGTAGCAATGCTTTTCTCTGAAAAATTTTAAAAAACATGAAACAAGGTGCTGCATACAGACTTATCACATTAAATATCATTAAATGTCTATCAAATTTTTTCATCAGTATCACAAAGCTCAAGGATTTAAGTTTTGCATTTGTTCTCCCTAACTGTACTGACATTGGGCCACAACTTAAAACCCGAGAGACGTACTGAACTGTGAATTTTGCACACTATTTACACCCTTAACGCACTTTGTTTCCACATGCATTGATGATAATGTTTTGATTTGTTGCGCATGTTGTTGGGTTTAGTATTTCAGAATGGATCTGTGTATTGTAGTACGTACGTAGTCAGGTCTAGGTGGATGTTTTGTTTTTCTTCTTTTGTACAACTACATAGTCGTTGCACTGTATACATTCTGAAGTGTTGTATTGTCTTGCACATTTGTGTCTTGATGTGGATACATTTATGAATAATATGGACTCATATCACTTTGTTAATATAGGTGTCCTTTGAGAGTCTTCAAGTCTTTTATTTTTAAATACACTGATTTGAATACACTTGGCAAGCTTGCAGATAATAGTTTTGAGAAAATAATTTTGTAATTGTTTTGTTTTACAATTTACAGCAAATTGCGACAAAATAAGCAAGTTTAGCAACACTTTAAGCTAATAAAGCTTAATTTACAGTAATCATGATTTATCACATACAAAGGTTTGATCAATCTTAATGAACTTTTAGGCTCTAGAAAATTGAGGTGGATAAAGTTTTCTTAATGAAGACAAAACAATTAAATTGGAGGAAAATACAGTTTATCAGAGCTAATTGAGGCATAGAAAGACTTGCTGCAAGTAATGTTTTAGCCAAAAGTGATCAACTAAATTACAATATTACCATTGCTTACAGCAGAAGTGTGCATATGAACCTTAATCTGAATATAAACTTATATTGTGCTAAACAAAGTTAGAAAATTTAAATGAGCTTAAGAAAAGATTTATTTCGCCCAAAAATGGACCCATTAATGTTTTTTTGGATAGTGCAAATATCACCATGGCAATAAAAAAACAGGTTGCTGGGCTGGGGGAAAAATTACACAATAACACCAATGGCTGCTGTTTGTTG
Source organism: Danio tinwini (assembly GCA_903798205.1). NCBI lineage: Eukaryota > Metazoa > Chordata > Actinopteri > Cypriniformes > Danionidae > Danio > Danio tinwini. Next base: position 6,004,064 of record CAIGQZ010033112.1, read on the forward strand.
TATCTAGTGGTCCAAGGTTTCTCAGAGGATCGTGGGTTACAGTCGTACATCCACCCACTTGATCTCCCCTCATTCCTGGTAAAAACAGCCATCATCACTGCATACGGAAACCCAGCAGTCAGCAGCACCAGTGTAGATCAACACTGCTGCCAGCACTGCAGTCACTGGGAATCATTTATATAGAACAACAAATGAAGAGCTTTATGCCTCTAAGGAAACAACTATTTTTCACAGGAGTAGCCCAACCATAATTTTACCAGTGGTCATTTTTCCTTCATAGGGTGCAGTGCGTTTGAATTCAGTGCTTTTTGATTTATTAACACGAGGGTTTGAAGGTTGCCAAACATTAAGTTAATCATATGTTCTAAAGATTAATTCCGACGGTTTGATATTCAGTTAAATGGATAAGGGCACACCATTTTGGTCCACTCTCGGTGGGTTTACCTTGCTTGTTTTTCAGGTCACATTAATTACTAACGTTACGCATATTTACAATACGACTAAATGTATCCAGTATCACACCGAGTAAAAATATTTAAATCAAATGCAAAACTGTATGATACAATGAGTTAGATGATGCCGGCTGGGCTAACTGAGCTTTGTTACCCAACGAGCACAGCTTGAGGAATACAGCGACGTCTGAACATCCAATAAAGCCCGGATCCCATTTAAAGCAGGGCTCAAAATGAGCAAAAATATGATGCACTTGTATAGATAATTGCAGATGTGTTTTGCTCTTGCTCTGGTGAAGGATTGTCGAGCTAGTGTAGTTAGCGCAATCAAAGCCCTTGATCCGTCTACAAAAACAAGCTCACGTTAGCTTAGCCAGTTAGCCGCCTAAAGTAGGTTAACGCGATCGTGGCAAAATAACCAGACAAATTAATGAATAGCACGCTACCGGATTTAGCATTTGGGCTCGTACTAGTTTCCTAATATCACATTTATTGGGATTGTCGTGTGATGTCATTAAATGTTACTTACTGCCCAGCTTTAGGTTTCCGAAACCAGACGAACTCCCGCCTGAGGCCTGCGCGCCCCCCGTCTTTCCTGATGAGCTTCCACCGGCGACGGCTGATCCGGCGGCGGCTGCAGCGGCTCCCGGGACCCCCGGAGGCTCAGCAAACGAGCTAGTCCTGGGCCGCCCGCTGCCGCTCATTTCGGGTTGCAAATGTGCCAGAGCGGGGGTAAAGTGTGCCGGTCGACTGGCCCAGGCGCGTGGTAGATATGTCAGTTTAAACAACAATAATCGTTAAAAAAATAAAGATAGCTGAAGTCTCGTTAGGATTCTGCGCCTCCTCTTTCTTCTGTGGCTGGGCAACTGGAGCTGACGCACAGTGACGCTCTGTGCGTAATGTCTTCTGGGTAATGAAGTTCAACAATGCCCTCACGTGCACAGATCTTGCAGCAGAAAGTCCAGGTTTTCGATATTTTTTTCATGACAAGAATCTACAATTTTCTTCTTGTTGTGGGGCTATCTATCTATCTATCTATCTATCTATCTATCTATCTATCTATCTATCTATCTATCTATCTATCTATCTATCTATCTAACATTTTAATTAGACTGTTATTATTTAATATACATGGTTTATAGTCAAAATAGAATCAAATATAGCTATTATTTAATTATTTAAAACAAATATTGAATACTTATTTCATAAAAAATAAATTATTTTTAGAATTACTGTTATTAGAATATTACAACGCTATTTTATTTAATTGTGTTTAAAAATGTTTCTCGATTTTTTTTCATTTTTTACACTTCTTTTAGAATACATTTAACTAGTTTCATTTTTATTATCATTTTTTTTATTCTTTTACATTTTTTACGTTTAATCTCCAAAGATTTCACCAGATCTCCTTAGTGATTCCTGACCCGTTTGAAAACCCGTTTGTAGTAAATTGTATTTATCATTACAATAAATTTCAAACACATTTCTTAAATATAACCTATTTAACAGGCCATATGAACTGAAAGCATGTTATACAAAGGTATAACGTTCATTATTTTAAAATGATCATCGTTTTTAATCGGAATTAAGATAATTTCCAATTAGTCTTTAAAATGTGAATTATTGAAAATCACTGCATCACAACTCCATGACATGAAAAGCAATAATCTAGTCAAATGATCGTCAAAATCAATAATGTCACTACAGATAAATGGTCGTATGATATTTATTGATGATTAAATTGCCAAAACGTCAAAACTGTAAACATGCACACTCTAGCATCCGAAACGCCAGTCTTCATCTCGACTGCTTGAGTTTGACAGACAGTTTTCTGTCCAATCAACGCCTCGCTCAAGCCGCACGCGAACCCCCATGGGGCGGGGCTACTAACACAGTGCAAGGAACAGAGGCCAGACAAACGGCACATTTCCACATCCACGATCGTGTTTACGTCAAAATACTCAACAAACAGTGCGTCGCGCTGAACAATACCGGTCCGTTGCGGTTAGAAACGCATCGTGAGCACGCAAAAGCTTCCGTAGGACCGACGAGCGCTGCACGAGGGATTGCCCAACTGCAGCGCGCGCGGCTGAGCTCGGAAACGGCTGGGGAAAGAAGGCCTCCTTTCAGCGCTCTTAGACCTGCGGGGAAAAGTGAAGAGCGCCGCCTGACGACCGCCGTACAGCGGGGTGGCTCTCGCAGGAGACCGCGGTGCGCTCCACAAGCTCTCGCAAAATCCGAAGAGCGCCGCCAACTGCTCGCCACAAGGTAAACAACTCGCATAAAGCCCGCTAAATGCTGTTGCATGTGTGCACTGAGAACGCTACGACTAGCGCTGGACTAGTATTGCTTGATTTTAGGGTGCACTGTCTTCAATCAGTTTGATTTCCTCATCTGCATCAGTGCAGTAGTTGTGACGCCAGCAATATTACTGATGGAGTGCACTTGTTGGCTATTTGAATTATAAAGAGCTGCCAAGCATGCATTTAATGCTTAAATACGAGAAAGCCACACGTACATAGTAATAAATGTCTATATAAATGAAATATTAAATACATGTTTTATAAAAGTCTGACATTATTGACAAAAAGTAATGACACGTCTGTGAATACTACTGACAGAATCTAGTATTACTTCTTGCATGTATTACACTAAGAAATACTCATTGGTTTGCTGTTTTTTTCATATATACATCTAAGGAAATACTAAGTAATAATATTTAAAGAAACATTCATGTCCTACTTAATGTTTTTCTGAGCAAAAACAATATATGTGACAACAAAAGCATTCAATATTTTTAACCATAATTTACACAATAGTTTAACAGTAGTTAGATTATATGTGCAAATAGTTGCATTTAAATCTTAAAAATAGTTTAATAGTAATTTATAATCTAGATTAAAGATGCCAAAACTAGGGCCCGCAGGCCAAAGTTGGCCCATGGTAACTTTTGATTTGGCCCGCCATCCCATATAAGCAGAAAGGGAGAATGATAGGGAATGGTTTCAACATTGGCAATTAAAATTTAATGCAACTTTTATTGTTAAAAGCTAACTGAAATTAAACGGTGCAAATTAATCCAGTTTTGTTTAAATGTATGAACTGTCACTAGACAATGCAGAGACTTTGGTGAGCAAATCAAGTCAGAGGCAGAATCTGCTTGACTAGTGTATTTAGCTTTGAACTCCACTGTGTTGTACAGTAAATGTGATTGTTTTTATTGCAATATGTTATCATTGAAAATGCTATATTTAATTTTTTACAATTTAAAGTATTGTTTTCAATTTATTATTTGTTTTAAATATTATAAAATAAATTTGGAAATTACCTATGACAACTTTAATGTAATATAGTTTGGTAGTTTTACCTTTGGCCCATGGCTCTCAATGATATTTGGTTTTTGGCCCTTCATACGAAAAGGTTTGGGCACCCCTGATCTAAAGCAATAATAACTTAATGTATCAGTAGGCGCTATTTAAGCATCACTGTGCAGCCCTGAAATATTAATCAATGTCATAATACTTCCCACTTTGCGACTACGCTTCAAACCAGTAGGCTTTACCTATTTGTCAGCAGGACATTTTTAATCATTAATCAGATGGATTCATAATGTACTCCATTAATAAATGCATTTAATTAATCCTGCACAAAATACAGTTCAATACTGCATTTTTAGTATACATGTTTATATTCATACTATCTAAGTTAGTCCCAGTATAAAGGCTTATCGGCTCACCTTAATTATTCAAGATAACAATAAAATACAAAACTTTATAAAATATCTCCATTATATATGTGACAGATGTGAAATTGCCACTTGTGTAATCTTGGTAAATCAAATATAACAGATTGAAAACACTGACTGAGACATTTTTGAGTATTTCTAAAGTACTGTAAAATACTTGATTACACAAAAAGAAAAAACTAGAAACAGGTTCCGTATTTTAGTGAAAACATGACAAGATTGACATTTGCATGGAATTGCTCATGGACCCTATTCAGCTTCAAGACAGCTTGATGTACAAATTATTATTTTTTTATTTCAGCTGAAAGGGCATCCGCTGCGTAAAACATATACTGGATAAGTTGGCGGTTCATTCCGCTGTGGCGACTCCAGATTGATAAAGAGAAAAGCAGACGAGAAAATGAACGAATGAATAAAACTTGGGACTCTAAATCGACGGTTAGACTTTAATGGCATAAATTTATGATTCAACACATGATGAGGGTTCAAAATGATGTTCCTTGCCAGCCTTGTGAGGCTCTTTTTAATACGAACGATCAAATAATTTCTCAAGAGGCTTTCCTACTATCTTTGAACAGATTTTAATCTAGTTTGATTCTAATCAACTTTGTTTTTGGACTCACAGACAGACTTAATCCAAAATGGATTTATTTCTTCAATATTTTACACACATGAGCCCATAATGACAATGTGAAAAAAGCTAATTTATTAAAAATAAATAACCTGAAAAGTCACGTGTATAAGTATTTACAGCCTTTGCCGTGAAGCTCTAAACTGAGCTCAGGTACATTCTGTTTCCACTGATCATTCTTGAGATGTTTCAGCAGCTTAATTGGAGTTCACCTGTGGTAAATTCAGTTGATTGGACATGATTTGCAAAGGCATACACCTGTCTATATAAGGTCCCAGAGTTGACAGTGCATGCCAAAGCACAAACCAAGCATGAAGACAAAGGAATTGTCTGTAGACCTCAGAGACAGGATTGTCTCGAGGCACAAGGCTGGGGAAGATTACAGAAAAATTTCTGCTGCTCTGAAAGTTCCAATGAGCACAGTGGCCTCCATCATCCGCAAATTGAAATGTTTGTAACCACCAGGACTCTTCCTAGAGCTGGCCGGCCATCTTAGCTGAGTGATCAGGGGAGAAGGGCCTTAGTCAGGGAGGTGATGAATAACCCGATGGTCACTTTGTATGAGCTCTAGCGTTCCTCTGTGGAGAGAGGAGAACCTTACAGAAGAACCATCTGTGCAGCAATCCTCCAATCAGGCCTGTTCGGTAGAGTGGCCAGACGGAAGCCAAAAGGCACCTGAAGGACTCTCAGACCATAAGAAACAAAATTCTCTGGTCTGATGAGACTAAAATTGAACTCTTTGGAGTGAATGCCAGGCGTTACGTTTGGAGAAAACCAGCACTGCTCATCACCAGACTAATACCATCCCTACAGTGAAGCATGGTGGTGGCAACATCATGCTGTGGGGATGTTTTTCAGCAGCAGGAACTGGAAGACTAGTCCGGATAGAGGGAAAGATGAATGCAGCAATGTACAGAGACATTCTGAATAAAAACCTGCTTCAGAGTGCTCTTGACCTCAGACTGGGCAGATGGTTCATCTTCCAGCAGGACCATGACCCAAAGCACACCGTCAAAATATCAATGGAGTGGCTTCACAACAACTCTGTGAATATCGTTGAGTGGCTAGGCCAAAGCCCAGACCTAAATCCTATTGAACATCTCTGGAAAGATCTGAAAATGGCTGTACACCGTCACTTCCCATCCAACCTGATAGAGCTTGATAGGTACTGTAAAAAGAAATGGACAAAATTCCCAAAGACAGGTGTGCCAAGCTTGTGGCATCATATTTAAAAACACTTGAGGCTGTAATTGCTGCCAAAGGTGCATCAACAAAGCTGTGAATACTTATGTACACATGATTTTTCAGGTTTTTTATTTTTAATAAATTTGCAACAATTAAAAAAAAATTCACATTGTCATTATGGGGCATTGTGTGTAGAATTTTCAGGAAATAAATGAATTTAATCCATTTTGGAATAAGGCTGTAACATAAAAAAATATGGAAAAAGTGAAGCGAAATGAATACTTTCCAGATGCACTGTATACCATACAGAATTACAATACTGCAGAACACTCATAATACAGATATAAAAAAATGTTTGAGAATAACTTGTGTGAATCTTCTGAGAGTTGTTGTTTTTTTGTCTGTAGGTAGCTTGTGATCGATATCTGGTCGGGTAATGCACACTGAAGGAGTTGACTGAGACTCACTGTGACTCAAGCACTTCATCTGCTCTTCAGCACAGTCTTTGCATCTTAAATAGTCTGGATAATAAGCTCTGCCGTCACCATGAGTGAGCAGGAGTTTGTAGAGCATCAGTACATGTGCAGTGAGTGCCAGCAGCTCTTTAACACCCTTGAGGACGTGTTGGTGCACCAGCAGATCCACACCGGCACAGAGGCGGAGGAGGTGGAGGTCCTGCCGAGCCTGGAGGACTGTGACCCGACTGAGAGCCAGTATCAGTGCCTGGAGTGTGGAGCCATCCTGAGGAACCCAGATGAACTGCTGCTGCATCAGGAGCTGCACATGAGAGAGGCGGGCCAGGGTGAGTGCTGTTGAGTATGTGTGCTGGGGATTATAGGGTTTTCTGGAAGTGCATGTAATTATTAATGCCTTCTTTTCAGAGCTATGCGAGGTCACAGAGGTGAATGCTGTTGATGCAGAAGTGCCAATCCAGTATCAGTGTCTGGAATGCCTGGCTCTTTTTGACACACCTGAACTGTGGTTGGCACACAGACAGACACACAGCAGAAGCAGCACTCATAGTAGCCTGAGCGCCGGCACAGTGAGTACAGAAACGGATTCAGCTTTGGATTTGCTTTTGGTTTGATTTGATTCCCTTAGGTTCTGGTTCATTTGGGATTGTTCCAATTGTAAAGTACATTTATGGATAAATGAAATTCTAATCAGCTTTCTGATTTGGTTTATTAGGAGATTGTTCATTTGAAAAATAGCAACAGGGCCAAAACTATGCAGTTCTGTGGACACCAGTTAAAGCAATAGCTCACCCAAAAATGACAATTCTGTCATCATTTATTTATTCTTTACTTGTTTCAAACCTTTATGAGTTTCTTTCTTCTGTTAAATTTTAAAGAAGATATTTTGAAGAAAGCTAGAAACCTGTAACATTTGACTTTCAAGGTATTTGCTTTCCCTTATGATGGAAGTCAATGGTCACAGGGTTTCAACTTTCTTCAAAACATCATTTGTGTTCAACAGAATAAAAAAGTCATACAAGTTAAGTATGACAATTATGCAGTATTTCAGCCATTCATAATTATAAATAACTCGTGTAACAAAGGACTTGTAATATCCATAGATTAAAAAGTCTGTGTTGTGATTTTGAAGAATCAGGATCAAACTGCTTTTAATGGTTAGAAATTCAGCACTGAAGAACTTACTTTGTGTTGTTTTGTTTCAGGAATATGTCCTTCAGCCCGATGGTTCAGTCACTCCCATTCAGTTGCTCAATGTTCAAAATCTAGTTCTGGATGAACAAAGGGCAGGCCAGATCCTGACCCTAGCCCAGGTCTGCTTCATTCTACATACACACAAATTTGTTTTACACTATGATCTAACAAGAGTTGCTATAAAAACTATTTTTGGTTTCTGTTTCTGTTATCCTATCACAGTTTCTGTGTTTTTGGACAGTGATTTAGGACTTGCTCCTGGAAGGCCAATATCCTTCAGAATTAAGCTCCAGCCCTAACTAAACACTCGTAAGCCTCTCTGTCATAGTGATGTGTCCTAATAAGACTGCCAAGCTTCATCGAAGGACATCTCTGTTTAAAGGATGTTTATTAGGCAGCCTTTATTTCATCTTTTGTTTTGTTTTTTTTGCATCTTCCAGTTGCCTAAAGTGCTTTGCACACATTTCAAAAACAAATAAATACATAAAGATACTTTCATATAAAAAATGTGATTATAATTTTAATAGTATTTATACAAAGTGGCTGTGGGGAAGAAAACATTTGAGACAGCCATCAAACTTACTTGATTCTTAGTCAAACATTTATTTCTGGAAAAAAAAGACTCCTTACGGCACCCTAAACCCTTACTGCACTTTTGTAATGAAATGCTGCTGTGACTTAGTGGAAGAAGTCTGCTAGCATGTTCTAGGCATAAGTGCCTATCAAGGGGGCATTGTAGCCTCTTATGCCGAGTTCAGACTGCATGATTTTAGCCCCAATTTTGACTCGCCGACAGGTTTTGAGAAATTGCAGACAAATGCCTGAAATCATGGGCAATTTAGTGCTCATTCATATAAGTAACAATCACAGAGTATGAACTATCAAAGATGCAATTTGAGATAATCACAGATGAGTCGCCGACGCCTGTGAGATATTTGGCATGCTAAATATCTGGACCTGTCATGCCATGTGAAATGTGTTCTGGTTGAAAATAACATGAGCATTTACCTACAGCCAATGAGAGAGCAGCATCCATTAGTAAGGGTATCTGCAGGCCAGCTGGAGGTTGAGGGAGTAGTTAAAAGTGCTTCTCAGTCTAAATGGACCCAAGAAACGAAGGAAAAACTAGTGGAAATTGGCTTCTTTCTTATTATGTATCTATAACAATAGACAAAAGATTTACTATGTGACCTCACCATGTTTCCATGTCACTTCTCACATGTGTTTGGTTGAGATGTTGTCCTATTTTAAAGTCATGCAGTGTAAAAACCCCTTGTCGCCGATCCAGCCTACAGTGTAAACACAGCAGCGACAGAACGCTATCCCAGATAATCATGCAGTGTGAAAACATCTGTGACACGAATACTTTGAAAATGGTGCAGTTTGAACTCATTGACACAAGCATGCCGTGGCTAATTTAAACTTGCAAGTCCATAACTGCATATAAATTGTGGTATTTGGCATGGGGGATCTTCAAGTGTGTTGGAGCTAAAATCTGTAAGTTAATGGACCACCAGGAGCAGGACTGTACACCCCATATTTCTATGCTTATACTGTTGCTTTTATTTCAAAGGCACTCCGAGAACAAGAAACCCCATCCAAGGCTGCAGCCCCTTCCAGAACTATGCTAATACCGGCAAACACTTCCCTGCCTGGCTCCACCTCTGCAATGCTACGCCTGCAGTTCTGCTCTGCCCAAGCCATTGCTGATGGTTCTGCTCCATCTACTATCCGCAAAGCCAAACTTCTTAGCCCCCTCTTACCTGCTGATCCCATCCAGTTAAACAATGTGACCACTTTAAATCTTCTCCCTTCCTCTGGTCAGGTGAATGCAGTTAAGAAGGAAAATGAGGAAATTTTAATAATTCACCCTTATGAGTGTTCCGAGTGTAATCTGTTGTTTAGTACACCAGAGGATTTCCTTCAACACCAGGGGGAGCACTTCTTAGGCCAGGACAAAGAGACTGGGGACACTGGGGTGATGGTGGGGTATGAAGACAGTTTGGGGGCAAAGGATGATGAAGGAAGAAGCGATGGATCAGAAGAAGGCAAAGTTGGCAGAGTTAGTGGTGGGAGGCGCATGTACACTGCCCGCTCAGCTGGTTTAGGTTTGACATCACCTGTCTCACCCAGCAGTCTTCGGTGTGAAGAGTGCAAAAGAACATTCACCTCTGCCAATCGGCTTGTTGCACACCTTCGTGTGCATGAACAAGGAACCCATGAGTGCCCAGAGTGTGACAAAGTGTTTAAGAAGTTAGTGTCTCTTCAGACGCATATGCGCACACACTCTGGTGAGGCACGCTTTCTTTGTGTGGACTGTGGACACGGATTTACCACCGAAATGACTCTCATGATACACAGGTACTACCATTCGCTAACTATGTAATTGAAATTTAATCAAAACTTGATTTAGATGTGTGTCCTCTCTAACCTCTTGTTTTCCTCACTAAAGAAAATCCCACACATCTGAGCCACTGCACAAATGCCCATATTGTGCTAAAACTTTCACCAACATGACAAAGTTCTTGTACCACCGCCGCACTCATAGAGTACGTGAACCAACTACTCCAGTCTCTCAGGTAATAATTAATTTTAATGAAAGAATTTACAGATACATAGAAAATGATAAGTGGGGGCGTCAAGCTAATTATTATAATGTATGAAATAAAATAACATGTCAAATTCTGCAATTTCTACTGATTTAGCACATACCTACTCATAACATATCAAAATTGAGTTATTGCACAATTGATTTTTGGAAAAATGTGAAGTTAATTCAACTCTTACCCTCTCCAGTTTGTACTGGGACAGCAGTCACCTGTCTCTATCATACAAAGAGCAAGAGAGCGAGAGGCTGCTTGGAGAAAAGACAGACAGGTGCTGACAATTCCTTCTAAGGATGAGTCCAGTGACGCTGGTCCAGTGCTCATTGAAGGTATTACTGTGGTCTCCCAGTCTACAGAACCCACAGAGAATGGGCTTTATGCTGAACCCTCAAACACCGAACAAACCCAAAATGAAGGGAAAAGGCTGGCAGATGACCCCAACTATTCAATGATTGCCAAAAGTGAAGGAGGTGGAGATGAAGATAAAAGCATGTTTCCGGCTGCTGAGGAAGACCCAAAGTTCCCTTGCTCTATTTGTGGAAAAAGATTCTCCTCGCAGGTCCGTTTGTTGCGCCATCGACGTACGACGCACACGACTGAAAGGCGCTTTAAATGCAACATCTGTGGGAAACCATTCAAGAAGCAAATCCATCTGCGGAACCACCTGCGCACACACACAGGGGAACGACCGTTCCAGTGCAGCGTGTGTGGAAAGACCTTTTCCTCTCTTGCTAATCTTTCCCGTCATGGACTCACACACACAGGAGTCCGTCCGTACCGATGTGACATTTGCCACAAAGCCTTTAGCCAATCCTCAAATCTACGTCAGCACCGTCAGCATCTTCACAGCAATGTGACACCCTCACCATGTCCAGATTGCTCTGCGACTTTCATCCGTCCTGCTAAACTCGTAGCTCATCGATTCCTTTACCATCCAGGGTCACCGGCCCCTTACCCCTGTCCACACTGTACAGAGGGGTTCCTGCGCAAACGTCAGCGAGACGTACATTGTCTGGAGGAGCATCCTAGCTTGACACAACCCCACAGCATTTCTCAGGAGTCCCAGGGCAGAGGTCAGGAGGGTTTGACTGAGGATACTGAGCAGCAAAGTGCTCCTTCAATACCAAAACCCAATCTGGATTGCACAATTTGTGGTAAGCGCTTGAACTCTCCTGCAAATCTTCGCCTACACCAACTGAGTCACGGACTCGGGCCTGGCCGGCCACGAGGCTCCAGCTGTAACACTGGGAAGTCTCATCCCTGTCCAGTCTGTGCAAAACTGTTCGTTTCAGCCTCAAGTGTTACCCTACACCAGAGAGTTCACACCGGTGAGCGTCCGTATCCTTGTGCAATCTGTGGAAAACGGTTTCGCCAGAACACGCACCTGCGGGAACACCTACGCACACATTCAGGCGAGCGTCCATTCCGGTGTGAGTTCTGCGATAAGGGCTTTGTTCAAAGCATGCATCTGGCAGAACACCGGCGAACACATACTGGTGAGCGGCCGCATGCTTGTGGTGAATGTGGAAAGACCTTCAAGACTATCTCAAACCTTAGGACCCATCGTAAAACCCACTCTCGCTCCCAAAAGCAACAAGAGTCAGAACACAGTGGAGAGTTGTCAGCCACAGGATCAACCACAGTAGCTGTTGCTGTTTTGGAGGCTTCAGAGATGGACCTGGCAAATTCAGTACCAGACTTCAGCCAACAGGAGGTCCAGCTTGGACAGCCACAAGTCATTCAGATACAGACATCCAACCTGACACAGGTAGACAAAAGTTGTTCTCTGTTCTAGGATGCTTTTGTTTAACAAATTTACAAACAGTTTTTATTTTTTCTTTGTTTCAGACTCCGGGCACTCCTACTATTATGTGTAATGAGTTTGGAGAGACTATAGCCATCATTGAGACAAGTGGAGATCTAACAGAGGCCATTGAGCTGTACCGCACAGCACTGGAGGGCGGCATTAACATGGAGGCCATCACTGTGGACAACCTGCAGTTAATGTAAAGCATTGACAGTGCAGCATTCCAGAAGCAGGACATCCGAAGATCACAATTATATGAGTGAAAAAGATGTCAGATGCATCAGAAGAAGTGTAAAGAGACATTCAAAAATAAAAGCAGAGAATGAATTCGAGCATCTGAGATCTGAGACTTTTGCAAATACAAGGAATTGTATTAAGTTCTTGAATGTGTCAACAAGTGTACCTCAGAGAGCAACTCTTGTCCTTTTTTTTATGTTTTTTTCCGCCATTTTTTGCAAAATAACAATTAACAGACTTTAAAGAGGGCTGATATTTGAAGACGCAACTGACAGACTTAAGATGGTTCCTTTATTGGAGCTAGAAAAGGGTTGTTGCTCTTGCCAAGGACACACTGAATGACTCGTTCTTACATTTGGACAGACCTTGATAGAGGCCAGACAAAAGTAAAGAGTTTGGACAGTGGAGCAAGTTGTAATGATTCTCGGTTTACATTTTGATCTGCAGCTCTTTAAAGGTGGTAGTTTAAGGGCATTGGGCTGTAAAACAAAACAGGGAAGGAGGAGATATAAACATGCTTATTACGGAAGACAAAATATGCACCATCATTTACGATGGAGTAAGGATCCTCCTGTTACATGTACCACATCTTGGCCTGCACATTGTATGTTTGTAGCATTTTTTAATTGTTATGCTGATTTGGAGAAGTGTTGGAAATAAACTGTTTGTCTCTGTCTCCCTTCTAATTGCTTGGAGGAAGTTTAGGTTTAACAAAATGAACTATCTGTAAGGGTGTCAAATTAAATTAGGGGTGTTCAAACTTGTTCTTAGAGCAGAGCAGTGGTTTCTTTAATCTTGGTCCTTGCAGCCCCCTGCTACACATATTTGGCCTGTTTCTCTTACTGCTTTAGAGGTTTGTTCTATTTGATCGTAGGTGCCCTGTGAAGTAGTGGGTAGCCATGAGGACCGAGATTGAGAACCTTTGTCTTAGAGGGCTATTGTTCTGCAGAGATTAGCCAAAGCCTGTGCAAGGGAAGCCTGCAACCTTTAAAATGCATAGTTGCTAAAGATAATACAGGGAGGAAGACCAGAATGCATCATTTCCTTGGCTGAGATGCCTCAAGTTATTAACTCTTATCTCTCTATGAACTTTTTCACATTTGGGTAAACTTTTAAGGCGCGATGAATGGGAGAGCATCACAAACACATTTTTATTGTTCACATTTACTCTGAAAAAGAAAACTCCCCACAGTAGTGTTTTTCACAGTAGGAAAAATGTTGAGACTTTTTTGACATTTGCTGTCAAAGACGGTGCATTAGAAACACCCTTGCATAAGCTTAAACTGTGTTGTCAAATTACTATTGGCATACTTCATGTGCAGTTGTGGACTTAAAATGGCCACCACATGTGCACTAGGCATGGGCCGGTATAAGATTCTGACGGTATGATAACCTTGGATAAAAAATACCAGTTTCACAATTTACTAGTATTGTGTTTACTGCTCTAGAATGTTCTTTTTAAATGTCTGGGTAAAAAAAAACTTGAACATTGAAAACGGTATATTTTATATTAAGAAACATTTAAAATCTTTTGGAACAAATCAGGCTAAATAATTCAAATACATCATTTACTTCTGCCATCTTCATTAGTTTCAAAACACAGATTTGAAAAGACATTTTTGGATATATTTCTTTTCTGTGGACATTCAGTAAGCCACTGCACTGTTCAGGTCTACATCATGCTAAATGTTGGTGTGTAAGTGATTTGTTTTTGGGCTAAGCACTACCTTTTGATATGGATGGTCCTTTTCTGCTGGAGATGGTGCCCTAAAAAACTAAATAAAATAGTCATAAAAACATGTAAAAACAACAACAAAACTCCAAATCGTGGTACACCTTAAAACCGGTTATCGTATGGCCTAATTTGCACATTTGTAAAACCAACACCATTTGGTTCCCTGTCTTTTGCAATTACTATTCGCCTCTGTTAAGCATCATGGCAAAGGCTGCACTGAGGCTTGCAGACTTCTACATGAATATTAAAGTGGTGGATGTGAAAGTGTGGACTAAATTGAAGCCTAGGGTGTAGGGTGCCATAAGCTAAACTCAACTACACATTAGCCCTCTAGCAGTATTGGACACCCCTGTCTTAAAGTGACAGATGATGAATGTTCTTTCACAACTTCCCAAATTTCCTGTTGCTTTACATCTGTATGACCTTCTATTGTGAAATAGGTACTCACTGGCCACTTTATTAGGTACACTAGTACTAGTATCGGGTTGAACTGTGGAGACCATTTGAGTACAATGAACTCATTGTCATGTTCAAGAAACCAGTCTGAGATGATTTATGTTTTATGACATGGCGTGTTATCCTGCAGGAAGTAGCCATCAGAAGATGGGTACACTGTGGCCATAAAGTGATGGACATGGCCAGCAACAATACTCAGGTAGGCTGTGGCACTGACACGATGCTCAATTGGTACTAATGGGCCCAAAGTGTACCAAGAAGATTTACACCACCACCAGCAGCCTGAACCGTTGTGCGTGAAAATCCCAGTAGATCAGCAGTTTCTGAAATACTCAGACCTGCCCGTCTGGCACCAACAACCATGCCACGTTCAAAGTCACTTAAATCACCTTTCTTCCCCATTCTGATGCTCGGTTTGAACAGCAGCAGATCATCTTGACTATGTTTATATGCCTAAATGCATTGAGTTGCTGCCATGTTGCTGATTAGATACTTGCGTTAGACCAGTAAGACAGGTGTACCTAATAAAGTGGCCGGCGAGTGTGTATAGAAAGCACTTGTCAAATACTTGAACTTGTCAAATACAATGAAACAACATTTGACCCCACTGACGTTATGATTTAAAAGACAAAAACCTAACAAAGACAGAAAAGCAGTTTATTAGTTATGCTCCAAGGTAGAAATGACTCGTCTTATTTTGGTGACCTTAATTAAATCACTTTAAATTCATTTTGATGTTACATGAATATATTAGTCTCTTGATACGGTGCCTTTTTGTAGGATGATTTCAGTTCAGACAGCAAAAAGAAATGTGATTGTAAAGTGAAAAAAAAAATCCAGCATGCAACTACTAATGCTTACATGTGGAAACATCTTGACACATCAGAACTATTAAAGGTCACATGAAACATCTAATGGTTTATGTACTAAGAGAGCCTACCTTAATGTTTTGAATTTCTTCCCCAGTCCAAAGCGTGTCATCCCAGAAGCACACAAAAATAGAGCAGTGATCATTTTATACACAATTGTACTCAGAAAAAAAATAACCAAGACATTACACAGTTCGCACTTCCTCAATTGTTTTACTTGTAATAGAGAAGAGGCAATTTCTTTGAACATTATTCATACACTAAGAAATACAGCTAAACGTCAGTTCTCGAATATGTAAATCAGCAAAACAATGTAACACAGTAAGAACTGTTTATAACCATATTTCTTTATTTTTCCTTTTGTTTTACAATTTTATTTCCTTTTACTGGCTTTGATTCCTCCAATGATGCTTTTGACTTTATTCAAATAGTAGAGTCTTTGGACTCACTGTATTTATGTACAACAAAGACCAGTGCTGCAGGAGTAGATCACCATCGATGGCCCCCCAGTCCCTTACAGCCTTAAAGTGATTAAAGAAAGAACAATAAAGTGACGGGAAGAGGAATGAGAAAGAGAAGGAATGTAAGTGGCAAATCGAAACAATAATAATAATAAAGTGTACAACTACCGGAAAAAATGTTTGGAGTGTCTTACAACAAAGGCCTATGTAATGACTTCCTTGTAAGAAATAAAACATTGTGAATATAAAGACAAAGAGCGTAAGAGAAAATCGTTTTTAAAAAGGTAGTGGAAGTGCTTCCAGGAACGAGGAAGAGTGCAAACTCATCCCTCCTTTTCTGCTAAACGAAAGAGTATATTAATAGGAGTACAGTATATATATATATATATATATTTATATATAGGTTTTAAGGATCAGATCCACAAGAACAACAAAGCATTAATAAGAACAGTAATAATGAGAGATTTTTATAACATAATGACCTGTAGCATTACGTGTTTAAAAATCAAGTTTTTCCTTTAAAAAGTGAACAAAATTTGTATTTTTCTGAATATATTCCTTACATTCTCTATGCTCCGTGCTTCACCAGCTCATGAAAAGTTGAATAAAAATGAAAGGGAAGAAATGTTTAAATACGTGGAATCTCTTAATATATGGAAGAAGGAAAAAAAACAATTAATCAATGGCAATAAATGTGCCTGTTGACTTCCCTTCCATGACCTTTTTTCCTTCATGGCTAGCCAATCAGAGGCTTTGGAATGACTCCAGTTTGATTGGCCGCCAATAAAGCCAATCATAGGACGAAAGGTTAACAAACGGCAGCGCGCTGCTCAGAGTCCCTCGCCGAAGGTTTTCAGTGCCTTAACAAAGCTCTTTGTGAGAAATCTTGAAAACACCACAGAAGAAAGAAAACAAACTAAATATAAAACAACAAGTCTTCATTATCACATACACTCAGCCAATGGAGGCCTGCCTCCCAATGACCGGCAGTAATCCGTGAACCAATAAAAAAACACAAAAAAACACCTGTGGCCAAGCTACTGCCAATCAGGCCATACGAAAACTCAGTCAGAGTGGAAGGGATTGGATGCCCTCGCACATCATCAGCAGCACTGGGACTTCACTGGCCAACAGGACAGGCCCACAGTCCTCTAGTTCCAAAGGAAGCCTAATGACTAGGATAATGCTGTAAATTCAAGAGTGTATATTCAAGAGTGTCTGTGTAGGCAAATGTCTATGTATTTTGATAAGTCCACATCACGTAAAATACTGAGAAGTTTCAAAACCCCAACATCTTTTGAGGCGTCTCCCCTCATCCACTTCACACACATGAAATTTTGGCTCTTTTTCTCTCTATGTCCTTCGGAAGCAGTCATAGCAGAGACAAGACAACAAATGTAGATCGTGCAGATGTTGAGGAGAGACTTCAGGTCTTCGAGCGGTCCATTTGGACATCAGCCTCATCTGGAGGAGTCCTGTGAATCGCCAGCGTTTCTAGGCTCCTCTGGGCTGTGTTGTTCACCCTCTCGCTCAGCCTCCTTCTCCAAAGGGTCTGCCCCTAAAGCTGGGTCCATTGTCACCACCCCGGAAGGTCCCGGTAATGAAAGGTCTGAAATACCAGTAGATTCTGATGGAGCTGCCGTTTGCATGATCTTTTGCCGGACCTCTCGAATCTTGAGCTGTAAACACACCTTTGTTGGGAAGATATCAGCATACCGTGCCTGGAACGCAGCAGTAGCTTGAGCTATTGATTGAGTAAAAGGAGGAGAGAAAATGAGAGAGATTTAAAAGATTTAATTAGATTTAAGAAAATGCAACCCTAGAAGATGCAAACACTCTGTCAACATAGGGACCAAAGTTTAATGGCAATGTTTTAAAAAAAAGTTGCCAGATAGCAGCAGCATTTTTGATCATTTCCGCAAAAACGTTATGCCCTTGAAATAGTTTGATGTATCTGAACGAGCAAACAAAAAGACACTTTACTCAACCTTCAGGTTTTATTGTTGCATCACATTTGAATGTGGGAAGGTTTAAACATAAAAAGAGAAAGAGTTGATTCAGATTCAGAATGAAGAGCAAAAATATGAGCTTGAGATCCAGTCAGCACCCCCAAATCATTCTCAGACACATTTTACAGTACTCTTAGCTAATGTTAGGATTTATATGGATTTCTATGCTGTTGAATGTTTGCTGATTAAGTTATGTGTAGTTCACACTACAAAACTTTAAGCCTGATTTAAGGCCAATTTGGAAGTTAAAAGGCAGGGTAGGCCATTTCAAAGAGGGTAGCCGTTAGGGCTGCATGACGGTTTTCTCATGATTCTGTAGATGTAAAATAAAGGTTAACATGAGTAGGCTTTTATTATTGTTATTTCTCATACATATGGTAAACAAACAACACTAATAATATTAGGCCTATGTCTAGATCTGCTGGTTAAAATGCTCAATTTTGTATAGACTTTGAATGGTGGACTTGAACAGCCTTTAAATTTGTCCTGGTTGTTAATTCACAATAAAGTGATGACATCAAAATACTACTATTGATAATTCTAAAGTTGAATTATTATGTTAGAGACATATGCTTATCATTTGTCATTGACAACATTATTAGACCATTTTTTTCACTGGTAAAATGAAACATTTGTCATTATCAGATTCCCTCTTGCATTATATAGGCTAGAGTAGGTATACTGACACTGTTAAACATGTATTCTAAAGCACAACACTGTGTTTGCTATAAAAGAAAAAAACATATCAAATGCTTGTCGTAATCATAACTCTAAAATATGATATGATCATTTAAATGATGTGCACGCTTTTGGTTTCACTTTCACTGCCGAGTGGGCTCATGTCATGGCCGCCATCATTTTGAGAAAAAAAAAAAACATGCATGCAATCATACTTCCTGCGCGACTCCCAAACGATCACTCTATGCAACAAACTGAATTTTATTTACACCTTTATTACCTGTTATTCACAGCTTATGCAGGTTCTGTTGACATTTTTGGGTGAATTATACCGTATAAATGCAGAATGTGACACTTTTAACATCATTTGGAGGTGTTCATGTTGCTGAGCAGTGTATATAAAACAATGTAAAGACTTGTGTGACCGCATTTACACTTCTCTCCTGACCTTGAAAATATAATTGGCTGAATTGTAGAAAAGCAAAATTAAGATTGTGTGGGGGGTCAAATCTTTTTTCAATTAATGGTGCAGTCCTACTAGCAGTTGGCTAAAGATCCAGCGCACCCTAGATAATCCCTGTCCAAACCCACGCCTCCTTCAAAACCCATTAACACGCACAGGCAGTTGCAGACTTGAGTTTAGAAGTGATGAGCAAGACACCCTCATCTCTCATTCACCAGTGAGAAAAAAAAATAACAACAGCTAAAGCAAATTATGTTACAGTTTCAACATAATAAGGACAATACGTTTTATATAGTGGCACATGGATTTTTTTTGTATTTTTCAATGAAAGTGCCACATTTTTTGAAACACCAGCAGGGTTGATGGGCTTGCGACGCATCAAAGAGGGTCGCTGATGCGTCATCAATACCTCGCAGACGAAAGCAAACATCTCACATGCTAAATATTCTAGACCGGTCGGCCGAATCAACACCATGTGACGTCAGATGTAGTGATGAACCTCAGCCAATGAGAGAGAAAGACATGGATTGGCCTTCCATTGTGCTTATTGCCATATTATATCATTATGATAACATAATTTCATTGTCTTTGGCGATTTCCTGAATATAAATACCAAACAATAACTGTAAACTACACAACTGGAATAACTACAGCAGGTGTCATCAACAATATCGTATAACGTAAGAGCTTGTGATGACATGACGTGTGCGGGTATTATAGTGGTGTCCCATTTCTTAGAGGTAAATCTGAAGCTCTTCCCCTTCATACTCAGTTTCAAGGGCCAAGGGCAAAGGGTAGAGGTAAAAAAATAGAATTTGGATTGGGCCATATTTTGAATGGTACAGCAATTTGCTGATGTTTAAAGTCGTGTAGAGTGATGCTTGTTTCTGCAGTTTCCTGCTTGTTTTTGGACCCAGAGAAAATTGATACTTGAACAATGTTTTGCTAATTGTTTGCAGAAAATTGAGTTTATGTAATTTGATTGATCATTTTATCCAATTTATAGATGCATTTACTGTGCTTTATGAAGCCAGTTGTACTTTTTATTCTGTAAATGTGCTTCAAATGATGTGATGGTGAGCAAATTAGAGAATGTTTATGTCAACCATTTAAAATGATAAACTTTGCGCACAGAAACAAGACAGAGACAACTCTTATGGCCCATTTCCACTGAGTGGTACACTGCGGTGCGGTACGGTATGGGTCACCTTCATCAGGCTTGCGTTTCCACTGCCAAAAGAATACCAATGGCACCCTGTTAGTTTCAGTCAACGTCATTCTCACTTGAAGAAATTTCAAAGTAAAACTGTATGGGTCATTTACCTATCACATATCATTCTTACAAAACAGATGTGATTTGGAGATGATTTGATTATAACTGCAGATCAATGATGGGATCAAAGTTTGAAATAACCTACTGTAACATCTGCAATTATATAAAATAAATTAATTAATTCAACATATATAATCACATACATCCCCTTACACTGTCTGATATGTTACCAATTACAGAAAAACTACACACAGCATACATTTAGTCCTTATTTGGCTTCAAAAACAACACGCAACATATAGTCTACAGTCAGTGCAAACCTCTCATCTGTATCTTTAATCCTCACCAGCACATGTAACCTCTTGTTAGAAAGTAACTCCGTCATTCTGAGTTCATAATAATCCAAAAGGCGATGATATTAGTTAAACATGGCAGTTTGTTCATGTTTTAGGTTGCTGAAAGAATCATTTGCTCCTTTGTTTTTTCAGGCTTCTCCTTTGTTTTTTCGCACATCACTTTCCATGTCTGTTTCTGAGAGGATCGGATGTCAGAAGAACTACAATAATCACGCGCACGTTATTATCATCAGCTCAAGAAGTTCATTATTTCAAACATAGACATGCAGCAAGCTCACGCGAGTAAGCGAAACAGTTCATGCTTTAGATGGCCTTGTAAACAACTAAGGTGCACAGGGTAAACTCTGCTCTTCTTCTTGGCTTTGTGGCTGTTCATCAAGACGACTAAAAGGTTTATTTAAGCTTGGGTCAACCATGGCTTGTTATTATATGTATTAATTATTATGGTGTAATGTCTCGACTGTCCTAGCTTGTGCATGAGCTAGTGAAACTTCTCTGTAAACCAATAGCGTTCAGATGTGTGTCTGGTACCCTTTTGCTGTGCTAGGTGCCCTTCCGAAAAAGTACCCACAATACGGTTTGCTTTTTGGTACATTTTGACAGTGGAAACAGCCATAAAAGTGTACCAAACCGTACCGTTAGAGGAAGTTTCTTTTAACTGTAAATTGAAATTCATTGGGAGGGAGAAAAGTTTTCTTGATTTATTTTTCTCTTTGTTATGATAGGACAGAAATTAAATTGGGAAAGAGATGAGTGGACGGGATTGGGAAAGACACACAAAATAGGACTTGAACTCTGAAGGCCGAAACACTGACTAAAGGCACCAACAGGGTGAAAAGTTTTTTTATGCAGCTTTGCAC
Source organism: Danio tinwini (assembly GCA_903798205.1). Taxonomy (NCBI): domain Eukaryota; kingdom Metazoa; phylum Chordata; class Actinopteri; order Cypriniformes; family Danionidae; genus Danio; species Danio tinwini. The sequence continues at coordinate 6,025,554 of CAIGQZ010033112.1, forward strand.
TTACCAACAGCTACTTGGTTTAAAGGTAACTATTTTTTTAAATGGTATATAAACATTCTAATATGTAATAGCATTATTGCCCTTCTATTATTTTATGTTTTGTAAAGAAGTTTCCAATTAGTCTTGTATTTGAATATGAATGAATAATGTCCATAAGATCTGTATCTGTTAAGATCTGTGGTGTGATTTGCTGTTTTTTCATTTCTGGAGTTCTGAGCAGTATGTGCGCTGTCTATGATTTGTGTAGGTGGTACAGTATCTACAGAAGTCTGTGCGTTACCTGAGGGGAAGAAGCCATGATCCTGGAATAGCTGCATGACAAGTGCTCTCCTCTGATCAAGAGTTCTCCTGAGAGAGGAATAGGGCACCTTGTCAAACTCCAGCTCCCCCAGTATATCCTCTCCATCTGAACCAGACACGGAGAGAGAGAGAATTAAAATGTAGTTGAATCAGGCCTGCAGAATTATAAAGGCTTTGTGGGTGGTGGAGTATTACCTGGCCTATCAAAGGTGAAAATGTCTCCCTCGCACTTTGCAGCACTTTTCGGTGTGTTAGGCTCTGAACTGCAGCTCGATCTGCGCCGGCTTTTCCTTTTAGGAGAGACGGGATCTTCAGTGGACGAGTCCAGGTCTGTATGCAGAGGCATTGAGTAGTAGTTGAGTTTTGGTTTGATATGCAGGAACATGACATTGAGTCTGTGTGGGGTTCTGAATGTTGCTCTCACCAGTTGAGTTTTTCCTCTTCCTACGGTAGCTGCCCAGTATGGCTCGTGGGGAGGTGGCCAGACTCTGCAGGGTTGGAGAGGGCAGGACCTCCTCTGGACGGAATTCTGGCAGCTCTGCGAAACGCTCCTCAAAATACACCTCGGACAGGACCCTGTGCCAACCAAAGATTTTGACCAATCTGCACATGCAGTGGGTTTCAAATGTCTGAGTTTGCATTGAAAAATATGTGAATCTGAAATCTCCTGAATACAAATATGTGTCATATAAAAGATATCTATTAATGTGTCACTAATCAAATAAGCAATTTTGTCCAATTTTGTACAAAAGTATTTAAAATCTGTTTTAAATTCTGAAATGTACAATACAATAAGCTGACAATAAATAAATTCAGACCTACTTGTCAACCGAATCAAATGGCCGTTTGAGTGGTGGGGGACGGGCCTTGACTTTTTTAGGTGGTGCATCTTTATCACCATGAGACTGAGATGGGGAAGGATCTGATCCAGACGGAGGAGGTAATGGAGAAGAAGGATGGGAGTCCTTCTTTTCAACCTGGGTGAAGCAAAAATTCTGACTTTTAAATGATATTTCTTATTTAATTTAATTTTTTATCATCGTTTAATTAAATAATTTAATATCATTTATTTTAAAATAAGAAAACAAGTATAAAAACAAGTAAATTTGCAGAAAAGTGTGTATCAGCATCATCATCTATTATATATATATATTACACTTATCAATGCTCTATGTTGGCAACAAAGAAGTCAACAATTCTAACCTCCTTAGCATTTGTCTCTTTGCCACGCCCACTAGGGGCAGCGGTCTCCACACCGGAGTGGGTGGGTGTTTCTGCAGCCCCCTCCTCTGCTGGAGAGCTTGACTTCTCTATCTTTTCTACCTTTTCTACCTCAAATGAGAAGCGACTACTGCTCTCTTTGTCCTTCTCCCGCTCTCTCTCCTTGTCCCTGTCCCTCTCCTTCTCCCGCTCTTTGCCTCTCCCTCCTCCATCATAACTGCCGACTGGAATGTTTGCCACGGTGGCCTTCACTTTCTGAGGAGGCCTTGCTGTGATCAGCTTAGGTGTCCCCGGGGCACTTCCTGTTGAAACAGAAAAGATAGACTGTTTGTGGCCCTAAAATAACCATCAGATGTAATTTATGATGCTTAATAAGGTCATGAACTGAAACAATTTAAATTTATTCAATTTAAATATGACATGGCTGAGGTCATTATATAATAAAAACATCAGTGAATCACGAATCGAATCACTTGTTTTAGACTACTGGCAGGACATTTTTCTCACGCAAATTTTGAATTTTTGAGGAAAACACGATTAAGATGAATCCTTTCGTTGCCACGCCACGCAAATTTACTAGTATTTGCACATTTCCATCGACTTCTCATGTAATCTATTTGCACAAATATTAAAATTTGCATTTGGTGCAAACCCAGCATAAGTTTCAGAAAAAAAAAATATTGTCATTCAATTAGAAACAGCTTATATAGCCAAAACATTTTATATAGCTGATTTAAACGCACCCTATGATGTTTGTTTATTTGAACGAACTCGTCCTAGGTGATCTACAGACCTACTCGCTAATGATCTACAGACCATGCTGACCAAAAGTCATTGAAATCAAGTTGATTAGACAAACTGTTTTCGATTAACTAACAAATTTAACATAGAGCTTGCGAAAATTGACTTAAGGTGTTATCTCTGTAACACACTGACGTATTCACTCCAAACTTGGTGTGTGTTATCACAACCATGGTTTGAAGTGAGCAGTAGTGTTTTGGCACAATGTCCCCTAGTGGTCCGGAGATGCAAAAAATGTTTTTCTTTGCTTTTAACTTCTCAACCCTTTGTTCAAAATTCCTAAAATTAGTCTCCACATCCGGCGGAACTTGTCGAGTTGGATGATATCTGATTTTGCCAGGTCAGCCATTTTGAATTATGTCAAAAATCGCTATATTTTACGGACACATTGGCGAATTGTTATAAAAAGTTGGTATGTGTCTTCGGGACTGTGCCATGAAGGTGTCTCGTCCCAAAAAGTACCTCGTCCTAAAGTCAAGTATTTTTAATGGGATTTCGGTTAAATCGTTTAAATAAGGTTCGTGGCAACCACAAGATCAAGAAACTTTAACGTTTTATCCTATGACTTAAAACACATCAGTTACATCACACTCTTGATTTTTTAAAATCGGTTACACTTTTTTTAAAAAGACGGTTGCTATCAAGTACCTTAATGGGACTACAGGTGGTGTCGGAGACATTATACGTCATCGAGCTGTACTGGTCTGGAACGCAGCTCACTCACATTGGGCATTTGGATTTGTCTGTTATTTAAGTATTTTCATAAACAGTATTTTATAGTTTGTAGTGTTTTTCTAATTGGGAATTCATACTGTGTGTAGATAATGCTTTCACTTGTAAAGACTGTCAAGACAGAATTTGTTGATCCTTTATTTAATTAACAATATTATGGGGATACTGCTTACTAGTGCAGCCTGTCTATTTCCTGCTAACAGTAATGCAAACTTTAACGTGATCAATTGAGTTTTTTTCACTTATTTAAATATGTCTTATGATAATATTATGTAGGCACATTTATACATACAAATTTAAAACTTTTTTACAACAACCATAAAGCAAAACAAAATGTATTTCCCACGTAAAAAACTATCCAAAAGGCATGTAGGTCTATATGTTTTTGCGTATTTATTTGTTTATAATATATAGCATAATAAACCCTATAATATATATAATATAATAACCCAAGAGAGTAAATCTTTGTCATGGACCATATTTCTAAACATAAGCTTGAAAAGTTGCCTGTAGCAGGGTGGTCCTGACGTCACAAGCGAGCACCCCGAAGGTGCTGTAGTCCATTTATAGCCTAATGTTAGCTTTTCAATGTTTGCGTTTGCATTTAAGATCCAAAAGTGCTAAAAGTTGTATTTTTGTGTGAGGATTATCTGGTTGGACAAAACGTGTAAGTGTAATGAACAGTGTTTGAATCTTCGAAAAGCCTGATTTTATCGAGGGAACCAGTTTTATGCTAGCAGCCGATTAGCCTACAAGGTGAGGTCATAGTTCCTCCACTCTATTGTTATGATACTTGTTTTGATATATTTATTGGGTTGTCCTGAGAATATCGATACCTATTATGCCCTAATTAATTGAACTTCCTGTCCGTCATCTAGCCTTAAGTAAAAAATCTACTTTTTCAAATTTCTCCTACATCGTTTGGATGATTTGCACCAAATTTGACTAATCTTCAGACCATGCTGACAAAAGATTATGGAATTCATGTCGATAGACAAAACTGTTGTCATTAAGCATATGAGCAAACTTGATATAATGCTGCCAAATGACATTACAGGTTGAATCACTGCAATGGTTTGAAGTATTGAAACCTAACTTAATGTGTGTGATCTAGACCTGACATTGACCAAACTACGTCAGTTTGCACCACCTTCTCATAAAATTGACAAACAATTAAATTATATCAAAATAAATCATACAAATTTTATCAAATGAAGTTTGAATAGTTTTGTCTATTTTCATGTGACTGGTCTTGCAGATTCCTTGGATCATACCGAGAACATTGATTCCCTTATTGGCACAACTTCCTGTCCTCCATCTTGAATTAGTTTGAAAATCAGTTTTGAACTTTCCATAGATCGTTAGCCCAATTTCCACCAAATTTGGCTCAGAGCATGCTGCAAAAAGTTATAGAATTTTCTAGTTGCTCTGTAGCTTGTTGCTGTGCTTGTTTATGATGTGGCAGTTGGACTACTTGGACTACCCCAATAATTGTTGCTTGCAGCTATATTTTTTATCTTGGATTCATGTTCAAACAAGGCAAATTCATGCTGGATTCTGAGAAACACTGAAAAACAATTATTTGCTGACTATATTAGATCTAACTATTTTATACCACACAGTTTACTGCAAAAAACAGTACAAAATAATCAAAGACCCTTTAAGTACACCATACCAGAATGAGAGGGTTGTGCAGGGCTTCCAGGCTGCAATGGCACTGAGGTGGCCGATGGTGGCGCAACAGTGCTGCTGCTGCCTTTGCTTGGGACCTGGAAGTGCTTGTCCAACTGTAAAAGACAGCCCTTCTCCGTCTGTCTCTCAGAGGACAGCGTGTAGACCTGACTGTCTGTATGCTGTCGCTCTAGGGATCTCTCCTGGTGCAACTGTCGCTCAGAGTGCACAGAAACGTTCACCTGCCGGTCCAGGGTTACAGGGGTCATGGAGGTTGCTGTGGTGTGTTTGGGAAGGATGTGTGGAGAAAGACTAGAAGAACTGGACACTGTGTAAACCACACTCGGAGACACTGAAGCCATAGACACCACCCCAGTTGCAAGGGTCACATTTGTTGGGGTGTAGATGGCTGTGATGGCAGGAGCGTGAGGGGGGTTGGGAGATTGGGCTGGAGCTAGCAGTGATGGCTGACCTGGTAAACCAGAAGACAGCAAAGCAAAACAATGACTACTGTGTTATTAGGACAATAGGTTGCAGCATATCAAATTGCCATTGTTGAGAGAAACAAGTATTTTTTTAATGTTTTAAATTTTATAATATGAAACAGACTACATTTTGCTCTAAATATAACGAAACACATTCAAATATTAAACACATTTAATTTGCCCTCAAGCCACAATAAATTAGTTCAATTGAATGGTGTTCTGAACAAAAAAAAGCTGACAAAAATTATAATTTACATTTAGCAGAAGTTTTTTCCAAAGCAACTTACAAGTGAGGCTAAAAGAAACACTTCAAATCTTCAGAGAGTAGCAGCATATAAATGCTATAAATGCAAGTCGTTCATTGATAAGAACTGTCTGGTTCATGCTGAGAAGAAAGAGTGTGTCCTACAGGTAGATTTGTCAAGACTCATATGTGTGAAGCACATTCAGAATTGCACAATGTTTTCAAGACGTACGGTGTGCTTATAAGAAGGTGTCTGGTGCATATGGAAAGTAAAGGAGTGCAACACCTTCAGGTAATTAATTTAAGCTCACTACATGGCATTCACTACAACTGATACTTAATCTAAACTTGAGACTTACTCTGAATGATCTGGACAGTAGTGAGGGCTATTCTTGATATCTATTGCGATATGAATACGGTTTCACAAGATGGTTTGAATGGCTCTATTTAATGGTTTTCTGTGGAGTCTGACAGTATTCAGGTACAGAAATTAAATAATCACAATGCAAGATCTTACTTTGTTTTGTCTCGTTTCTAGTCCAAATATCTCAAATTTTTTAGATCAATTAAAAACATTGTTTTGTTTTCACCTTCAGAAGAAATGTCAAATTAAGAGTTATTCCTTAAATTAAGAGAAACTACTTGCCAACTGGGTAAGTTAAATTAAACCAAACATCATAATTTTTTGTGCCTAAATGTTTTAAACTCTCTTGAAATGCTCTCAGTCACAGGTAGGCATGGGACGATAAGCGTTTTCAGTTCAGAAAGTTTTTCTGCGGTTCAGAAAAGTCCAGGTTTTAAAACCACCACCTTTTCTGCTATACAGTTTCTAAGGTATATGTAAGAATTTTTATTTAAGTTTTTTTGGTTGTTGTTTTTAGGACAACAGTATTTCCAGCAGAAAAGATATCCAAAGATGTCATTTTAAATTGTAAATAAATCTGTGCTTTTGAAACTAATGAAGACAGCAGAAGTTATAAGTAATAAGTAGAGAAAATCTTCTCTAGTTTATTAGTTTCGTTCTGTGCCCGCAAGACCTGTCAAGAGTCGTGCAGACAGTTTCACATGCTCTGCAGACCCACAGAGATGGGCATTTTTAGCATTTATAATATTCGTCCAGCCTGGGTTTCTAAATCTCCTAAAATGTTCGTAATTTCGCTTTCTAAGCTCGTATGCATTTTTGCATTACTCTTTTATTGAAGACTACTTTCTGCCTGGTTTCACAGCTGACAGCGCACACACAGCCACGAGACCTGAGAGAAAAAGTATATAATAGATTCTTTCATCTGAACAACTCAGAAAAACTTTATTATACACTCGGAGAGGACCATAAGAAACGGTTAATCAACGCATTTGCCTTATTTTCTTTTTTTTATCTACTCTACTTCTAATCTATACAATTATGATAATTGTTAGGAATATTGTCTGTTTTTATGACCCTTTCTGTCATTTATTTCTCATTTGCTGATTATTTTATTAATTTGATGATGTTAATACATTACATGGGCTTTTTATATACATATCTAAAATGCTTTGGCATTCAAGTTTGCTTTGAACTTGAAAGAGAGAAGCCAATTTTAGCTGTCAGTGAGTGCACATGGCTCCTGAATAGCATAAAAGTATTTATTTTTTATATAATTATATAAATAATTATATAAATTATATTATAATTCTTTTTCTTTTTTTACTTTAATCCAATGAAAATAAACAGTGTGTAACAGTGTCATAATAAATACAATTATTATTAAAAATGAAGTTATGTTTTGTTTGTCGCATATAGTTAACTATTTATGTGATGTGGGTAAATGGTGTGTTTCAATCCGGCTACCAACGCAAGTATATTTCAAACCTGTGGGAAGCACTGAAATGTTGCTCAAAATAAAATATACTGTGTTCAAAGGGGAAAAAGTTTGTTTTACCCAGACTCTAATATATTTTAGAGCAGTAATCACAATATCGTGAAACCGTGATATTTTTATCCAAGGTTATCATTCCGTCAGAAACTTATACCGGCCCATGCTTAGTCACAGGCCTTAAAAACACATGCAAATGATAAGCATTCACTCTGTTATGGTTAAACTAAGCAGCAGTGACTCTACAAAACATGTGTGTTCTGTGGCTCCTGGTCAACTATAATTCAGACTCAACATTGCAGATCTTGCAATGTGACTATTGTGGATGCACACAATGTGATATTAATGCTGAAATGATATATTGTGCAGCCCTAGTAGACAAGAATGTCACTGCTGCCTTGTCACTAAAGTTCAGAATTTGCCTCTGACTGTTTGTCAATACATATGCAAATGCGATCTTAGAATCGATAAGCAGCATGACTGACAAAAATAACAGTGTTTGAGAATATCAAATATGAGCCCACTGACCTGTAATCAGTGGCTGCACCAGAGTCTGTCCCGAATGAGCAATGGCTGCAAAGGTGGCCAAGGGTGAGGACACGTATGTAGATCCAGGCGCTGCTGAAACTGTCTGAGACGAGGAGCCTGTAGTTGTGGGAACTAATGGCAAAGGAGAAGGAACCCCAGGAGTGGACTGTACATAAGTGATTCTGTAGGAGAAAACGTGATGTTCAGAAAGCAGATTAGCCAGCTTTTAAAGTGAGCACAGCAGAGCAGGGTTACTCTCGAGTGCTGCTGTGCTTCGAGAGTGTAGGAGTTGTTGAGATAAGAGTGGTGGAGATGTTTGTGCGTGTGCGGCTAGGTGAGAGCGGACATTTTACCTGGTAGGTGGAGGCGGTAGCAGCACGGTCTGAGACGGGGTAGAGCCTGGGGCCACTACTGTAGCTGTTCCCATAGTAACTGAAAATGGGCTCCCAGGCTGCACTGGGCCTGTAGAGGGGAGCTGAGACTGCACGACGGGCATCGGAGCGATCTGAATAATCTAGACAGATGAAAAACAGGAAAACATGCTGATTAGGTTGATTTATTACATTATAAATTTCAAACAAATGTTTTTTTTTTAAGTTGCAAATGAGGCACTATTTAAAGCTGCCATATACTGCATTGATTCAATAAGTTAAAATTGTTCTTTGATATGACCATAGTAGATACGTGCCTTAAAAAAATCTCCAAATATGGTTTTCTATGCACATTTATTGCTCCATAAAACACCCCTAGAATCAGAAGCTCATATTTGAAATGGTCCTGAATAATAATGAAGCAGTGCTCTCTCTCTCTCTCACGCGCACACGCACACACACACAAACAAACACACACACACACACACACACACACACACACGTGCACACGCACACACACGATGTACTCTGAAATAAACATGTGCAAAGTATTTAAAAAAACAGAGTGGATGCCTTATATTTTTAAATTAAGTGTCGGAGAGGTTTATTTTACTTGGATTGAGGGAATAAGCTAATATTACCCGAGTACCCTATTTTGTGTTGTAGATAAAATTTGAATTAAACTAGACAAAGTTGTATTGTGGCAATTATACACAACATAAATTAACAAAAGGTACCATTAAACATAGCTTATGCCTCTTCAGGGTGGAGCTGAGTAAATTTATAATCTCCATATGCCACATTTTGCGTTTTGACATGCTCTAAAGTGATGGCTGTTGAGTCGCATAGTAAACAAACTGGTGAGCTGGCTTTGACTTTGTGGCATCTCCTGTTTTTAAAATAAGAGTTCCACTTCCATAGTAAGTTTAATGCAAGCTTAACATATATAAACTTATAAGATAAGTAGGAAAATTTCAAAAAACAGTCTGGGGCGTACATATTAATGATCCCAGAGCAACATATATATTTTTTATGTTGCCCCTTTTATGCTCTCTCATATTATGTGCCTATTGCTGTTAGTGTTTATTATGCCCATACCGTTTTGTTTGTATTTTCTCTGTAAAGCACTTTGTGCAGCCTTGTGGCAGTTGGAAACGTGCTATATAAATAAACTGAACTTGAACTTAAACATATCAGTCTGTATTATGACTGCTGATCTTTTGATGACGAGGCAGCTCACCAAGTCTGGATGTGAAGACCGCGACCCCAAGTGCATGCAAATCTTGAGGGCATGCCCCAGTCATGCAACAGTTTTTTCCATATTCTGATTGGCCTGCTTTTCACTGGGGTTTTACACTCACAGAATTTACACAAGAACAACTTATTATTTGACTATGCCTATAATTTTCTTCATAGGGTACATTTAAATATGCAGTAATTTGCATACATTTCTAGCACTGAAAGTTTTAAAATTGTTGCTTAATAAAGTTTTTGACAGAGAGGTATTTATTTTGGGATTCTCTTTTTAATCACATCATAATACAGGAAATCCTGCGAACAGCGTAGAAAAAAAAATTCACAAATTTGTGTAGAAAGAAATTTTGTATTTAATCTGACAAGCTATGTATGGACTCATCCCTCTGCATAAAAAAGCACATAAAAAAGAAACTTTGATATATATGCATTATAAAAGGTCATTATTTTGGTTTTGGGTGTCTCCAACAACTTGTTAAAATGCATGCAAGGTAAAAAAATGCGCTCATTGTCTTATAATATGCATTTATTTTTCCCTAATTATCCCAACAATTCCCATATGATTCGTTCAGCGATTCATTTGTTCCCAAACCCATCCTTAGAGCGATGTTAATCTGTGCTGATTGGCTCGATGACCCAGTCTATTGCGATTGGTCGACTGCTTTCAGTGTGAGACAGAGAGAAATGCCCAGCACGGCTTATCAACATTGTTGAAGTAGCCAGAGTGCAGAGTGTATGTGTGAGCCCAATGCAGGAGTGCATTAAAGCAATGCAGTTTAACAGCAGCATATTGATCTATACTTAACCCTTAGTAAAAACAGTGACACACATTCAGTATTAATCCACACAGCGGCAAAAGCTGAACTATTTTGAAACTTGACTGCCGCATGTGTGTAGGAACAGCTGATGGTGGCCATAGCAACGACAAACGACAGAGGATCACGAGCTCACGAGCGCATTTAAATCAGCAAAGAAAGCAGCACACGTCACATTTTCAATGTGGTTTTAGACGCGATATGAGAATATAAAGAGTTAACCAGATACAGTGCAAGTAGCTACAAGTAACAAAACACAATTAAATATATAATTTGCAAGCTAGAGAAAATGAGGCAACCATTTTAAATCACACTTAAGTTACTTACACTTGTGAAATGGAGGAAGGAACTGATCCATGAACTGTGTACTGTAAAGTTCCTGTCATGCTCTGACAAAGTCCCATACATCAATAGTGTTTTCTGATCCTTTCTTTAACAAACGGCCAACGAATCCCCTGTTGTACGCGTGTAGATTGCTAAAGCACTAGGCAAGGCTGGGATCTGCTACAGCGTTTGTCTTCTTCCTCTTTTTCTTTCTACAGTTTTGTGGGCGGGGCAGGGGGTTTCAATTTTCCCAGGTCTGCATGCGCATCAAATGGGTGGGGCTTGCGTTCCATATCGAGGTCACAGCTAAAGATTCCTTAACAAGATGATTCATTTGAAGCACTCTGAGTCGACTCTTTTATAGATGAATCAATAGTTTTAAACACGGTGCACTTTCAGATTTAAGCCTTAGCTGGATATTTCACTTCACTTATAGATGTGTTACACACTGCATGGAAAATAATAGGGGCTCTTTAAATCTACAGACACAAATGAATAAAGTACAGCAAAAGAGGCACTTTAAAGTGTATTTGGATGTTTTCTCTACATTAAACTAAAATTAACTTTATAAAAAGGCAAAAAAATTCAAAATTTTTAGGTAGGAAGAAACAGTATGTCTACTTAATACAAATAATATACTAATCGCTGAAAAAAGGGTTGGATATTTATTGTCAATATATTGCTGAAGAAATCTAAAAAGTCACCTTGCTTCCTGCCTGTGCTCCATTCTGAACAGGAAGAGGAGGGGCTACCAGGGGAAACTGCGAAGATGGGGCAGGAGCAGTCCTCACTGTTGCCATGGGAACCAGCATCTTGCCCTGCAAGACTGGCGATTGTGTTTGCACTGCAGAAGAAAACAAAAAAAAAAGAGAACAGAGTGTTTAAAATAATTGTGCCTTGCACAGACCGTCTTTATCTGGCACAGCACTAAACTATGAACAACTAGAGCTGCAAAACTCCAGGCAAACATGATGATGGCTCTGAGCCGCAACACCATGAAAAAAAGACAATAGGCAATTTCACGCGTCCAGCCTTCTGCAGTAAAAGAGAGGGGCCATAGAAGTTTTTTTACATTCAATACAAAACTGATACTATTTGATATAAATTTAACAATACCAATATTGACACTGATCATTTTTAAATCTGTATGTGATTTATTTATTGATATTTTTTTTAAATAAAATACATTTTTAGCAAAAAGCTACATACACAACACATACTGGCCACAAATCACCAGGGATAGACAAAGAAGCATTTTACAGAAGAATAAAGAAAATGCTTACTATTGATATTTTTATACTATAGATCTGATTAAACCAATATAAAATGTGCATGTTTGAAACTTTTACCTAGTGTTTTTACACCAACTTCAGCTTTTTACACATCTATTGTTAAGTCAGAACAGCAATGTTCAGAAATGCCTTAGACCACCTTAAAAAGACCCTGAACGTTATGAATACATGAAAAACTACACTTTGTACATTTTTTAGCGCAAGGTTGCTCGTTAACTGCTTCTCACAGTAACATGGCACAGACCAGCTAAATACATCAGGAGTGTTTTGCTTTGAGCAAAAATATGAAAACATCAAAAAGCGATACAGCAACCCACATTATTTTACATTTGAACACTGAGTAAAACTAGTAAACAAGTACCTTTTGAGTACTGATATACCAATAATGCAGTATCCATTATGTCCATTTCTAAAATGAACAACTTCTCTAGTGAAAATATAAAACATTTGGAATCGTGTATGAAACGAATGAAGATTAAAATTAAAGTTTGTTAAAATGACTGCATCATGTGCCATTTCTGTGTGGCGCTGCTGTCGACTGTGCTCATAATCTGTCAGAATCAAAATCTCTCTCTCTGGGTGCATGTGTTCTTCACCTTCATCTTCTCTGATCTCTATTAGTGGTGTAACAGATCACAAATCTCATGGTTTGGATCACACTACGGTTTTTGAGTTATGTATCGGACCATTTTTCGAATCAGCAAAAAAGGGAGACAAATATCATTTACTTTCCATTTATACAAAAATATTACTGCAAAAACCATTGGTTTTAACAAACAGAACTTAGAACCTGTAATGTTAATAAAAATAAAAATCAAGAAAGCAGCAGCTGAAAAAAGAAAAATATTTAATACAAAAGATTATCTTTGCTACTGTTGCTGATAATGCTAAATATTGAAATCCAACACCTTGTACAACATACATGTATTTTCAATTAATGATTAAACAATTCACACATAAAACTTAATGTTTCATTATAGGTGGATCATTTTTGAAAACCTATTCAGTGACATAATTTTGATGGTTGTTTGTCACCACCAATTGGTTACACAATGTAATTGCTACAACATTCACCAGCATCAAGTTCCATTAAACTGTGATTTTAATCTACACCATAAACATCAGTGTTTTTATCTTAACCATAAATCATTATCCCAGTACTTCTGTGTTATTTAATAGTAACTGAAAAAGTGTAAAAACTGAATCTCTCTCGATCAAATGCAGATTTGAATGCAGCGATTCAAAGGATTAATAAACATATGCAAATAATTATCATTTATCATTCATGTTGCACGGGTTTCAATTTAGATCACAATCTTTTAACGTTTAATCGTGCAGCTTACACTGACCGCATTAATGCAGGCTAAACAAACAGTGACAGAAAACACTAAGACACTAATACTAACCTAAGAAAGCATTTAGGTAGGTCCCACCACAACTTTTTCCATCATCATTCTATTTTACAGGGAAGCCAAAATGCTTCCATACAGGCAATTTGAATGATGGGAGACGATCTCTCATTGCAATTGTTATAAATGTTGGATTAACCTACAAGTTAAAAAAAGTTATTAATCCGCGAGTCACGTTTGTTCCGAACTGTGGGTTGTGAACCGTACAGATCAACCATGATCCGTTACACCCCAAATCTCTATTAACAGTTCCTTTATTTACTTTGTTGTATAAAGTTGCAGCGCATTTTGTAAGCAAATCTGTACATTTGCTAAAAACTGAAACAAAAACTGAAACGGTTGCTGATTGCTTGTTTATATCAGTTTCAATTTCTTGCCAGTCGATTAGTGTATCCCTATTTACAAGAAAATCTGTCAATTTTACTGCAACAGGACAAAAACAAAGTTTTATATGGGAAAGTGGCCATTACTTTCAAATAATGTCTTTAACAGATATTGTAGTGTTTGCTGTGTTTTATTACAATAAAAGTGTCCTCACCTCTGGCTCCTGGACTAACTACCCCCACAGGACTGGAGACGTATCCAGACTGCTTCCCGTTGGCCAGTGAGGCGTGAGTGGGCAGAGCTGTGGGCAGGGTGAAGATACTGGTTGGCTGACTGGCCTGCTGAGGGGAGGGGCTCTTGGGATTGTTGGCAGAGAGAGTAGGGAGAATGTACTGGACCTGTGTTATGGGTTTTTGGCCTGATGAGGGCGCTAATGAGGCTGAGGGGAGAATTTGCGACTGCAGCACGGGCAGAGGCAGAGGACCATTACTATGAGCTAGGGAAGCTGGGTTTTGAGGAGGAGGAGGAGGTGTGACAAGTTGTACAGCGGGCGGAGCCTGGAACGTGCCTCCCAAAACCAGATTGGTCACAAGTCCTGCTTGACCAGCTGGTGCACTTATAGGACTGGGCGATGACGAGGAATAGTACCCACCACCTCCAGCTGAAGCTGCTGCTGTGTTTCCTGTGGCACCATGTCCGATAAGAAGTTGTGTTTGTGGTGGGGCAAGTTTCCTGTCATGTGGGGACTTGCTGGCGATCGGCACCGGTGTGCTGACCACAGGACGCACCACATTAGTGACCACAGTGGACGCGACTTTGACCGCTCCTAGCACTGATGACACTCCCCCACCAGAACTGACTAGGATGGACTGACCAGCAGAGGGCTGGGACACACTGCCTTCACCTTCCCTTTGTTCTCCATCACCTGCCTCCATTGTTCGCTTTCTCTTTGAGGAAGTGTCGCTGAAGCGTCGAGAAGTGGGATAGGAGGAGAGTGACACGCTCCGACCATGACCAGGGCCGTAAGATGAAGAGCAAATGACCGGAGCAAACACCCTCTGATGCCACGCAAGTGAGAAAAAAGCACATGCAAAAACACATCCATTAGCCAAAGAACTCAAGCATATGCAATGACACAGTTCTTTTACCGGTTAATAAAATAATGTGTAATAGCCTTCTGTAAACTTCATTAATAATTAACCTCGGAAAAACGCTCAATGACTACAAGCAATTTTATAGTTCTTTAGAGAGCAGAGTGTTTTACATTGTACACTATTTTGCAGGGCTCTGTTCATCTTAAAGGGATAGTTCACCAAAATTGTATTAAATATTTTCAGATGCATTAAATATTCATTTTAAGCATTTGGGAAAACAATTTAGCCCACTGAGAATTTTAAATTGAATAAATGGCAGTTAATGCATCTGCTACAAACACAAATATTTGCATGCTGTCCATAAAGCTGATGCTTTTATAGTTTTTCTAACGTTTTTCTTTCACCACTGCACCAACCATTGACCACCACTGAAAGTGAAAACTGTCCAATCTATGAGATTTAAGCTTTTGGACACATGACCAAACATTACAGCAAAATATAACATTAATCATTCATTTATTTTATTTTCGGCTTAATCCCTTTATTAATCAGGGGTCGACACAGCGGATTGAACCGCCAACTTATTCAGCATATGTTTTGTGCAGCGGATACCCTTTCAGCTGCAACCCAACACTGGGAAACACCCATCCACACTCATCCACACACATACACTACGGACAATTTAGCGTACCCAAATCACCTATAGCGCATGTGTTTGGACTGTGGGGGGAAACTGGAGCATCCGGAGGAAACCCACACAAACACAGGGAGAACATGCAGAACTCCACACAGAAATGCCAACTGATACAGCCGGGGCTTGAACCAGCGACCTTCTAGCTGTGAGGCTATCGTGCTACCAACTGCGCCACCGTGATGCCCAACATTATACATATATTACAGCATTTTCTTTCTTTAGGCAATTGTCCTTATAAACAAAAAAATATGCAAAAATCTGATGAAATTTTGTAATAGCGTGAAGAGGATATAATGTATAAAGTTTAATTAGCTTAAACGCTTCAGTTGTCCATAAAAACACAGATGCCAAACAACAAAATGGAAAACACAGTCCATTTGACTTGTGCTCTATATTCCAATTCGTTTGTAACAATATGATAGATTTGATGATAGATGATACAATATGATAGATCTGTGTAAAGACCAGACTGTCTGTAATCTTAGTCATTGTTCACTGATAATAAACTCGAAGTAGCCCTATATCTAATTTCCAGAAAAAAATTATTCAAAACACATCATCTATTCATTTAAGTAGTATGTTATTTTGTTTGTTTGTTTGTTTGTTGTTTTAGTTTTTTTCACAAATCAACATTTGTCAAATATGTAACTGATACCTTGCGTTCTCCTTCATCTCCGGATCCATTTTCACTGTCACTGTCTGTCACCCTCTCCTTACACTTTAGGTCAATGGAGCTGCCAGGATACGAGTCCTCTGAAAAACACCAAGCAGAATGACACAATTCCTCATAAGCAAACACAAAAGTCTTAATGGTGCATGACATCAGCACTTGCTAGCGTATTTTTAGAAATGGATTCAAAGACCTGAAACAGTCTTCGATGATAAAGTCTGACTCACCGATGACGTCATCATCCCCCTCTTCTTCACAGATGACCATGCGCTCATCGTCACTCGTCATGTCCTCGCTTACCGCCCTCTGCATCTGGGAGAGAGCACCCCGTCCCCCAACCTGACTGCCGTCACCACACATCTAAAAATACAGCAAGAGTTAGTTGAGCCTGAAACTGCCAAAATGTGTCACTTGCGCAAATGTGCATGTAATACCTGTGCAAGCTCCGCGAGTGCCTGTGGATTGCCTCTCTCGCTCCTCTCCAGACTGTGCATGGCGCTCTGAGAAAAAGCACGTGGACGAGTCAACTGGCCGTGGCCCTCACCTCCGACTCGCTCCGACACGCTCACCATGCCAGGTCCCATACCTTTGAGCTCCATCCCCATTGACACAGATGGAGGTTCTGAAATAGAACACATTTATATTATTTTGTGCACTCATAATGGAAAAGCTAAGCAACAGGCGTTATTTTTATACAGGCCCTATTTTATAACAGGCAGTATTTGCCACATTATTTCTTCCGATAGGGATTTTTAAAGTCTTTGTTGAAACCAAATACCTACTAAATTTTATGTCAACAGAAATAGGACAAAAGAACAAATGTACAAAGATGGTTTTATGATCATTTTTGAGTGTAAAATAGGCTGGGCGATATTGCAAAAAATTATTACAATATCATGCTTCATTTTATTCCATATCGATAATTATTCATTATTTTTTAACAATACATTTAGGAATATTTGGATTTTTTAACCACTTTATTTTAATTTACCAACATTACTCAGGCAAATAATTTTAATAATCAAAAATATCTGATCTCTTTATAATAAAATAAACATACGTGTTAAAGAGACTCTTAAACTTAATAAATAAAACGTTACAAAGTGTGTGCAATGGTAAAGGTAGATCAACATCTGTAAGGTGTCAATAATAAGGATACAGTAAACCTCAAAGACTGTAAACAAAACTAATTATGATAATCAAATCTGAGCTTTTAAGTAAAGGAACCAGCCATCATTTTCCAAATACATACTGAACTTTACAAATTGTGAAGTTGGATGACTACATTACCCCCTATGCTAAAAACACTTTCCGATGGGGTGCTAGGGGCTGGGATGCACAAAAAAAGAAACCAAAAAGCCACTCTCGTGACATTTTTACATCCTTTTTTATATACAATCACCTCACTGCTGCTATACGGCACTCATTTTCGTATGTGTTGTTATTCTGACCTAAAGTGACGAGTGAGAGTGCATGCTTTCCTTCACCATTTTCTGACCGATTATGACCATTTTCTCAGAAGATGACAAACGGACAAACCATTGCTGCGCTTCCGATACACATTTACGGAGAAAAGTAAAAAGCACTGCAATGTTTGGATGCACTGTGTTTGTCTGAGGTAATTAGTCTGCCATTATTACTGAAATGTGTATATTCCATACAAAGCATGAAGCAGATTGGTTAGTTTGCTTGCACACCATGTGCACGTCGCACGCATCCATTGGAATTGACAAACGGACATCCTAAGCTAATAGGCGAATTACCAGTTTGTAAACATTCAGGATGCGCACGCATCGAGGTTGCAGAAAAAAACGGGAGCGCTAGCATTTACAGCGAGAGAATGACATCTGATGCGGTACAGAGTATGTTGTCGTATTAGAGATAAGTTATATTGATTACATATTATGTATATTATTTACATAATGCTTTCAGCATATTATAACAGCTTGTCACCCAGTGATAAGCACAGTTATTCAGGAGTCTGACAGGTCCATTTGCGATAGCACCCTCCCAAGCGCGTCCAGCCCGAAATATACAACCATCTCATTGAAACTCCAGGTGATTTTACAAGAGAGAAGTTAAAAGCCTGCAAATCTTTGGATGCCTACAATTTTGTTTTGTGTGGTTATGTGCAAGAAATAATGTTCCATGACTACCAGATTCAAAACTTTGTAGTGCTAAAAAACGAGGTTTTGAATAGCCAAAGACAGAAAAGAAGACAGAACTGTACAAGGCCTGGGTAATAATCAACAAGCAAAACAACTGCATTCTGACAGCGAACTGCACCTGTACGGCAGGGTATGTGGATTTACATTTTTACATTTCATTCTAAGCATTCAGTGTCTGCCGTTTAATTAACCATATTTAACTGTTTTCTGTAAATCTATGCTGCAATCAAAAACGAGTAATGTGTGAGATTCAGCATAGTGTGAACTTACCTGGTATAAAATGAGAAAGCATTTTTAATCAGGTCCTCACTTCATTCAAGACGTCTGCGGTTGGCATTAAAAGCAGTGTGGTGTACGGTAAAATTTAAGTTTTCTATTTTGGGGCATTGATTTTGGCATCCTACCGCACCACACGTCATGTTTGCTATAGCAACCGGTCTTTTTTTGCAACCGGTATGCGCGGTTGAGCCCATGTTGACGTCAGGTGTGATGTAGGTTGGTAAATGCCCTATTGGCATTGCTTCCAAGGCATGTGCTCAGCAGCCACAATTTAATAAAACTATAGCGCTTCATACCGAACTGCCAAGTATTCCATCAATTTAATGTATCTGTCTTGTCTTTCCTTTCAATATTGATAATAATTATTACTCAAGATAACTTGCTAGTATTTTTGTACAGAAAAAAAAAATCACACTAATATAGCAAATATATAATGCTATAAAATGAATAAAATATTAAAATAAATAAAATAAAACATTATTAAGCCCAGAAGCTAATCATAATTAAAACTCATAATAATAAAAAATGTTAATAACTTTGAGATATATAAAAAATATATAATAAATATTTGAATAGACCACAGCTACTCAAACTGTGAAACTCTTCCAATTGAAGAGGCACTTCCTGCTCTGTTCCAAACCTGTGGTTTCTGACATGCTCCTCTCGCGGATGTCTTTGCCCCCTGGAACACCACGTCCGTCGCTGCTGGATTTCTTTCTGTCCTTGTTACACCACTTCCAGTCAGGATGTGCCTTAAAGTGAGCCTCTTTTACCTGTAAATGAATGGCAGAGACATTTGCAAAGGGCTAGAGGGACTTAATTGGGTTATTTAGGTGTCTCAGCATGCGTATCTGCCAGTGTGAGAAAGTTCCAGTAACCTGAAATGCGAGGTCGTGGTATTTCTGTTTTTCTTTGGGTCCCAAGGCGTACCACCACTCTCCGAGTATTTTGCTGACAGTGCGGTTGTCCTGATTTGGGTGCCTCTGATGAACCAGCGCGCGATGCCGCTTACTGAAGATCATAAATGCATTCATAGGCCTCCTAATATGGTCTTTCTCCCTCTTTAAAGTAAAAGAGCAAGAAGGGATGATTGAACATGCCTGAGTGATAGAGTATTATTATGAAAGGATACTATACTGTTCAACAGTCGATCGTTTGGTTATGCAATATATATTACCATTGTGTTTACATGAAAAAAATTATTTCATACAGTTTAGACTTTTCACACACATTTCACACACACACACACACACACACACACACACACACACACACAAAGTGATATCTTTGACGTATCATTTGACGTATCTTTTCAGGTGATTTCCCGCTAATGATGAATCAAAGCTATCTCTAGGTGGTGTGTTGATTGAGCCTAAAATATTGATCGATTTCAATTTCAACACAGAATCACTGTTTGAGTGTAATCATTTAATTAATGGTTAAAATAACGGTTAAAATAATGACTCAAACATAAAGTCCCTTGCCATCACCTACTGATATATCAATGTAACTGACTTAAAGGGTTAGTCTTAAATTCTGTTATTATTTACATGTCATTTTAAACTCCCGAGATCTTCATTCATCTTCAAAACACAAATTAGGATATTTTAGGTGAAATCTGAGAGCTCTCTCATCCTCTATATACAACAACATTCAAAGTCCAGAAAATATTGTTAAAACTTTCCATGTGGCTTTAGTGGTTCAACTTTGATCACATAAAACTAAAAAAAACTACTTTTGTGCCCCCCAAAAAAACTGCAAAACTGACTTTTTTTACCAATGCCTTCTTTTTCACATCAGGTCATTGAGGTGCGTGTTTACTATAAGCAGTACAGTGTATTGTCATTAGAGTCAGCAGAACAACAGGCATCTTATTGGCCAAAGTAAACGCTCACATATGCGGAAGTGGAAGAAAAAACATTGGTCGAACAAAGTCACTTTTACAGTTTTTTGGTACACAAAAGTGTTCTTGGAGCTTTGTATGATTACAATTGAACCATTGAAGTCAGGTGGAATGTTTTGTTTTTTTGCTTCCTTTTCTGGACACAAAAACACATCTTGGGACTGTTGCGGCCTATGGAGGATGAGGGAGTTCTCAGATTTAATCTAAAAATATCTTTTTTTGTGTTCTGAAGATGAACATGAGGGTGAGTAATTAATAACAGAATATTCATTTTTGGTTTAACTAACCCTTTATGTCTTTTATGCAAAGACAAGTCGGTCTAAAACTGCTGAAATACAGTCCGTGGCACAAAATGGACTAAATGATAATAATACAAATTTTGCTTTGTGATGAAAAGCCATTTGACACATCTTAACATCAATAAAGGGAAAACCCACATGCCAAATTAAAGGTTGGTATTATTTATTTAT